>OX328127.1:76050515-76575515 GCA_946811695.1 Gonocerus acuteangulatus | reverse complement strand
GCACTATAGACGGGCGTAGCCTATATTTATTGCAATGGGATTTATATTTTTTTATAAAGTACATAAACGACAAAACAAGTGCAGTCCCAGAATAGTATATTTCATTAGGAGTCGTAATAAAACTACAAGTACCGAAAGTGACCTTTGCTGCACCGATTGTCGGCTTTTATTCTCATTTCGCTCAAAACCCAAGATGAAAATAATTTTAAAATGTCCAAAGTCCTATAGCAAAGTACTAGAATTTTCAGTCTGGCTCTGAGAAGTGGGGGCCAGGCTCTGACAAGTGGGGCCTGGCTCTGAGAAGTGGGGGCCCGGCTCTGAGAAGTGGGGGCCCGGCTCTGAGAAGTGGGGGCCTGGCTCTGAGAAGTGGGGGCCTGGCTCTGAGAAGTGGGGGCCCGGCTCTGAGAAGTGGCGGCCCTGCTCCTACATGATCGATCTTTCTGACGGTTGGCAACCAACGGATAGACCTACGGCGATGACTTAAATGCAGAAGCGCCAAAATAAATAAATAAAACAATTTGACGTTTTAATAAGTTGAAATTTTATTGCTCATATATACAGCCTTTGTTGGTTTCCTTTATATTTTGGATATTTAATCACAGTTATGAAGCTGCTTTTATTCCTTGGTTAGAAGCCGTTTCCATTCCATAGGACTATATCCATCTTTCGCCTCCTGAAAATAAATAAAAACTACAATAACAAACCATAAAAAAACTATTAATACTAAGAAGAAACATGGAACTCTTTAGTCACATTTTTTTTTTTTTTTTTTTTTTTTTTGAGGCCCTGAGACGAGCAAAATGCCTGCCGCCGGTGGGACCTCGGCTATTCTCGTTATCTATTGGTTCTGAAACGTGATATTTTCTAGTTGGCACTTTCGGATTGCGTATATAAATATTTGCGAGGTTGACCTCATGCCGCAATGCAAACTATGATATTTCACGTTTGAGAATCAATATATAACGAAATTTAACAACAACAAATAAGCAAAAAAGATTTTAGAAAAAAAAATTGTTTATTTTTGAGTTTTTGTTTTATTCAATGTTCTGATTTTGAACCAGTTTTAAAAGTTTCCCCCCTTCAATTGAGACGACTAATTTAATGTAGTGGGATTCCCTAAACAAATAAATTTAATGTATTTTCGTAGAAGTGAAACTTTGTCCCAGGAAATAGATAGAAAATTTAACTAAAAAGATGAAAGCTCTAAATAAATTGAAATTAAATTTAAGTCTATAATAAATAAAAATCGTAGATACGTAATAAAAAGCAAAAGAAATGTTTAGCATTTCAACCTCTGTATAATAAGCTATAATGGGGTCTCCCGTGGTCTAGTGGCTAGAGCCTTAGATTCATAGGCGGGAGATGGAGGGTTCGATCCCCACTGGCGTAAGGAATTTTCTCATCTCAGGGCTCGCTGAGAAAATTCCTGGCTGCACCCTGGATGTCAGCGCTAATGGCCGAGATTTGTCTATGCGCCGCTTAAAAAAAAAAAAAATAAATAAATAAATAAAAAATAAAAAAAAAGAATAAGCTATAATAGAACATTATATCCGTCCAGTGACAAAGTAGGTTAGGTTAACTTTTCTCAAACTTTGATTAGAATAGTTCAAAATAAAGATTGTAAGCAAAGGAAATGTTCGATATTTCATCCTTTTTCGATTGATTCATAAACGATGGTCACAGGATCTCTTTTAGCGCGGTTCCTCCCTCCCCCATAGGGAGGAACCCCGCTTATAAGGTTGATACAATGAAACGATCCGGAAGTGCCGACTAGAAAATTTTGCGTTTCAGAACCCCTAGAAACCGAAAATAACGGTGGTTCAAATTTGTATATATATATATATGTATATATTTATATATATATATATATATATATATATATATATATATATATATATATATATATATATTTGTCTGTTCGCTCTCTAAATAGAAGACGAATGGTCCGATTTTGATGAAATTTGGTACAAAAATCTGTCGTCCAATTTGAAAGGTCAAGTTCGTTAACCAGCAAAATCCGCCCACTGGAAGATGGCGTTTGGGGCGAAATTCGCGCAGAAAAAATCGTAACGCTTACGTTTTTGAGTTCATAAGCTTGTAAGTACTCGTTTTATAGGCTTCTTGGGCTAGGAAAACGAATGAAACCATTTTCAAGGCGATAGCTTTAACCGTTGTTGAGAAAATTGGAAAAATAATTTTTGAATACCGTTTTTGGTTTGGGTACTTAGAATAACGGGATTCAGTTGAAACATTATCTGCATGTTCTACTTTCATTAAAACTAGTATGTTGAAAGTTATGTTACGTTTGGAGTTAAGGAAGGGTTAGAATAAAATATTTTATGAACAGACATGAAAAGTTTTGGAAACTTCGTATACTTTCATTAATATCTCGAACACGGTTGGGAAATCGTGGTAAGTGGATTGAAACTATTTGAAAGCTTACTAAATTCTCTACAAAAATGATTCTAAAACTATTTTTGATTAGGTTATGTCAATCGGAGAAATAAGTGCTTAAAACTTCAAATACGTCTGTTTTGTTCTTATGAACGGGTTTTTGTCGTTCTTTTTGTAATTTTTGTCTCTTTCCCTTGGTTTTTTATTGCTTTTTATTTTTGTAATTTCTTATGTTGTATTTGTAAGGAAAATGTATGTGTGTGTAAAACAGGATAGGTAAAATGAGACCAATTTTCTGTTGTCAGAAATAATAAAAAGTTTTGGGAACTTCGTATAATTTCTTAATATCTCGAAAACGGTTGAAAATCTTGGGAAGCGAAAGGTTACCATTCGAAAGCTTACTAAATGGTCTACAAGAATGGTTTTAAAGAAAGTTTTGAATAAGCGATGTCAATCGGAGAAATAAGTGCTTAAAACTTTTAAGTAATTGATTTCGCTTATTCGAACTTTTCTTTTTGTCTGTTTTATTCCTTGTTATTTTTAAATTGCTTATAGTCAGATAATGTATTTGACAATAAAACAGATTAAGTAAAATAAGAAGATCAATTTATTGTTAGAAATGTAGCGTTTAAAGAGAGAGATCGCAAGGCTTTCCAAATGCCTCTGAGCGGAGGCCTTTCTGCCCGACTTATGGGAGAGCTGACCCATACAGGTATGATTGTAAATCAACAAAGACCTTTCAAGACTGGTTTGTTTGAGATTTCATTTGGATAGCTGTTTCGCTATTGATCTAAACAAAGTAATAACTTTTTCTATTCTATGCCTTCATAAACACTAGAGATAAGAACGGAACCGTGCTAAGATGACGCAGTTCCTGCGAATCGGACTTTTTAAATAAAGAAAAGAAAAAAAAATCTTCAAAACTGACCTAACTCAAAATTACTTAAACTAATTTATGAAGACTGCCAAAACTCGAACTAAGCAAAGTTTGTTACAATACCTGAGTCAGCTAAATCGACACAACTCAAAATAAAACAACGTCTTCTCGGACTTTGAAGCATCAAAAATGTCACAACTCAAAATAATGCCATTTTGAACTTGGGTTTTACTTCAGTTAACTAAAAAATTCAAGACCCGACTGAAAATGTGTGACAGGAAGAGTGACACAAGTGCCCTCTGGTGTACAAGCTCTGAAGCTAGGCTCAAAAAGACCGATTTTTGAGTTGTGTCCATTTTAGAAATACTGGTGCGATATGTTCGATTATATTGGGTTGTTACCTAGCAAAAGTTACAGTTACTAGAAAATCACTGGCTGTTCTAAAAATGATTTGTGGCAAGTCCCGATTAGTTCGGATTAGCGTGACTCTACTGAACTATACGCATAGCATTCTGTACTTTACAAGTGACTTTGTTTACCTCTATAACTTAGTAGTCGATTTTATTCAACAGAAGTTCAATGTGGCCAGATTTGCTTGTAGGATATATTGTAACTCGTCCTCTATTACTCTCTTTACGTATGATTCTTCTATTAAAGTGTGTAGTATCTTTTCTTTGACCTGCTGGGGTATCCCGTCGTCCAGGAGAATCTTCGCGTCGAACTCGGATATTTGGAATCCAGGGTGCGTGATGGCGCATTTCTTATCCCCATTGCGTTTCACTCTGATAGAAAAATACTCAGAATTCCACCCTAGCTCCGCGATGAGTTCCCTTTCCATCGAGAAGTACGGAGGGATGCTCATCTCGCAGCGGTCGTAACCGAATTTAAAGCTCGTGAATTCCACAGCGACATTAAGTTCCATCCAATCGCTCTCGTTGGATCTAAGGACGGGTCCTCTCCTTCGAAGGGTAGAAATGTCCCTTGCCCAACCGCCGGTACAATTCAACGTACCAGAATAGTATTCGTAGTCAAAGTGGAATGTCCAAGGGTACTCCTTCTTCAAAGCTGGGATGGGTTTAACTTGTCTCCCGCCGCGGACCACGAAGTTCCTCACATCCTCCAACAACCTGTCAACGTACTCGTACCGATATCTTATGTCAATGGACGCAGAAGCGCCAAGCAGAAAACACACAAAAACCAATTTGAGCATTTTTGGAAGCATGATGACCAAATAACAAATTATTAGAAACACATTAATTTATATTAATGCTCGACTTGTTATCTGTGGATTAATTCCGCTTAACTTGGCCTTCTGATTATGAATGTAAGCACTCAATTGAAAATACTTAGTCATTATATGCTTGCATTTAAGTAACCCTGCTCATAATTTCAACCCAACGGCACAATTCTAAGTAATTGACGAGACATGCGCATATGTACAGACACGCATGAATACATATATTACAAAAATGTATAACAAACATTAATTGAAATACATTCAAAAAGTAATAAATAATAAAGTAAGCAAAAAATAAATGTATTTCAACGGATAATCTTCTCTGGCCAGGATGAGGCCTTTCTTTCTTCCTAAGAAAAGCCACCAACCCTAGAGGGAATAGAACCCACGACCTTAGGCACGCAGTGCTGACACTGACGCCCAGTGAGACTCAAAAAAATAATTGAAGAATTGAATAAACAAAGATAAATAAAAAAAGATCAATTACGAATAGGTAAAGCAATTATGAAGATGAGGTCATCAGCAGTCTGCATAAGGTGAAAAGAAAATTATGAAACACCTCGATATGTCACTCATGAATACGTAACATTGAAAAGAAAAGACTGTTCTTACAAAGTTCCATTGGTCAACCATAGTCCATCAGGAATTGAAGATAACGTTTGACCATTTCTTGGGGCAATGTTTGTTCAGTGGTTGAGCAATCGACTGGAGGACCTGAGATCAAAATTTCAGCGCAATAAAAAAGATTTTATCGTCTAGTGCCTTCGTTAGTGGGTTGGATTCGGGGACCCAGATCGTCTCTAGGCCCACGCAACCTTTAATTAATTTATTATTAGATACTTGCATAAGGAAAAATCAGGCGAGCGGAGCTTAGTACGCGCCACACTATCTCTCTAGTGCGCCGCAGGCCAAGAATCTTATAACAGTAACGGCTCCTTGCGGCCTGTCGTAGGACCGATTTGATTTTTGAGCAATTCAGGATATACACAATAAGATAACAGCCTTTGGTGTGCCCATTCTGCGGACACTAATCAAATCTAACGGAATTTAAAGAAAAGAAAAAAAAACGAATAAAACATTAGGTAAATTCAGTTAGTCATATAAATCGTCCTCAGTCAAAGGAATGCCCTCAAGTAGAGGTGGCGATTTTACATTTGTACATGAACAACACTCAATTCATACATTCCTACGGAATTCGATTTAAAGTAATAAAATCAACTAAAAATGTGTCATTCTTGCCTAGGTGCCCAAGCTCTGAAGCTAGGTACATACAGTTTTGATGGATGATAAAGATATATTTATCATTTCTTTCACAGTTATAACTTTGACGGTGTGAATAAAACCGATTTTTGAGTTGTTCCACTTTAGAAATACTAGTGCGATATGTACAGAAGAAATTAATGATTTTCTTATGGATTTAGGACCTGTCTTACCTTTGGATTTGAAGTTATCTCGTTGGGAACTGCAGAAGTTTGCGTTGGCCATTGAAAGTCTTACAGCGAACTCAATATTTTTCATAAGTACCTCTACCAATTCTTCATGGAAGTGACTCACCATAATGGCAACCACTTTGGATTCTAGAACATCAATGAGACCGCCTTTTGTGTGAGCTTTGATGTCGTCCGCTTTCTTCATGTGCAGACTCTCCAAGACAGGTCGACAGTGATTCTTCCCGTTCAAGGTGACGCTTACAGTAGCGTGTATGGAATTCTGACCGACAGTTGCCGTAAGTTGTCGTTCCAAGGTGAAGAGCGGTTCGACGCTTATTTTGCACTCCTCGAACCCGAACTCAAGCTGCTTTATTCCCAAGGTGGCGTCCAACGTGAACTTGTTGTTCTCCTTGTTGAGCGTCACGTCGCCGGTCCTCCAGAGCGTTGACATGTCCTTGAGATAACCTTCGCCGCATTCCAGTTTCCAGGATAGGTTCCTGTGGGCGATCTCCAAACCGAAAGGAAACTCCTTGGAGATTCCTGGGATAGGGACAGTGTCAACCTTCTCTCTTCGCACTCTCTCGCGGCTGTTGTCCAGGATATCGTCCACCACCAAGTTCAAATTCAGGACGGAACAATATACCAATGTCTGCAAGAGACAGAAGCTAAAAAGAAACTTGAACATCTTGAATCTTATACGCAGACGACCAAAACATATGGAGCACCGAGAGTAGTAAAAACAAAATGAATTTCAGATTTTATATAATGTTATCTTGAGATAAAAGAAAGATATCTTGAGGATTAAAATTTAAAGCTCAAATGAGCTTTATATTCGTTTCAAATATTGCAACAGTTTCTTTCTTTAATTTACAATATCGAGTAGCTGTTTATTCGTCAAAACATATAATTAAAAACGGATTAAGTTTGAAATGGATGATGGATAACTAATTACATTATAACAAATTATAATTTTAGCGCGGTTCCTCCCTCCCCCATGGGAGGAACCCCGCTTATAACGTGATCTCATGACGCAATCCAGAAGTGCCGACTAGAAAATTTTGCGTTTCAAAACCCCTAGAGACCGAAAATGATGGTGGTTCAAATTTGTATATGTACATTATTATATATATATATATATATATATATGTATATATATATATATATATATATATATATATATATTCGGTCTCTAGGGGTTCTGAAACGCAAAATTTTCTAGTCGGCACTTCTGGATTGCGTCATGAGATCACGTTATAAGCGGGGTTCTCATGACCAAATTTCACCAAAATCGGACCATTATTCGCTGAGATATGCCGCGAACAGACAAATATATATATATATATATATATATATATATATATATATATATATATTAGATATATATGTATGTATATATATATATATATATATATATTTGTCTGTTCGCGGCATATCTCAGCGAATAATGGTCCGATTTTGGTGACATTTGGTACAAAAATCATTCGTCTAATTTGAAAGGTCAAGGTCGTTAACCAGCAGAATCCGCCCACTGGAAGATGGCGTTTGGGGGCGAAATTCGCGCAAAAAAAATCGTAACACTTACGTTTTTGAGTTCATAAGCTTGTAAGTACTCGTTTTAGAGGCTTCTTGGGCTAGGAAAACGAATAAAACCAGTTTCAAGGCGATAGCTTCAACCGGTATCGAGAAAATTGGAAATAGTTTTTGAATACCGTTTTTGGTTTGGGTACTTAGAATCATGGGATTCAGTTGAAACATTTTCTGCGAGTTCTACTTTCATTAAAACTAATATGTTGAAATTTTTGTTACGTTTGGATTTAAGGAAGGGTTAGAATAAAATATTTTATTAACAGACATGAAAAGCTTTGGTAACTTTGTATACTTTCCTTAATATCTCGAAAAAGGTTGAGAATCTTGGTAAACGGAAGATTACCATTAGGAAGATTACTAAAAGCTCTACAAAAAAGGCTCTGAAGAAAGTTTTAATTAGGCGATGTCAATCGGAGAAATAAGTGGTTAAAACTTTAAAGTAATTGATTTCGTTTATTGGAACGGTTCTTTTTGTCTGTTTTTATTCCTTGTTATTTTTTAATTGCTTATAGTCGTATAATTTTTTTGACAATAAAACAGATTAAGTAAAATAAGAAGATCAATTTATTGTTAAAAATGTAGCGTTCAAGAGAGATATCCCAAGGATTTCCATAAGCCTCTGAGCAGAGGCCTTTCTGGCCGACTTATGGGTTGGCCGACCCATACAGGTAAGATCATAAATCAAGACCTTTCAAGACTGGTGGAACCAAAATAATAACTGATTCTATTTTAATCTTTCCAAATTAGACTAGTGATAAGGACGGAACCGCGCTAAGATGATGCAGTTCCTGCAAGTCGGACTTTTTTTTTTTTCATTTCAAGAAAATGAGATTAAGAAATTCAAAAATACTATTTATATTCCACGTATTATATACATATGCCTTCTATATTTTACAGCTTTCCGAATCTCAATCTATCTACTACTAGGTACCGAAAGTGAACCCCCATTAAAATGTATATAAATGATGATTTCTTTCAACTGAATTTTGCCGAAAAAACTCATTTCTGCTGGTTAACGAATTTTATCTTTCGTTTGAAAGAAAGTATCTTCGCGACAAATTCTATCCATTTTGGTACCATGTAGATCGTGAACGGACATATAAAGGGTGATTCAGGTCTAAGCAGCCAAACTCTAGGAGGTGACTCTGGACATAATTACCAGCAAAAATGTTCATTTCGAGTATGATCCGATTCTCAAGAGAAAAGGAGTTATGTCCAATTTTATGCTTTGTTAACGCAGACATATGTTTTATAGAATAAGAAAGGATTGCTCAAAAGCAGGTCATGATGATTAAATTCTAATTATTCCATCATAAAATAAGAAGGCCCCCTTTAAAGGGGGGTATTCCCCTTTGTTTAGATAAAAATTTGAAATTTTGTATTTTTATTTGTCCCAACGCCTACTTTGGGTGTACCAATTTTCATTAATATCTGAAATGGTGAGGTAAAAAAGTGTTTTGATTTGACATGGAATGACCCTGAGGATTAACATTTATCCTCCCGCAATGTTTGATTTTTTTTTTTTTTTTTTTTTGTAGTGTTATTTCAAAACATTTCAAATTATGTGTAAAATTTGTATTACAATTATTCAACTACCTTGAAATGTTTTTGAATACTGCCCCCAAAATGTAGTGACACAACATGAAGTATTTGAAAGGAACAAAACTCTATTCCACATTTTTTTTTTTACAAAAGGGAGCCAATCGTTCAACCTATCCCTCAATAAACTTCCACTTCATTTGGAGAGATTTAATGCATACTAAATGTAGAAGTTTTCCTGTAAGTTGTAAATATGCTCAGGAAAAATAATCGAGAAACCTGTAAATCATTGAGAAAAACTGAAATGCGTTATTGGACGTCCGGAAAGTATCTTTTATTCATAGGTTTAGTGAATTCAATCACTGTTTTCTTAAAGGACACTTTGTTTGTCTATTTTATGACAGCGTAATTTGAATTTAATTTACGGAGCTCACACTAATTGTATACTTCTTAAATATCCATTATCTTTCGGTGTATCATGGCATCGGATCAATTCATGCAAGCCTAGATATGATTTTTGATTCACCACTTTTTTGTGGGGTGTGCATTTAATAACTAAAGCCATGTAGAACACCCTGGAAGGTGTTTCTGGGGTGTATACTGTACCAGCGTAAGTAGTTGGTGTACTGTTTGTATTGTGTGTACTGTTATTCTGGAAGGGAGGGTCGTAAAACCCCAAGCAACTACGCACATCAGTCACTCCCTGTCTTAATTATTATTAAAGAGCTGACTACTAACAGCTGATTGACTTATTCTTGATTTTCCGTTATATAAAGCATTTCCAAGCCTATTTCAACCTTTTCCTTTCAAAATCATCCTTTTCATTTTCAAAATCAACCTTTAACTTTTCAGAATCAACCTTTTAGCGCGGTTCCTCCCTCCCTTCATAGGGAGGAACCCCGCTTATAAGGTTGATCTCATGAAACAATCCGGAAGTGCCGACCAGAAAATTTTGCGTTTCAGAACCCCTAGAGACCGAAAATGACGGTGGTTCAAATTTGTATATATATATATATATATATATATATATATATATATATATATATATATATGTATATATATATATATGTATATATATATATATATATATACCGTTTATTTAAACGGTTCTTTTTGTCTGTTTTTATTTCTTGTTATTTTGTTATTGCTTCTAGTAGGAGGATGTATTTATCAATAAAACAGGGGAATAAATACAAATTTTTCTTTTGACATCAACTATTTCCATTTCAAATTGAGGACATAGCTCTTAATTTCGACATCAACCATTTCCATTTCAAATTGAGGACATAGCTCTTAATTTCGACATCAACCATTTCCATTTCAAATTGAAGACATAGCTCTTAATTTCGACATCAACCATTTCCATTTCAAATTGAGGACATAGCTCTTAATTTCGACATCAACCATTTTCATTTCAAATTGAGGACATAGCTCTTAATTTCGACATCAACCATTTTCATTTCAAATTGAGGACATAGCTCTTAATTTCGACATCAACCATTTCCATTTCAAATTGAGGACATAGCTCTTAATTTTCTCATTGTTCTACTTATTCTTTCTACGTTCTCATATACTTCTTGATTACTTCTTAATTTCTAAAGTCCGTTTCTCAATTTTCCAAATATTTCTTGCTTTTTAGCACTTCCCGAAGTAATGTAGCTATGTATGTATATATAAATATATATATATATATATATATATATATTATTTGTGTGTGTGTGTTTGTGTGTATTTATTAACACGGTATATGCCAGAAGTTTTCTTTTTTCTCCATGAAACTTGTTATATAGTATTCCCATAGAAAACCATTTACGACTTCGTTAACCAGCAAATTCGGTCAATCTGGTTTATTCCGTAAATTACTACCAATATCTGCCGTAATTTCTGTTGAATTGTAACGAAATGTGGTATACGTCGTAGTTATCTAATGAGAAAGATGTGTCGTAGAAATAAACTAAATCGGTTTATTAGGAGGGGCGGGGGGTTACTCGGGATCCAAATTACTAATTTGCTCATACTGATCGTAATTTCTGTTGTATTATAACGAAATGCGGTATACGACGTGGGTATCTAATGAGAAAGATGTGTCGTAGAAATAAACTAAATTGGTTCATTGCGAGTGGCGGGGGGTTACTCCAGATCCAAATTACTAATTTGCTCATACTGATCGTAATTTCTATTGTATTGTAATGAAACGCAGTTTACGACATGGGCATCTAATGAGAAAGATGTGTCGTAGAAATAAACTAAATTGGTTCATTGCGATTGGCGGGGGGTTACTCCAGATCCAAATTACTAATTTGCTCATACTGATTGTAATTTCTGTTGTATTGTAATGAAACGCAATTTACGACATGGGCATCTAATGAGAAAGATGTGTCGTAGAAATAAACTAAATTGGTTCATTGCGATTGGCGGGGGGTTACTCCAGATCCAAATTACTAATTTGCTCATACTGATCGTAATTTCTGTTGTATTGTAATGAAACGCAATTTACGACATGGGCATCTAATGAGAAAGATGTGTCTTAGAAATAAACTAAATTGGTTCATTGCGAGTGGCGGGGGGTTACTCCTGATCCAAATTACTAATTTGCTCATACTGATTGTAATTTCTGTTTTATTGTAATGAAAAGTGGTATACGACGTGGGTATCTAATGAGAAAGATGTGTCGTAGAAATAAACTAAATTGATTCATTGCGAGTGGCGGGGGTTACTCCAGATCCAAATTACGAATTTGCTCATACTGATCGTAATTTCTGTTGTATTGTAATGAAACGCAGTATACGTCATGGGCATCTAATGAGAAAGATGTGTCGTAGAAATAAACTAAATTAGTTCATTGCGAATGGCGGGGGGTTACTCCAGATCCAAATCACTAATTTGCTCATACTGATTGTAATTTCTGTTGTATTGTAATGAAACGCAGTTTACGTCATGGGCATCTAATGAGAAAGATGTGTCGTAGAAATAAACTATATTGGTTCATTGCGAGTGGCGGGGGGTTACTCCAGATCCAAATTACTAATTTGCTCATACCGAACGTAATTTCTCTTGTATTGTAATGAAAAGTGGTATACGACGTGGGTATCTAATGAGAAAGATGTGTCGTAGAAATAAACTAAATTGGTTCATTGCGAGTGGCGGGGGGTTACTCCAGATCCAAATTACTAATTTGCTCATACTGATCGTAATTTCTCTTGTATTGTAATGAAACGCAGTTTACGACATGGGCATCTAATGAGAAAGATGTGTCGTAGAAATAAACTAAATTGGTTCATTGCGAGTGGCGGGGGGTTACTCCAGATCCAAATTACTAATTTGCTCATACCGAACGTAATTTCTCTTGTATTGTAATGAAAAGTGGTATACGACGTGGGTATCTAATGAGAAAGATGTGTCGTAGAAATAAACTAAATTGGTTCATTGCGAGTGGCGGGGGGTTACTCCAGATCCAAATTACTAATTTGCTCATACTGATCGTAATTTCTCTTGTATTGTAATGAAACGCAGTTTACGACATGGGCATCTAATGAGAAAGATGTGTCGTAGAAATAAACTAAATTGGTTCATTGCGAGTGGCGGGGGGTTACTCCAGATCCAAATTACTAATTTGCTCATACCGAACGTAATTTCTCTTGTATTGTAATGAAAAGTGGTATACGACGTGGGTATCTAATGAGAAAGATGTGTCGTAGAAATAAACTAAATTGGTTCATTGCGAGTGGCGGGGGGTTACTCCAGATCCAAATTACTAATTTGCTCATACTGATCGTAATTTCTCTTGTATTGTAATGAAACGCAGTTTACGACATGGGCATCTAATGAGAAAGATGTGTCGTAGAAATAAACTAAATTGGTTCATTGCGATTGGCGGGGGGTTACTCCAGATCCAAATTACTAATTTGCTCATACTGATTGTAATTTCTTTTGTATTGTAATGAAACGCAGTTTACGACATGGGCATCTAATGAGAAAGATGTGTCTTAGAAATAAACTAAATCGGTTCATTGCGAGTGGCGGGGGGTTACTCCAGATCCAAATTACTAATTTTCTCATACTGATCGTAATTTCTCTTGTATTGTAATGAAACGCAGTTTACGACATGGGCATCTAATGAGAAAGATGTGTCGTAGAAATAAGCTATATTGGTTCATTGCGAGTGGCGGGGGGTTACTCCAGATCCAAATTACTAATTTGCTCATACTGATTGTAATTTCTTTTGTATTGTAATGAAACGCAGTTTACGACATGGGCATCTAATGAGAAAGATGTGTCTTAGAAATAAACTAAATCGGTTCATTGCGAGTGGCGGGGGTTACTCCAGATCCAAATTACTAATTTGCTCATACTGATTGTAATTTCTGTTTTATTGTAATGAAACGCAGTTTACGACATGGGCATCTAATGAGAATGATGTGTCGTAGAAATAAACTAAATTAGTTCATTGCGAATGGCGGGGGGTTACTTCAGATCCAAATCACTAATTTGCTCATACTGATTGTAATTTCTGTTGTATTGTAATGAAACGCAGTATACGTCATGGGCATCTAATGAGAATGATGTGTCGTAGAAATAAACTAAATTAGTTCATTGCGAATGGCGGGGGGTTACTTCAGATCCAAATCACTAATTTGCTCATACTGATTGTAATTTCTGTTGTATTGTAATGAAACGCAGTTTACGTCATGGGCATCTAATGAGAAAGATGTGTCGTAGAAATAAACTATATTGGTTCATTGCGAGTTGCGGGGGGTTACTCCAGATCCAAATTACTAATTTGCTCATACCGAACGTAATTTCTCTTGTATTGTAATGAAACGCAGTATACGTCATGGGTTTATTAGAAGGGGTGGCTTACTCATTACAAATGTAAAAGAGCAAAACTATTCAAGACTTTTGTTCTATTTATACACGTTTATTGAAGCAAATTATTCAGGAATGCACTCGACACTACCCAAATTCTGACGAAGGATTTGTTACGTTATTTCATCAAGATGAAAGTCTTAGTTAAGAATTTGGTCAAATTAACTTTTCATAATAAAAAAATAATATTTTTTTAGTGAATAAGGAAAGTTTATTTAAATTATTAAAATAATACAAATATTAGAGTATTTTTTTTTCTTGTTAGCTACATTTTTCTAAGCATGGTTTATCCTTTGCTCCCAGATAATGGAATTAATCTCGATTCACTTTAAAGAGATTATGCTTTCAGATTAGCATTTCATATATTTAAAAAAAAACATTTGCTTGTGATCTGTTTTGACAGATTAAATTACATAAGCCTGACAATGCATGTCTTCATCTTTGGGTTAGGATAATCTCAAAGGCGCCATTATTGTTTTATATAGCATTTACTTAGATTCTGAAATTGTTCATTAATAATTTGGTTTAGTTAGAATTTTATTATTTGACTAATTATTTATTAATATTTAAATTTTAACGTCCTTTATTACTCATTAAAAATTTTAGTAAGGGTTATCTATAGGTTACCACGCTTTTCTAGCCAGGATAGGGCTTATGCCTTTTCTTTCAGCGCAATTCCTCCCTCCCTCCATAGGGAGGAACCCCGCTTATAAGGTTGACCTCGATGCAATCCGGAAGTGCCGACCAGAAATTTTGCGTTTCAGAACCCTTAGAGAACGAAAATAACGGTGGTTCAAAGGACCCCGCCCTTTCCTAATGGAAAATGGCTTTCGGTCAAATTGAACGAAACTATGCTCGTTGGATAGAGGAAGTCTTTCTGAACAAAAGTCTCCATGGGCACAAAACCAAAAAAGTTAAAACTTTTGGTACTTTTGGGTATCCGAAGTTTTCCATTTTTAATTTTTGCAAAATCTCGAGATCTCTGGTTGAAAAATTTCCCAAGCCTTTTGGCCAGTAAAAAAAAATAAGTATCAATTATTTTTCGAAGACCTTTTGAACGACACCACATTTGCCACTCCAACCCCCCCCCCCACCACCCACGGGGGTAGGGAGCTTTTTTTTGCAATTATCGTCTATCCATTATCATTTGAAGATCTTTTCGAAGGCAATGCATTGAAACCTTGCCTCACACCCTTACCCCACCCCCACCTCATCCCCAACCCCACCTCTAGCTCGTATGTTTCAAAAAAAGGCCATTTTTCGCAAAAAAAAAAGTGTTCTGTTAGCAGACTTTAACAATAGTAGTCCTGAAAAGGGCCGCTTTTTGTCTCTTAGACTACTTTAAGTGTTTTGACTTTTCGTTTGCTATCGATCAGCTGCATCTAACGTTTGATTCAGCAAGTAAGAAGTCGGATATTTGATGTTTTAATGATGACGAGCACATCCCAAGGGGTTGGGGGTGGGGTAAGGGTGTGAGGCAAGGTTACAGTGTATTGCCGTCGAAAAGATCTTGATGATAATGATAATGGATAGACGATAATTGCAAAAAAAAAAGTTTCTCCCCGCCCCCGTGAGGTGAGACCCCATATATCCGCAAGATATATATATATATATATATATATATATATATATATATACAAATTTGAACCACCGTTATTTTCGGTCTCTAGGGGTTCTGAAACGCGAAATTTTCTAGTTGGCACTTCCGGATTGTTTCATTGTATCAACCCTATAAGCGGGGTTCCTCCCTATGGGGGAGGGAGGAACCGCGCTAATATATATATATATATATATATATATATATATATATATATATATATATATATATATATTTGTCTGTTCGCTCTGTAGCTCCCAGACGAATGGTCCGATTTTGATGAAATTTGGTACAAAAATCTTTCGTCTAATTTGAAAGGTCAAGTTCGTTAACTAGCAAAATCTGCCTACTGGAAGATGGCGTTTGGGGCGAAATTCACACAAAAAAAATCGTAACGCTTACGTTTTTGTGGTCATAAGCTTGTAAGTACTCGTTTTATATGCCTTCTGGGCTAGGAAAACGAATGAAACCATTTTCAAGGCGATAGCTTTAACCGTTTTCGAGAAAATTGGAAAAATAGTTTTTGAATTCCGTTTTTGGTTTGGGTACTTAGAATCATGTGATTCAGTTGAAACATTTTCTGCGTGTTCTACTTTCATCAAAACTAATATGTTGAAATTTTGGTTACGTTTGGAGTAAAGGAAGGGTTAGAACAAAATATTTTATTAACAGACATGAAAAGCTTTGGGAACTTCGTATACTTTCCTTAATATTTCGAAAACGGTTGAGAAGCTTGGTAAACGGAAGGTTGCCTTCGAAAGCTTACTAAATTCTCTACAAAAAAGGTTCTAAGGAAAGTTTTGATTAGGCGATGTCAATCGGAGAAATAAGTGCTTTAACTTTGAAGTAATTGATTTCGTTTATTCGAACGGTTCTTTTTGTCTGTTTTTATTCCTTTTTATTTTTTAATTGCTTATAGTTGGATAATGTATTTGACAATAAAACAGATTAAGTAAAATAAGAAAAACAATTCATTGTTTGAAATATAGCTTTAACTATAGAGATTCGCAGGGTTTCCGACTGCCTTTCTGGGGTTGGCCGACCCATTCAGGTAAGATCATAAAACCTTTTCAAGAATGGTCGAACCAAAATAATAACTGTTTCTATTTTAATCTTTCCAAATTAGACTAGTGGTAAGAACGGAACAACGCTAAGATGATGCAGTTCCTGCGAGTCGGACTTTTATTTTCTAAAGAAAACCCACCACCCCATTGTGGGAATCGAACCCACGGCCCTTGGCACGGAGTGATAAGTGCTCACGCCTTAACACTCACGGCCACCGGGCCTCCACTATTTTTGCTAATTAAATAAGTCTGTTTGCTAAAGAATAATTATTAACCCTTGAACGGATGAAAATCGCGAGAGCTGTGTTCATTGTTTTTTTTTTTTTTTTTTCATTTTTGTGTAACTGTTTATCAACAATTGGGCTATTAAATGCCGGGCTATCAGGTTGCCACTCTTTTTTAATGCCAACAGCACATAGCCGGTCACCCATTCAGGTACTGGTCACGCGTTAATAATAAATAGTTTTGACTTTTTTATATTTGTAATGAGTAGCTGAATCAATTAATAATTATTAGTTCAACAAAAAATTTGCCGGTTCATGAAAATCATACAGGCCCTGTGAAATCCCCATGAGTAATTTGAGCGATTGATTGAAAGCTTATGGCAATGAGTTCTTCATAAGCTTCGATAATATTCTTATAAAAACATTAACCACTATCCCCCTTGCTTGATCTCTCACAGTCAACCAAGTCCTAAGGAATAATTAATCATAGTCCAACGCACTGGCAACGCACTTTTCATGAAGTGTTTTATGCACCTTGACATTTTGCTATAATATACCTCTTAGGTAGATAAGAAGGTATGTATGTGTTTCCTGGACATACCTTGGAACACCAGGTACTGCGCATAGGGGAAAGGTGCAAAACAATATTTCCGAAAAATAGAGTTTCAATCAGAAGCTAAAACTATATTTAATGTAAAATTAAGACAATTTTACAATGATTAATAAATATGGCAGGCACTTTTAAGAGGTATAACACGTAAAAAAAAACTTAATTGTTTTTATTCTCATATTAAATGAGAGTTTTATTCGCGCTGCCATTTAAACCGGAACAGCTGTACAAGATCATATGAGCAAGAACCACGGTTCTTACGGTTACGCGCAGTATATTCAGTGTTGGGCAAAACTAACGTTAGTAAACTAAACTAACGTTAGTTTTCCCTAACTAAAACTAAACTAATGTTATATTTTTAGTTTTAGTTTTAGTTTAGTTTTAGATTTGTACAATTATTAATCATATGGACTCCGTTTTTAGTAATGCAATTAGTTTAGTTTAGTAAAAGAGACCTAAATTTGTGATTTTAGTTTAGTTTTAGTTTTTAGTTAACTAATTTATTTTATCAAAGAACATATGTTTTCAAATTACGAGAAAAAGCCACAATTTCTTATTCTTAAGCAAGTTCTATTAGTTTTAATAATTTACTTAATTATCGAAATAACATATGATTTATATTAATTCATGTTATTTTAGTAAAACTAAACTAAACTAAACTAAACTAAATTTTTAGTTTAGTTTTAGTTTTAGTTTAGTTAAAATCCATTAATTAGTAAAATTTTAGTTTTTTTTTAGGTTGCAATTTTTAGTTTATTCCAAAAAGTGAATTTAGTTTTAATTTTAGTTTTAGTTTTTAGTTTTGCCCAACATTGAGTGTATTGCAGTCTATCATATTCCAAACTTATTTTTATGTTTCCTGATAATTATACCCCACAAAAGTGTCTGCCCTTTTGTAATTATTTTCAAATATGTTTACTGAAGACGCTGTTTAATTCGCAGCGTGAATAAAGCACTTCATTTAATATTAAAAATAAAAACTAGGTACTTAGCATTTTTTTTTTTAATTTTTATCATTTTAGCCCCCTTAAAAGTGCCTGCCTTATTTATTATTAATTTGAAAATTGCCTTAATTTGCCATTTTTTTCATTAATAATAGTTGGCTTCTGAATAAAACTCTACTTTTGGGCAATATTGTTTTGCACCTTTCCCCTATGCGCAGTACCTGGTGTTCCAAGGTATGTCCAGGAAACACATATTTACCTTCTTATCTACCTAAGAGGTACATTATAGCAAAATTTCAGGGTGCATAAAACACTTCATGAAAAGTGCCAGCTCTCGGCCTATCAGTTTTTTACTGTTGTGTGTAAACTTTAGTTTGTGCAAATGGCCGAGCAAAAAAGGGAATGAAAATAAACCTTTTTCTCAGACGTTCACGCATGCGCAGAAGAACTATTCTGTCTAACTGAAAAGGCTATTGCCGGCAGATCACACTCCAACTTAAAAATGTTTTTATTTTCAATTTCCTTTTAGCGGCTCATTTAAATTTTTTCTACCATAATATTTTCCTTCCCAAACCATGACCAAAACCTTGCTTGGTACTGACCTGACTGCTAAAGGATTTTCGAATTCCACTGCATTCTGCATTTGTCTTCATAAAGAAGTGGATAGCGTGGAGCACACTGTTTTGGTCGAAACTAAAAAGCTCATGTTTGTACCAGGAGGTTTGAACGTTAATCGTTTAGTTAACAACTCTTTTTGCGCTTTTAATGACGTATTTGAGTAAGGAAATAAGAAAAAAAAAGAAAGAGTTTTTAACATAATGTTTTCTAATCCGAGATAAGGTTGTTGTTGCTATAAATCCGTAGCCTGGTTTTACTTTTCTTACAAGCAGATTTTCCCTCCTGTCTTAGAATATGGATCGTAGCGACTGAGCTGATATTTCCTAGAAAAAGAAGATTTTGAGGTGACTGTTCTTCATTCTCTCTCTTTCTCCCCTTTATGGTATGCAATCCACAAACGACGCTAATCCGATGACGGAATTTTGAAAAAGAGATTAGAAAGGTTGTAATTTCTTGTTGCATGGTTACAAATGTAAGTATAAACCTTTGCCATCTACAAGAAAAATAGTACTTTTTTTTTTTTTTTTTTTTTTTTTACTTCGACTACTAGGCCAAGAGCGCCGTCATCCAGGGTGCGGTGAGGAATTTTCCCAACGAGCCGTGAGATGAGAAAATTTCTGCTGCTGGTGGGGAACGAACCACTATCTCCCGCATATGAATCTAAGGCGCTAGCCACTAGACTACGGAGGCCCCAATAGTTGGCCTATATTACAATTTTAATTACATGATTTACATTACACATTTCCCAAAACACGTTTTTTCTAAACTTGAATTATCTTAACTTCATGCAGTCCTATTTATTATTAACCAAAGTGCTGTTTATTGTTCTGGGTTCTTTATTTCTTTTAACCTCTTAAAAATTTTCTTTATATATGTATGTTAAGTATTTTAGACGCACCAAAAAGAACTTTAGCGTTATTGTTTATGAGCTGCAGAGGATGCTTTACCCCTAGGCCGGAGGACTCCCTACCATCTGAAACCCTCCAGACGGCTTAGTACGTACAAATTGTTCGATTTATAAGAAATATATGAGCAATTATACATGCCCAAGGGTCATGATAACTCGGCAATTCATTGCATGAAGTCCTGATGATGTCACCGAATAAACGAGTTTTCGCAATAAGTACGGAGGTAATTGTGAAAATGATAGTATCATATGAACGCATTTAGCCTGATCAAAGATAATGTGTACAGGGCCCTCAGCGTTATTTTTGACATGCTAATTCTAGTAAATAAACTTGATGATTACTGGATTATAAGCTATTTATAAAGAAAAAATATTGTTTTATTCATAATATTTAGATTTGATTATTCATATATGTGTAATGTTATTTTCAGATTGGAGATGCTGGTTAAATTTTTAGTTGTGCTGTGTGTGGTGAGTGCAGCTTATGCAGAAAAGGCAGTCATCAATAATGCCGTGGACAAACTCTTGAGTGAAACCAGAGCTGAGATAAAACGCAGCGGTAGAGACACCCTCAACATCGTAGACTTGGAACACCCTTTCGTCACCAAGTGGCACTTCATAAAGATCTATTGGCTTCTGCATTGCACCGACGGCTGGGTCAACAGCATATCGACCCTACAGAGGACTGGAGACATCGTCCTGTCTAACAACGGGCCGGAGATATCTCTTCTTTTCGAGATGGGCATGTCTGATGTCGAGTTGAGCTTCAGAGAGTGCCGCATTATCGCCAAGCACCTCTTCAGCGTTTCGACGAGGCTCTGGTCGAAGGTGAAACAGACTCGCTTCAGGGCCAAGATTTCCCTCCGTGTTGACGACGAGAAGAAAGAATGCAACGCCACTTTGAACGACATGGAGCTTACACTCCTCAAAGGTGTGACCCTCAAGACCGGCGATGGAATCTTGAGTGGCTTCAAGGACCATGTCATCGAGGCCATCATCAGAAAACTAGACGGAAGGTTCACCAGAATCATGAGTAACCATCTCAACGAGATAATTAGGGATTACCATTACATGGACCTCTTCTGCCGCATTGTCCATGATTTGAACACAACTAATGTTAATAATATTAATTTTTAGTACATTCGTTACTTTTGACTAGGTAGATTTCAAACCAGAATTTTTATTAAAATCTTATTCGTCAAACGTGTCATATTATCCAGGTTCCGTTTCCGCAGCACCCATCAAAATCCTCAATTCCTTCCACCCTCCAGCTTCACATCCTCTCTCTATTCCTCTCTTGGAAGGCCGTGGCCTGATATATGAATTAACGACGAACACCTCCAGTTAAGTGTTAGAAATGTCTTTCTCCCCCTTCAAGTGCGTTAAAGTTTTAATATGAACCAGATGTCAATATCTCTAAGGCAAACTATCAACCCATCAAAATCCTCGATTCCTTCAACCCTCCAGCTTCACATCCTCTCGCTATTCCTCTCTTGGAAGGCCGTGCCCTGATATATGCTTTAACGACGAACACCTCCAGTTAAGTGTTAGAAATGTCTTTCTCCCCCTTCAAGTGCGTTAAAGTTTTAATATTAACCAGATGTCAATATCTCTAAGGCAAACTATCAACCCATCAAAATCCTCAATTCCTTCCACCCTCCAGCTTCACATCCTCTCGCTATTCCTCTCTTGGAAGGCCATGCCCTGATATATGCTTTAACGACAAACACCTCCAGTTAAGTGTAAGAAATGTCTTTCTCCCTCTTCAAGTGCGTTAAAGATTTAATATTAACCAGATGTCAATATCTCTAAGGCAAACTATCAACCCATCAAAATCCTCAATTCCTTCCACCATCCAACCTCAGACATCCTCTCACAGAAGACACTAACCCAGACATCTGCGTCTCAGTGTTAGCAAAGGCTTTCTCATTCTTCAAGTGCGATGGAAGACCGGTGATGGAATCATAAGCCGTTCACATCATCACAAGGATCACATCATCGAGACAATCTATATATATAAAAATCACCTGTAAGTTTGTCTGTTTGTTCCTTATAAAAATCCACACCGTTTGACCAATTTAGACCAAACTTGGCACACATGTACTTCTTGATACGGGAAATCTCCTAGGCTAGGTCAAAATAGTCAAATTTCGAAATTTGGTCAAAAGGTCAAAAGTTTTGTTCAAGAAAAATTGGCTACACTGAACCATTCATATTCTGACAGCCATTTTGAATAATGTCTCAAATTTATTTGTTGATGTTCTTGATAATTAGAATAACTTGAACTCATTGATGACTTTACATCATTATATAATCATATATATATATATATATATATATATATATATATATATATATATAAAATCTTTTAGGCTTCACAGTTCGGAAGTAACGAGTTCCAAACTGTCAATTAAAGAAGCGTGAATTGTTCAGAAATAGAAATTTTCTTTCCAGTGTTGCCTAGGTGGAGATTAGCAAGCTAAAAAAACTTTCTTCTTTTTTTGCGAAAAGTTTTTCTTTTGCGAACAAAACTTTTCAGTTTTAACCTATGTATGTTTATCTAAATTATAGCCGTATATTCTCAAGATTTGGACAAGTAATATCATATAAGATCAATTTTATTAATTTCTGATGAAAATGTAGAGCAACACTGAGCTCCTAGAAGCCATTAACCATTATCCTTTCTTTTAAGTTTTGTTTGTTTATCTAATTTCCAAAATTTTTTAGTTTTAGTAAAATATTTGTGTTTACCTAAATTATAGCCTTATATTCTCAGAATTTTGACTAATATATATTAATAAGTAATTTGAAATATTAAGTTTTTGATCTGTGGACTTGCAGGTTCCCGTTTGTTTTCCATAGTCGATTTTTTTAATTTGTAAATTGCATTTTATCTCATGCATTTGCTTAAAATAAACTATGCCTTCAACATTAACCCATAGATCTGTACAGAACTTTAATAATTTAAATACTTTTAGTTCTTTACCACACCACCTAAAATCATCTATATGAAACCTACAAACATGGGTAAATGTGAAGGAGCGCGGTCTCCACACCGATCCTTTTGAAATGTTGCACTATAACGTATTTTGATGCACTAAACACGAATCCGTTAAAAAAAAAGCTCTCTTTTCACTAGGAAAAAAGTTATGAAACACTAAAGTTCACTGTTGTGCGGGTTCTGAAAGGTAATGTAACCTGCTATGCTTGTCAACATGCGCATGCGCGGGTATGGAAAAGTTCGTAATAAGGATGTCTAATTGAAATTTACCATCAATTATTTATCAATTTATCTCCAGTTAGTTATTCAAAAATATTTTTTTTAAATAATAAACCATTCTTTAATATTTTTTTTTAATTTTAAGAAGATATCAAAACTCTAGTCAATCCAACTCGCTAAAATTAATAGAATTCTATTAATTTTAGCGAGTTGGATTGGCTAGGGGTTTTGATATCTTCTTGAGCGAGCGGAGCGAGCGGAAACGCATAGCGCGTATGCCCAAAAGCGACAATTTACGACCAAGTCAGCTACCACAAGGTGAGTCTAAATTTCAATTACACTTCGTCATTAAGGACTATTGCGCATGCGCGTGTTTACAAATACGCTGTTACCCTGTCTTTTATAACTTCCATAACAGTGAACTTTAGTGCTTATTAACTTCTTTCCTAGTGAAAAGCGAGCTTTTTTTTTAACGGATTCGGGTTTAGTGCATCAAAATACGTTGTAGTGCAACATTTCAAAAGAATCGGTGTAGAGACCGCGCTCCTTCAGATTTACCCAAAAATGTTGTGATTATCTAAATTATAACCTTATATTCTCAGATTTTTGGATTAATATCATATATTAGTAAGTAATTTGAAATATTAAGTATTTGATCTGTTGATTTGGAGTTTCCCGTTTGTTTTCCATAGTTAATTTTTTTGTATTTGTGAATTGAATTTTATCTCATGTATTTGCTTAACATAAACTATGTCTTCAACATTAACCCATTAACCTGCACAGAACTTTAATAATTTAAATACTTTTAGTTCTTTAACGTACCACCTAAAATCATCTATGTGTGACATGATATTTAAACATTTGGGTCATTCCATGTCAAATCAACCCAAAAAACTAGGATTTGACACCCATGATCTCAGATTTTAATGAAACTTGGCATCTTCATTCCTTTTATGGATATAAGTAAGAATATAAAATAGTTTTTCTCAATCTCAAATAGTTTAATTTTATGCTCTGCTAAAGTATTTCAAATTTTGCAGTTATCATTGATTGGACAAAGGGAGTGCACTTAGTTGTAGAATATAAATCATACCTATCGACCAAACTTGATGACATTTTCTATGACAATACTTCAATAAATATGGAAGCCAGAAAAAAAAATAATATAAGCATAAAGTAATTACAAATGTTCTGAAAAAATCCTGAAGTGTTAAAATGCATTTTGTAAAAATTAAATATGGCGTTCCACACTAAGGGGAATATCATCAAACGATAAAAAGAAAATCACTAAAATATTTTTTTATTATTATTCTAAAAGGTATACACTTTCACATGAAAAAATAAAATGTATGGTTTTTTCACTCTTTAATTTTTTTTTCCCGTTAAATACAAAAAATTGTTCAATTAAAATTTTAGCTAACAGTATATTATTTTTTATAGTACAGCGATTTAATTTTAAAAACTATAAAAAATAACCCAAAGCTATTCAGAATGAAAACTACCTACATGTACAAAACATTCATTACTTCAGTGAAGGGTTTGCTGGGCAATATGCACATGTAACTGCACACCAGTAACTAACATTAAAATTTGAAATATTAAGTTTTTGATCTGTTAACTTGCTGGTTTCAGTTTGTTTTCCACAGTTTAATTTTTGATTTGCGAATTGCATTTTATCACATGCATTTTCTTAATAAAAACTATGTCTTTAACAGTAACCCATGGACTGTCCGAACTTATAGCAGGCTCAATATCTACTTGGCTCATACGAAGAATTGTAGTGTTTTTCATTAAACTAGATGCAACATTAGCAAAATCTACTGAGTTTTTTACATTTTTAGTTTCAGATTTGCTCATAACTTCCATTAGAGACCAAGGATTTTACTCTTTCTCCCACCCTATCTACTACACGTTTGTCATGAGCTGTAGTAAAATATTTCCTCTAAAACTTTTTGTAAAATTTTTCTGAATGTATGTAAAGCAATCTTGACATATATTTATTTTTAAACTGAGACGATGGATTATCACTGTAAATAATTTCATTTTGACAAATCATTATTTTTTATTATTATATCATATAATCTTATCAAAAGTGCGTTTACAGAATTCATACCTTTATGTTTAGTATCGGAACAAATGAGAAAAGTAGTGCATTTGTTTTTGAAAAATAATGCTGCTGTAAATAATTGAACAGTTTCTCATGACCACAATCCTGATTGAATTTTGTTTTAACAATCGCAAGAATAAGCCATTGCAAGAACAGACGTTTTCTTTTCATTAATCAGTTATTTTATTTGATTCATTTATATTCATTCTTTTTTTTTGTATTCTTTAAATTAATTTATAATTTTGATATTATAATTTGTTTCTTTTTCAATATTATTGTTACTATTTCTATTTGTATTATTATTATAGTTGTTATCATTACGCTATCATATTTCTCTATTTTAATATTAGTATTATTATTATACTTTAGAAAAATTATAAAAAAAAATGTATATTACTTTGATTGTAATGCAGGCAGTATTGGAAGATGGAACCTGCAGAACCTAAATGAACTCCCACAGTATAAGGATACTATTGTGGAACAAAAAAAGAAAAAGCCATTCAATTTGTTCCTCATATAAATCCACAGCTTTTAAGCGATTTTGACCAAACTTGGCACAGAGGTAGGGGTTGATACAGGGAGTGTCATAGGCTAGGTCAAAATCATCTGTCAGCTTTCTGTCTATCTGTTTTTTCCTTACACAAATCCACACAGTTTGACCAATGTTGACCAAACTTGGCACACAGGTAGGTCTTGATACGGGAAGTGTCATAGGCAAGGTGAAAAAAATCTACCAGCTGTATATTTGTTCCTTACAACTATATAATATAAAGTGGGTGTAGCATGGCACACTGGGTAACAGCTAGTAATCAAATAAAAGAGCGGAAGATTCACCAGAACCATGTGTAACCATTTCAACAAGATTATCTGGCATTACCATTACATGGCCCATTTTTGCAGCACTGTCCGTGATTTAAATGCAACTGTTTATTCAACTATTTTTTTTCGAATATATATTTCTTTCAGAGCTAAACAAGGTTTACAGCTCCATTAAAGATAGGGAAATTTGAGAGTGCCTTAGTAATAGAGATTTTTATTCTGAAAAAGACCCAGACATTATTCCAACTGGAGATGAACTCTTTTGGTCTGTCGTCCCAAAAACTTGCAGCATTTTCATGAACATTTATAATCACTGAAAAGCAACGCTATTAAATCTACGTATTCAATCACCAGGCGGAAAGTCAACACATAAAAATACAGGAATTAATAAAAATCATTTTTTAAATCTTGCTCAAAATGTTTCGCACATTTAGCGCCTCATCAGGAACCAAATTTCAGAATATTTATAGCCAGAGTGAGCGAGAGAACCTTCCAATACCCGGGTAACTTTAGAACGAAATGTCTAGCTTTTCTTAAAAATGTCAGTCCCTTAGATAATTCAATTTGTTTAATATTGAACTGAATATATATAAATGTTCTTTTCCTTATAAAACAAAACCTTTTAAGCCTGGCAAATCATGGGGCAATCTAACGCATTCTTACGGGGCGTACGTTCTTTTCTATGTTTGATTACATATATTTTTTTTTCATTAATTTATTTATTTGAAATCTGTACAAATTATTTATAAGTACAATGATCAAGCTTTTTGATACAGATGTATTTTATGTATAAATTGAACAAAACGGCAAAAGTAAAATAAAATAAAAATCATACAAAATTTGGAAGAAGCCAATCATTGTTGGCACTTCCGGGGCTGTCTAAATAACTATTTCAATGATCAAGATAAGGCCAAGTGAGTAAATTGTCTCAGGGCCACTGTCTCTTGAGCCGCCTGAGAGGATTGTCTGGGTGGGATTGGAAATATAAGGGTAGACCTTCGGGATTGGGATGGTAAGACAATTTGGAGTGGAACATTTGGAAACGGGTTTTAGCAAGTTAAGGACAAATGGAATGTTAAGGTCATTATTACATACCTATAAGCATGAGTTTCTAACATCATTGTTCTTTTATTAGTAATTTTTTAAACAAGAATTAGAGTATTCTTAGAGGTAATTGAAGACTTCTGTATGCAAAAATAAAACCAGAAAATTGCTATAATGTCGATATAAGTGAGGAAGGTGGTGGAACGGTAGCAGAGAATATTATGAAAAAGAGTTGGACTTAAGATTTCAGCTTGATGGACACCATAAATGATGGGATTCATAGATTCGCATAATACTGTAAGTCTTCAAGATAGAAAGATAGAATCAGAGGCAGGAGAGGGGGGGGGCTAAATAGCTATTCTGTCTGTTTGTGGGAAAGATGGTGGAATACCAATAGTGAGAATGTTGGATAAGATGCGACTTAACATTTCAGCTTGAGGAACACCATCTTTTCATTACCTTTCTTGAAGAGGTTTTATTGTGTTCTTGTGTGATCAAAATAAAGTCATGGTCACCAAATTATGAATAAAAAATGAATCAATACTCTTCAATTCTATGTTATGAGTTTTATATGGGATGCTAAACTATCAAAAAAAAAAAAGTTTTAATTCTTTGAAAACAATATTACGGCGTTGTGTCTGACGAGAACCTTATGTCTGAAATTTTTAACCTAGAACAAAAATCTAAAATTATTTTGAAGAATAATAGTGAAGTCTACTAAAGGACGTAGGATTCTTAAGAAATATTAATTGTTTTCGAAAATGGTGTATACTCATAAAATCGTTATAATGCATTTAATCTAAAAGATCCTACGCACTTTACTAGCAAATATAATTAGGAAGCTGCAGCTAAAATGTGACGTTGACGGGGTGAAAATTGAAGGGGCTGGGGTATTGCCTGACTTGAAAAGCTCTATTTTGAGGAAAACGTCTTTAAAATTTAATGTACTGAAATGTTCTTTTGATAATTTACTGAAAAGAAAAGATTTTTGATTTTAAAATGTATTCAAGGAGGGCAGGTGGCAGTGAGTGTAAAGGCTCATAAAATTTCCGCCAGATAAGCGGATATCATTTTTGGGTAGTAAAGGAAGTATTTTAGCCCAAACAAATGATAAAAAATAGTTACAAGGTTTATTACCCCTTAAGTTATGGACTCCTGATTTCTTTAGAGTTTGCAATGTTGTAACCATCATGGAAAATAGTTACAAGGTTTATTACCCCTTAAGTTATGGACTCCTGATTTCTTTAGAGTTTGCAATGTTGTAACCATCATGGAAAATAGTTACAAGGTTTATTACCCCTTAAGTTATGGACTCCTGATTTCTTTAGAGTTTGCAATGTTGTAACCATCATGGAAAATATCTTAAATTTATTTATTTAAATTTTATCGTCCATTTATTATTGACAACGATTTTCAGGTCGGGTTACCCTTTTCTAATCCGGATTAGACTGATGCATTTTCTTTTTTTGAAAGAAATGCCATCAACCTAGTGTGAATCACATCCACGGAGTGCATACGCCTTAGCAATCACGGCCACCGTACCTCCAAAAATATCCATATTCGACCGTTCGGTAAAAGACGTTTGATTGAAATGTGTTAATTTATTAGTTTTCATTTAGATCATTTTAATCTCCACCGCAAAAAGAACATTAAGAATTATTGATAAGTTTTCTAAATCCAAGGTTCTGTGAGGTAAAGGATTAAGAAACCATAATCTTCTATGGCGACGAATATCGATCCATCAAATTTTGACATAAATTATTGTGTTTTCCTCGAACAATAGTCCTTTTGGCAAAAACAAAAAGCTGCTGATTTATTATTTTTTATTGATTAATTTAAGCCTTTTGGATTTGGATTGAAGGGGGTATTTCGATGATCTATTGTAAAACTGTTGATAAGGAATCATGTATATATCGAATGGTTTCCAATTCTCTCCCAGTTCATAGTCATATCATTAGTTCAGTGTCTACAAAATGAAAGTAATGTTTGTTCTATTTTCAGCTTTGTGCTTCCTATCGGTGGCCCTCGCAGATCTCACAGTGATAAATGATGCAGTAGACAGGATCCTCCGGGAAACACAGGAACAGATCGCGAAGAACGGAAACGACTCTGTCCTGATACCCGAGTTCACAGAAAACTTCACTTATAGGTGGCACTTCGTCAAAGTGCAGTCAACCCTCCGATGCTGGCAGGGCGTTATGAACAAGACTTCCACACTGCAGAGGATTGGTGATGTAGTACTACCGTTAAACAATGTCGACCAGATAAACTTCGTCATTCCGCTGAATCTGACGGAATTCGAGATGCATTTCAACAGCTGTCGCGTCGACATCAAGCACATCATCAGGAAGACTTCTCCCGTCCACGTGAAGATCGGAAGCAACGCCATGGAGGTCAGAGTGAACTTGAACTTCACCGATCAGAAATGCACAGCGACTTTCTACAAACCCAAAATGACTTTGGTTCAAGATGTCAAATTCACAGGTACAGGCTTGCTTAAATCAGTTGAAGAAAGAATCGTTCCCTATTTAACCCGGCACATCATTGATGAACTGGGTCCTCTAATTAGCCACTTCTTGGGCGATATAGTCAAATCCTCTGTACCAAACGCCAAGCTCTGCTACGTTCCGGAGGAATAAAATGTCTTTTCAATAATTGAGTTGACTAAAAAGACTAAAGTAATGTTAACAAAAAAAAAAATAGTAGTATTATATTTCAATGTTTTTTAGCAAATGATATTTATTATTTAAAACCCTTTCCTTCATCCTTAAAGCAAAAGCGAATTTCAACGGACATTCTGTTGAAGAATCATTGTTGTTATTGGCTGGTCGGTTGATGTAAATATCAGCATGAGGCTTGAAAATATGACAACCTCCAGAGACAACATGTTTCATTGGACGCAATCAAAAAAAATTCTGAAGAGTATAGAATTGGGTACTCTTCAGTATTATACACTGAAGTGCGTAGTATTGGGTTGGTGCAAAAATAAAGTGGTCAACAAAAAATATTCTTATGCAATTTTTGATTGGGCGATGTCATTCGGAGAAATAACTGCTTAAAACATTGAAGTTGTTGGTTTCGTATTTTTGAACGGCTCTTTATGTCTGTTTCCCTTAGCTTTTTATTGCTTGATATTTTTCTAATTGCTTATATTAGGAAAATATATTTGACTGTAAAACAGGATACGTAAAATGAGAACCAATTTTCTGTTGTTAGTGATAGATAGGTTTGGACTAAAATTATATTTTTTTGAATTTATCAGTGAAACGGTTAGTTTTATGATAAAAATATTTCAGATTATTGTAGATCATGCAGTTATGTACAAAACTTGTTCTCACACTTTTCTTCATTAGATTAACCATTTCTGAGAAAAGGCGATTCCAAAAGTTACTTTAGTTGTATTCTCCATACTGAACATTATCTTGTCTAGGTCAAAGTGTCCCTATTAAGGACATTCTACCTGCTCATCTTTCTAATGACCCAAACTGAACAACCCTTACTGCCGTAAAGCTAAAGATGTTTGGGCATCCGCCATTTCTAAAATGTCCGGTCTGACATGATAATATTAAACTTGTGTAATTCCAACTTAAGTAAGTTGGCTACTGTCACTTTTCTGTGTATTGACGACTCAGTATCGCTTTCATTCCAGATTTTCGAGTGGGTGTTCACAATTATTGCGAAATATTAACAAAAAAAAAGTGCTTATTTCTTGTTAAAAACTTTCCAATTGACACTAGGGATAAGAACGGAACCACAAAAGATCACGCAGTTCCTGCGAGTCGGACATTAAAAACCAACCAAATTTAAATATCTTAGATTAGATGAATGGCAAACGTCTGGAACAAGCTTTATCTGAATCAATCGTTTCTAAATACCCAAACTGAAATTTTTGAGCTCGTTAGAGAGCGAACAGACAAATATATAGGGGAAGGGAGGGTAAGACTACGCACCTAGTGGATTTCGGGTTATATCTTGGGATTTATAAAAAATACAAACCTCAAAATATTACTCAATGTTATTTATCAAGTGCAGAACTAATTATATAAGGTTTGGTTGTAGTACGCACATGGGTGGCTAAGAGGACGCACGCGTAGTGATCGCAAACAAAAGGCCCACTGCCTTCATAAATAGTGTGAAGCTAATATTCTGCACTTTTCTTTAAACAAAGCAAAACTATTAGAACATATGCTATGTTTATTAAAAACCTTACGTTTGGAGATATAAATATTATATACAAAAGTATTTTTTGCCTCATAAAATCCAAGAAAATTGAGAACAGCCGATAACAACGTGGTGTGATCTACTAGTGTGGTAGGCGACCTAAAACGCCAAAACTAAATTTCCTACCAACAGTCCAAAATTCGAATGCGTACTATTACCCGCGTATATATATATATATATATATATATATATATATATATATATATATATATATATATATATATATGTAGCGGAGCTTATTTTAAATTATATTTTACCCGCAGATCTATCGTGTCCACTTAGGCATTATAGCACCTCTTCTACCATCCGATGGCATGCGTTATCTCCTTACAATGGTAAACCGCACTACGTGCTGGCCTGAGGCAGTTCCGATCTCCGACATAACGCCAACAACTGTCGCCGAGACCTTCAACAGTGCATGGATCGCACATTTTGGAACACCTCAAAGAATTACCACCGATCAGGGCAGGCAGTTTGAGGCAGAAAAGTTCCTTCGATTTAGTGTAATCCTGGGCATCACCAAGTTGCGGACTATGTCTTACCACCCGCAGAGTAATGGATGCGTTGAACGGTGGCCCGCAGCCTTAAAACTGCCTTGATGGCACACCTCTCATCGACCAGGTGGAAACATGTCCTACCCACTGTCCTTCTCGGGCTAAGGTCGGTGTTCCGTGAAGACGTGTGCGGAAGCGTAGCTGAGGCAGTGTACGGCAGCCCTCTCCGACTACCAGGCGATTTCCTCGGAGCCCCAGAAACTCAGGAACCTCATGCAGCACTTCAATCACTGAAGGAAAATTTACGCCGTCTAAAGCCAGCCCCCGAGCCTCAAACAAGAACGAGACGATGCGATTCGCAAACCCCTCGTACCGCCGCATACAGGACCGCACAAGGTACAGAAGAGAGGAGATAAAATCTTCACCCTGCTGGTTGGCGAGAAGGAAGTAAATGTTTCCGTCGACCGCATAAATCCTGCATATCTCCTCGAGGAAGACATCCCGGATAGGATGGACCCATTGAAGCCTCCGAAGCCACCTCAATCACCTGCATCAAAGTTGGAGACGTCTAGCCAGCCGACTCAACGACCAGAAGTAAGCGCACCTCCACATGAAAAGCCCTCATACCGGACTAGAACAGGGCGTCTAGTGAAACCCCCGCGCAGATTAGCTTCAGTGACTCCGTTACTAGTGGGGGGGGGGGGGGTGCTGTAGCGGAGCTTATTTTAAATTATAATTTTCCGCGGGAGAAAAGCCCTCTGCACTAAACTTTTATTGGAGCTTTCCCGCGGGTATAGTTTTTACCGTTAGTGAGTTAGAGTCCAGATAGTAAGCAGATAACCGGAGGCATCTCAGCAGATCAAGCCAAGTGTCTTTACCCCTAGCATTTTGTATTCTGCTAACTGCTCCTAGAAAACCAGTGAAACCGGCTGAACATCTCGGTGCACTGGAATTGTTCACAAGTACTGAACATTTTACACTACGTTCTAATTTTCTTGTACAATTTTATTTTCTTTAATTGCATTTTCATATTTAATATATGTGAATAAAAATAAATTCGTATTCACACTTATGAATACGAATTTATTTATATTCGTATTCACAAATAAATAAAGTACGAATAAATTCGTATTTTTATTTATAAATAAAATTAGGCCCATCTCTGTTTTATAGGCTTCTTGGGCTAGGAAAACGAATGAAACCATTTTCAAGGCGATAGCTTTAACCGTTATCGAGAAAATTGGAAAAATAGTTTTTGAATACCGTTTTTGTTTTGGGTACTTAGAATCATGGGATTCAGTTGAAACATTTTCTGCGTGTTCTACTATCATTAAAACTAATATGTTGAAATTTTCGTTACGTTTGGAGTTAAGGAAGGGTTAGAATAAAATATTTTATTAACAGACATAAAAAATTTTGGTAACTTTGTATACTTTCCTTAATATCTCGAAAAAGGTTGAGAATCTTGGTAAACGGAAAGTTACCATTAGAAAGCTTACTAAATGCTCGACAAAAATGGTTCTAATGAAAGTTTTGATTAGGCGATGTCAATCGGAGAAATAATTTTGTGGTTTTATGTGGCATAGCACATTAAAATATAACACTACGTTCTAATTTTCATGTACAATTTTATTTTCTTTAATTGCATTTACCAGTAAAATGAGTAGGTAAGTGTTTTTAATTGCATTTAACACTAAAATGGATAGGTTAGTAAAGCAAGTTAAGTCAATTAGAAACATATTCCTAGTAGAGTCTTCGTAGAGCGAAACTTGGAACGGCGGAAAGAGTAATTTCCATTTAGGACAGTTTCTTGTGCCTTGCCGGCAATCTTGCTTTTCTTTGGAATAAGTGTTTACATTAAGAATGATCTAAACAAAGTAATTACTGTTTGTGTGTGAATGGAACCGAGCTAAGATGATGCAGTTCCTGCGAGTCGGACTTTTTTTTATTTATTATTTTACGAACACGGCTATTATTTATTTGCTTGTTGGGACCGTTCCTGTTGTATTAAGTCTGTTGAACTTAGAGGAGAATATATTGAAAAACAGTAAAACCAGTTGTTTTCTTTCACCTTCCCTTCTATCCCAGGCCGGAAACTTTTGGACCTTACCTCGTATATATAAATATTTAGAAGTGTGGCATTGTACCAAGCTATCCAATATCCTCAGAATCCAATCTCTCCGGTCCAAAATACTCCGCAAAATATTCTGTTTTTAACTTCACTATCCCCTTGGTCATAACCCGATACCTTCGGGTGACTAAGGGCTAAGGAGTGGCTAACGCCTTAGTTTCTCATGCGGGAGATGGTGGGTTCGATTCCCACCGGCGGCCAGAAGTTTCTCATCTCACGGCTCGTTGAGAAAATTCCTCGCTGCCTGGATGTCGGTGGGGCATGGCCCAGATGTCGATGGGCTGTATAAAAATAAAAAACTAACTGTTACCCGGCGTGCCATACTACAATTTTCTGCATCTAGAAAATCAAAAATAAATTAGAAACCAAATAAGTAATATCAAAATCTAATAACGCAAATCTGTCACTGTGCGGGTTCACAGCTTAGAACCCATGACCTCTGAACTGTGAGTACTTGACGATTTTGACCTAGCTTATGACACTCCCCGAAACAAGACCTAGCTTTCTGCCAATTTTGGCTAAAATCGGACAAACTGTGTAAATTTCTATAAGGACCAAACAGACAGACAAACGCCGGATTTTTATAAATATAGATAAATAATAACCGAAAAAATGTATTTGTAATATAAAAACAACTGACCAAATAATTAATTTGGTGCTGGTCTAAGCAATTTACAACATACAGACCCATTAATTAGTCTGTTTTTTTAAAGAGCGAATTGCTACATACGCTAGCTATAGGCTCAAACAAATTTTTTTGTCAGTTAAAATGACGTTTTTCACTATATCGACCGAGTTTCATTGTAAGGAAGTAAAAGTAATGAGCAAATTAATGATTTGGTTCCGGAGTAAACCTCTATTCCTTATTCTCGAACCGTAATTTGCACTTAACAATTGGAGAAATAAAATTTCCTGGTTTCTGTTATTGATTGTATCTTGTGTTTCCGGAAACACTTCCTAGCTAGATGATCTTTTGAAAGATCTTGGGCGCGGAATTCCCCCGTTTAATCCAAAAATCAGTTTGAATTAACATAACATCAAATATGGACCAATAATTTGAAAATTTCCACAAGGATTTATATTTGATAAGACAAACTTTATTCTATAAATCCAAGGTTCGTTGGTCTGATAATCAGAACCTATTAATCTATCATTTGAACGCTGATGTATCCATCAGGTGTTGGCTTTAGGCGTTGTATTTTTCCTCAAATAATACAAGTTTACTTTAAAGGCTGGATATTAATGATTTATTATTTTATTAAGGTGTATTAATTGGTTTGCTTAAAGTCTTAGTATCCAGACTAAAAACCTTGATAAGAATTTGCATATATATTGGTTTCAGATAATTGAATTCAGTAAATATTATAATTTGTACTGTAGTGCTAATAAAATAATGTTGGGACTATTTTGGGTTTTCTGTTTGTTGGCCGTGGGGCGAGGAGAAGTCGCTCAGATCAACGGAGCAATAGACAAGATCCTGAATCAAGCCCAACAGGATATTGTGAAGAACAATGATGACGTATTGTCTATACCAGAATTCATAGACGAGACGTTCACTTACAGATGGCATCTATTCAAGTTTGAAGCCACTTTACAATGTTGGGAAGGCAAGATGTCCAACACGTCCACCTTGCAGAGGGCTGGGGACGTACAGTTGGCATACACGTCCAATCAGACAATCATGATCGTACCTCTGAACCTCACGGATTTCCAGATGTTCTTCAACAGCTGCCGCATTGATATCCACCACTACCTGAAGAAGACGTCTCCGGTCTACGTCAAGATCGCCAGAAACGTGCTGACAGCCAAAGTCATCATCGACAAAAAGAACGAGGATTGTACGGTGACGTTGGAGGCCTTCGGAGTGACCACGGCGCAGAGGGTGACGTTCGAAAGTTCCTATCTCTTCGAAGAGGTACAAGACAGAGTCCTGCCCTACCTGACGAAGCACTTCATCCGTCAGCTGGTGCCCTTCTTCAGCATTCACATTAAAGACCTCATCAAGGACTACATACCAAATGGCAAACTGTGCTATAAACAGCTTTAGTGGCTTTCTAACGTAATCATTGCACTAGTCTTCTATTTGAGATAATTCTAAGCTTATAAAAAAATTGTAATAATAATTTTCCTATGACGTTTTTCGAGATTTTTGTAATTAAGATAACATACTCTTCATGATATTTGGCTAAATCCAAACATTGTACTAATTTAAGCTGTATATAACAAAACTTAAATATAAAAAACAGAATTACGTTTTCAGTTCGATGTTTCTTTTCTTGCCTTCCCATTTTCGTCCTAAGGCCAATGTCGCCAAGGTATATTCTGATTAGCAATCTTTCTAAACTCCCAAAGTGAAAGAGGTGTACGCACTTCAGACGCTGGGACACCATTGAAGCACAATGAGCCTCTTCTACCATTATTGTTCGCGCTAAACGCGAAATCCCCTTGGTTGGTCCTGCAATCTGGCAGGCACTGGAAGAATGTCTTATCGGGCTGCCAATAAAATCTGAACAAGAACTGTCTACCCTACGTTCAAAGCACGTGCAGGCCAAATTTTGTCCTCTCCTGCGGTATGATGAGTATTATTGAGGAGTTAAACACCGAGCAGCTAACCTGAGAAAAAGGAATCCGGACAACGGAAGGACCATGAAGTATTGAATACAAATAGCAGATGTATTTTCATTGCGCTTTCTACAAAGCACCTGGTTTATAAGTACAGTGTGTAAGAAAAATAATGGTTAAGCTTTGGTCAGATGATACTCCAATGCGATATCGGAAAAAATAACGCCCATATTGACCCACGTATACTTTGTTAATGGTAATTTTGACCATAAGGAGTCATTTGAAAAACATTTCAAGGTCAATTTTGCGGGGGTCAATATGGGGAGTATTTTTTTCCGATCTCGCATTGGAGAATCATCTCGTCGCTGTACATGCTTTGGAACTCTATGTATTGTGCATGCAGAAGATTTCGAAACCATTATTATTTTATTTCGTACCTCATATTTTATCTTCATCTTAACAAGCCTTCAGCATCTCATCATTATTCCAAAATTTAATTTAACATTGCATTTACCTCCTTGAGTTTCGCTTACATGGGGAGTATACAGCGGTGGGGTCACCGATCCGGTCCATTTTTTCTTTTGGTGATTCTGCATCGAAAAATAGTCGACACGTGTCCGAGCGTTCCGTCCATTGCGCCTTAGGAGCCGAGAAATAAAATAAAATAGGTGCTTTACTTTTTATATCGAGTTTAGAAAACGATATCGACATGATTCTTTCACGAGTTCATTTGTTTTATAGAGTAGATTAAAGAAGTAAGCGCACCGCAGGAAAAATGCCCGCTGCACTACAGTTTTAATGGAACTTTCCCGCAGGAATAGTTTTTTTCCGTTAGTGAGTTAGTGTCCAGATAGTAAGCAGATAACCGGAGGCATCTCAGCAGATCAAGCCAAGTGTCGTTCCCCCTAGCATTTTGTATTCTGCTACCTGCTCCTAGAAAACCAGTGAAACCGGCTGAACATCTCGGTGCATTGGGATTTTTCGTAAGTACTGAACATTTTACTAGATTCTAAGCAGCTTACGATAACCCTAAGTTACCTTACTCGGTACAAGCTGTACCAGCGAGATCCATGCTCCCGGCTACCAACTCTCCGCATGGAGATATGCACATCTGCCCCAGTGACGTCATACCCGACTACTGAACTCTTCTAATTTATGAACAGTTATTTATTTCATTTATTTATCGACAGTCGTCTTATAATTTTATTTATTGAAGTTAAGTTTTAATACTTTATTTATTCAAGACGAATAAAGTGTTTATTTGTATTTATTATTTTACGAACACGGCTATTATTTATTTGTTTATTGGGACCTTCTAACCAATATACAGACAATTAATAACCCCAAAATATATATATATATATATATATATATATATATATATATATATATATATATATATATATACGTAGTAAGGTCCATAAGTTTCCGGCCTGTCCTGCTTCCCCCCCTTTAACGTGTCGGGACCTGCACGCCTATGCAGGTCCATGCCTGCTAACTCCATACCCATCGCCCGCACTTCCTCAGTCTTGTCAGCCAGTGTCCAGCCTTGAAGGAAACTCCCCATTTTTACAATGTTCAAACTCGAGTACCGTGCGGTAATTAAATTCTATTGTAAAGAGGGTCTTACTCCTGCACAAATTTAAGAGCGCTTGGATTTTGTATACGGGCAGTCCTCCCCCTCGTATTCCACAGTGAAAGAATGGGCAAAATTATTTAAGTTAGGGAGAGAAAGTCTAGAAGATGACCCACGTCCCGTTCGCCCATTGGAAGCTGTCATTTCTGAAACAATCCAACTTGTGAAATCTGAATTGCTGTCTGACCGGCGACTAAAAACCAAGGAAATAGCAGCGAGGTTAGGGCTTTCAAAAACAAGTGTTTTGAGGATCATCAAAGAACATTTGCATATCAACAAGGTTAGTGCAAGATGGGTTCCACAAATTCTTTCAGCTGCTCAAAAACAGGAACGAGCTCACTGCTGCAATGAATTTTTACATGAGTATAATGCCGACCCAAGGAATTTTTTTGACTCAATTGTAACTGGGGATGAGACAATGGTTCTGTATTATGACCCACTCAGCAAAAGAGAGTCCATGGAATGGAGAAGACCAGGAGAAGCGCCTCCTTTAAAGGCAAAAGTCACGCAGTCAACAAAAAAGGTAATGGCCACAATCTTTTGGGACTGTAAAGGAATACTACTGATAGATTTTAAAGAAAGTAATACCACAATGAATGGTGAGTATTATGCAGCCCTACTTCACCGGTTACTAGACGCCATTAAAGAGAAGAGGCGAGGGAAGTTAAGCAGAGGTGTCCGCCTCCTTCACGACAATGCCTCTGTCCACACAGCATTGATTTCCAAGGCCGCTGTGAAGGACTGTGGATTCCAAGTAATCTCTCATCCACCCTACAGCCCAGACTTGGCCCCTAGCGATTTCTACCTTTTCTCAAAGTTAAAATCTGTCCTTCGTGGAAGACGATTTAACACCAACGAAGAGCTCCAAGCAGCAGTGGAAGAACATTTCTTTAACAAAGAAGAAAATTATTTTTTTCATGGTATAGAAATGTTGCCAAAGCGTTGTATTAAGTCTGTTTAACTTAGAGGAGAATATATTGAAAAACAGTAAAACCAGTTGTTTTCTTTCACCTTTCCTTCTATCCCAGGCCGGAAACTTTTGGACCTTACCTCGTATATATAAATATACTTAGAAGTGTGGTATTGTACCAAGCTATCCAATATCCTCAGAATCCAATCTCTCCGGTCCAAAATAATCTGTTTTTAACTTCACTATCCCCTTGGTCAAAACCCTGTCCAAAACCCGATTCCTTCGGGTAACTAAGGGCAAAGGAGTGGCTAACGCCTAAGTTTCTCATGTGGGAGATGGTGAGTTCGATTCCCACCGGCGGCCCTAATTTTCTCATCTAACGGCTCGTTGAGAAAACTCCTGGCTGCCTGGATGTCGGTGGGGCTTGGCCCAGATGTCGATGGGCTGTATAAAAATAAAAAACTAACTGTTACCCGGCGTGCCATACTACACTTTTCTGCATCTAGAAAATCAAAAATAAATTAGAAACCATATAAGTAATATCAAAATCTAATAACGCATATCTGTCACTGTGCGGGTTCACAGCTTAGAACCCATGACGTCTAAACTGTGAGTACATGACGATTTTGACCTAGCTTATCACACTCCCCGAAACAAGACCTACCCTGCACCAAGTTATGTCAAAATCGGTCAAATAGTGGAAATTTGTATAAGGAACAAATAGCTCATAGACAATTTTGACCTAGCCTTTGACACTCCCCGGATCAAGCCGTACCTTTGTGCCAGGTTTGGTCCAAATCGTTCAAACGGTGTAAATTTCTATAAGGACCAAACAGACAGACAAACGCCGGATTTTTATAAATATAGGTAAATAATAACCAAAAAAATGTATTTGTAATATAAAAACAACTGACCAAATAATTAATTTGGTGCTGGTCTAAAGCCCAATTTACAACATAAAGATCCATTAATTAGTCTGTTTTTTTTTTTTAAAGAGCGAATTGCTACAGACGCTAGCTACAGGATCAAACAATTTTTTTTGTCAGTCAAAATGACGTTTTTCACTATATCGACCGAGTTTCATTGTAAGGAAGTAAAAGTAATGAGCAAATTAATGATTTGGTTCCGGAGTAAACCTCTATTCCTTATTCTCGAACCGTAATTTGCACTTAACAATTGGAGAAATAAAATTTCCTGGTTTCTGTTATTGATTGTATCTTGTTTTTCCGGAAACACTTCCTAGCTAGATGATCTTTTGAAAGATCTTGGGCGCGGAATTCCCCCGTTTAATCCAAAAATCAGTTTGAATTAACATAACATCAAATATGGACCGATAATTTGAAAATTTCCACAAGGATTTATATTTGATAAGACCAACTTTATTCTATAAATCCAAGGTTCGATAATCAGAACCTATTAATCTTCATTTGAACGCTGATGTATCCATCAGGTGTTGGCTTTAGGCGTAGTAATTTTCCTCAAATAATACAAGTTTACTTTAAAGGCTGGATATTAATGATTTATTATTTTATTAAGGTGTATTAATTGGTTTGCTTAAAGTCTTAGTATCCAGACTAAAAACCTAGATACGAATTTGCATATATATTGGTTTCAGATAATTGAATTCAGTAAATATTATAATTTGTACCGTAGTACTAATAAAATAATGTTGAGACTATTTTGGGTTTTCTGTTTGTTGGCCGTGGGGCGAGGAGAAGTCGCTCAGATCAACGGAGCAATAGACAAGATCCTCCATCAAGCCCAACAGGATATTGTGAAGAACAATGATGACGTATTGTCTATACCAGAATTCATAGACGAGACGTTCACTTACAGATGGCATCTATTCAAGTTTGAAGCCACTTTACAATGTTGGGAAGGCATGATGTCCAACACGTCCACCTTGCAGAGGGCTGGGGACGTACAGTTGGCATACACGTCCAATCAGACAATCATGATCGTACCTCTGAACCTCACGGATTTCCAGATGTTCTTCAACAGCTGCCGCATTGACATCCACCAGTTCCTGAAGAAGACGTCTCCGGTCTACGTCGAGATCGCCAGAAACGTCCTCGAAGCTAAAGTCGTCATCGACGAAACCAACGAGGATTGTACGGTGACGTTGGAGACCTTCGGAGTGACCAAGGCGGAGAGGGTGACGTTCGAAAGTTCCTATCTCTTCGAAGAGGTACATGACAGAGTCCTGTCCTACCTGACGAAGCACTTAATCCGACAGCTGGTGCCCTTCTTGAGCAGTCATTTTAAAGACCTTATCAAGGACTACATACCAAATGGCAAATTGTGCTATAAACAGCTTTAATGGCTTTCTAGCGTAAAACAAATCATTGCACTAGTCTTCTATTTGAGATAATTCTAATCTTATAAAAAAATTGTAATGATAACTTTCTTACGATTTTTTTTTCAGATTTTTGTAATTAAGATAACATACTCTTCAAGATATTTGGCTAAATCTAAACATTCTACTAATTTAAGCTGTATATAACAAAACTTAAATATACAACAGAATTACTTTTTTCAAGTGTTATGTTTCTTTTTATCCCTTCCTATTTTCATCCCAAGGCCAATATCACCAAGCTTAATTCTGATTATCAAACTTTCTAAACACCCAAAGTGAAAGAGGTGTACGCACTTCAGACGCTGGGACACCAATGAGCCTCTTCTGTCATTATTGTTCTCGCCAAAGCGAAATCCCCTTGGAGGATCCTGGCAGGCACTAGAAGAATGTCTTATCGGGCTGCCAATAAAATCTGAACAAGAACGGTCCACCCTAAGTTCAAAGCACGTCCAGGCCAATTTTTATCCTCTCCTGCGGCATGATGAGTATTATTGAGGAGTTAAACACCGAGCAGCTAACCTGAGAAAAAGGAAGCCGGACAGCGGAAAGACCAAGAAGTATTGAATACAATTAGCAAGCGGCTGATGTATTTTCATTGCGCTTTCTACAACAAACATGGTTTACAAGTACATGATCAGAAAAATAATGCTCATGCTTTGGTCAGATGATACTCCAATGCGATATCGGAAAAAATAACGCCCATATTGACCCACGTATACATTGTTAATGGTAATTTTGACCATAAGAAGTCATTTGAAAAGCATTTCAAGGTCAATTTTGCGAGGGTCAATATGGGGATTATTTTTTTTCCAATTTATCTTAACAAGACTTCAGTATCTCATCACTAATACAAAATTTGAATCTCAAATAAATTAAGCTTCAAAACTGCTAACACACCAACATTGTATGCTTCTGACTTGGCCCTTCTCCCTCCGAATGTGTATTTGAATTAAATTATATTTCATTTACATCCTAGGTTTTTGCTTAGATTGAGAAACTCTTACTAAACAGAGGGGTGGGGGGCTGATATCATCACTCTAAACATGGCTTAGAGTGATGATAATGTAAGGACTTAAATATCACTAAATGGTTAGGAGAAGGTTAGGTTTTAGTTATCGAGGTTGGTGTTAAAATAAACCAGCAAACATCATATTCAATTACCAATTTAATATTTCAAGTCTCATCAAATTGTACAAATACTTAGAAAATGTCATTCTGGCTTTATATAACAAAGCTTGCCATTTGGTATAAATTCCTTGACCAGATCTTCTAAATTGCTGTTCAAGAAGGGCACGAGATAGCTGACGAATTGTCTGTTCAGAAGGGGAAGGATTCTGTCTTCAACAAGTTTGAAAAGATAAGGACCATCCAAATCCACAATCCTCTCAGGTTCCTTGATAGCTCTGAAATTCTCGATTGTTACTGCGCATGTTATGTTGTTCTCGTCGACTACCACTTCAGCTACAAAGGAATTCCTATAGATCTTTAGACCCATTGGTGAAGTCTTCCTGAGTATGTTCTTGATATCAATGCGACATCTATCGAACTCTATCTCGAAATCATTGAAGCTAAGAGGTATTTTGACAATTATTTTTTTGTCATCGATAATTACCTGTGTCTCTCCCATCCTCTCTAAGCTGGATATATTTGACATCCTTCCCTCTCGGCATTCGAAATCGTACTTCAACTTCAAGAAGCGCCATTTGTAAGTAGAATCGTAAACGATGAACTCAGGCATAGGCAATGTACCATCCCTGTACCTGACCAACCTTTCGGCGGTTTTGTGGAGGATCTTGTCGACGAATTCGTCGACAGAAGAAGTATAGGCCAATCCCCCCCGAGCCAAAGCTAAGATACATAACACCGAAAATATTGCAGACATCACTAAAGCAATATACTCTTAGGATTTTGATGTTTAATGAATTAGAAAAGAAGTTATAACCATTTTATAAATGAAGGCTTATCAAGATTTACCATTTCAGTAATAAAACATTGTGCAATTCGCATGAGATAAAGAAATTAATTCAGGATTACAAAAAAAAAAACAATCTTATCGATAGAGGAATAAATGGGGGCCACAATTTAAACTGTTAGAAATATCACTGACCAAAGTTATAGCTCTTATCAAGGCCTTTCAGAAACGCTATTTTTAATCCCAACAAATTTAGTTGTAACTATTAATCTCGGAAATATGTACGACTTCGGCCCCTTTTTTATCGCTAATCACTGAACAATGCAACTGCGACCGCAGGAACTGCATCATCTTAGCGCGGTTCCGTTCATCTACCTAGTGCCAATACTAGAAGCAGATATTGGTAGGTTTTGATCTTACGTGAAAAAAAAATTAAATTACATCTCAAAGAGAAATAATATAAGATTTTAAGCGCCACAGCAGGAAATTGATTGTATCCTAAGCGGAAATTACTCCATCCACTTTTTCAACGTTAGCTTTTGGAAACACTATAACAGTGTTTCTCATTTTCTTACCTTGTTCTACTAAATTACAAATTTTACTGTTAAATAGAATAATAAAAACAACCACTTAAAAAGTTAGGTTACCCGAGACAAAAGCCCGTTGAAAATAACAAAAGTCCGCTGCATAAATAAGCACTTCCTTAGAATTTGGGTAGTGTAGACTGCTTTCCAGAACAATTTGCTTAAAATATCCTACATAAATAAAATAAAAACATGAATAGTTCTCTTTTAATTTTGTAACGAGTAACTGATCAATTATTAATTTGCTTCCAGAGTTATGTTTTTCACATGGTACCTACTACACTACGTAATAAATACAAAAAAACTCATATTATCGTATTTTGATCTAACGCAGGAACAGGATACAGTCCCCTCTAGTAGTAGAAAGCGCTCGTTGCGGCGGCTTTGTGAACCTACGTCTGGCGGGCTTTTCTATTGAAATATATTACAAAGTAAATCCCCCTTTCCGATTGACCGATTCAGCTCATTTTTACAACACTTCTTTCCCATGAGTTACCCATGACGCATACCGCGTTTCGTTACAATACAGCAGAAATTACGACCGGTATGAGTATATTAGTAATTTGGGTCCGGAGTAAACCCCCCCTCCTAATGAACCGATTTAGTTTATTTTTACAACACATATTTACCTGTAGATTCCCACTACGAATACCAAGTTTCGTCCAAATATACCAAAAATCACGGCTGGTAGTGGCGAATTGGTATTGTGGGTCCGGAGTAAACCCCCCCCCCCCCTCATTATGAACCGATTTAGTTCATTTTTATATCTCACTTTTCTCTTTATATTACCACTACGAATACCAAGTTTCGTTGAAATATAACAAATATTACGGCTGACATGGTCAAATTAGTGTTTTGGGTTCGGGGTAACCCCCCCCCCCTTCTGGTGGACCGATTTCGGTGGTTAACGAGCCCGTTCAATCGTTTGCTAATTGAATGCTATATACCAAGTTTCGTGACGAAAAAAAAAACTCTGGCCGCTATCGTGTTAACAGACTCATATATATATATATATATATATATATATATATATGCATATATATATATATATATATATATATATATATATATATATATATAAATTTTAACAGGGGTCATTTTCGGTGTCTACTAGGTAGGATCGATAAAGATTTGAAGAAATTTTTCAAAAATTCCGCCATGAGTGCAATAGCTACTTTCCTTCGGAGGAAAGTGCTAAAAGTAATAATTTTGAAGTTTTAAGCACTTATTTCTCGGATTGACATCGCACCATCGAAAATTACATCTGAATCTTTTTTTAGGGAGAATTTAGTAAACTTTCCAATGGTCGCCTTTCACTTTTAGCACTTTCCTCCGAAGGAAAGTAGCTATTGAGGTTGCACTCATGACGGAATTTTTGAAAAATTTCTTCGAATCTTTATCGATCCTACCTAGTAGACATCGAAAATGACCCCAGTTAAAATTTATATATATATAGTTATATATGTGTCCGTTAACACGATACAGGCCAGAGTTTTTGTTTTTTCGCCATGAAACTTGGTATGTAGTATTCCCTCATCAAACGGCTTACTGAGTTCGTTAACCAACAAAATCGGTCTACCGGAGGGGGGGGGGTTACTCCGGAGCCAAAGTAGTTATTTGTCAATACCAGCCATAATTTTTGTTATATTTCAACCAAAATCGGTATTTGTTGTGGTCAACTGAAGAAACAAATTTGTTGTAAAAATAAACTAAATCGGTTGACTAGTTTACTCCGGACAGAAATTACTAATTCTGGCTATCTAATAAGAAAGAAGTGTTGTGGAAATGAACTAAATCGGTCTATTGGAGGGGGGGGGGGGTGTTACTTTGTACTTTGTTTGAATTGAATTCTTCCGCCAAACGTAGGTTCACAAAACTTATCAAGATCAATAGATGAATATGTTAAGCTTTGTGCATTTATTACGTAGTGTAGTACCCCGCATACAAAAAACTCTGGAAGGAAATTAATTACAAAATTAATAATTGAAACAGCTGCTCATAAAAGCAAAAGAGCAGAACTATTTATGTTTTATGTTTTTATTTATGTTTTATCTATATAGGTTATTGTTAAGCAAATTATTTAGCAATGCACTCGACCCTACCCAATTCTGAGGAAAGTGCTTAGTTATGCAGCTCCTGCGTGACGGACTTTTTAAGCTTTTTTTGAATACTTCCTTTCCTCCAAAAGCAACCCAACTGAATCAATTCGTTTATCAATACCCAAAATGAAAATTAGTCTGTAAAAGTAGTTCTATCAATTTGTCTGGAAAACTCTTAAAAATATCGCCTCAAAAATGGTTTCATTCGTTTTCCTATGTTAAGAAACCTATAAAACGAGTAACCTCCAAGCATTTGAACTCGAAAACGTAACCGTTATGATTTAATCCGCGCGAATCCCGCTCAAAAAACCATGTTCCGTTTGACAGATTCTGCTGGGTAGCGAACTTGGTATTTCAAATAAGATAAAAGATTCTAGTACCAAATTTCATGGAAATTAGACCATTTTTGAACCGGTGAGATAGTAAGAAGCAAAGTTTAAAATTGAAATAAGTTCTGGCTTCAAAAAGGTATACCTGTTACTTATCTCGCATTATCACGAGAAAGCTTTTTCCATCCTTGCACCTAGTAGGAAGAGGTTTCCAACCTTTTAACAAAAAACGGAAACAAACTGGACACCACAAACTCAGGAGATTCCACATTAAACCATACTAAATTTATGCCTAATATTGGAAATGTATTATCAAAGCATTAGGTTCATCCGTCCAGCTAAGAAGGGTTTGTTTTTGTGCTAAGCGTTTTATGTAATACATGAAACCTAACATTTTTTTTTTCGTTCTACACCTTACTACATTTAGAAAACAACCTAAAACACAGAAGAAGTCTATGAATATGAAAAAGTCCGACTCGCAGGAACTGCCTCATCTTAGCGCGGTTCCGTTCTTATCCCTAGTCTAATTTCGAAAGATTAAAATAGAAGCAGTTATTATTTTGTTGAGAGGAGATCGTTGACCGTTGATGATGCAAGGTAGGGATTGTCCGGGTTCGGTCACTGCTACTTAATAATACATACCCCATATGTGAATGTATGTGGGAATATATATGTACATATGTGTGCGTGTATATGTGTATGTGTATATGCATATATAAATATATATATATATATATATATATATATATTATATATGTATATATATATATATGTATATATATATATATATGTTAGGTATATTTACATAGATATGTGCATATATTAGTGTTAAATATGTCCTACTTGTATTTACAGCCCTGATGAAGGCTTGAAGTTCAAGCCGAAACACAATAAAACCATTTTTACGATAAAAGTAGCAGTGACCGAACCCCGACAGTTGTTGTTTTGGTTTCACCAGTCTTGAAAGGTAGGATTTACAATCTTACCTGGAAGGGTCGGCAACACTAGAAACTTTCCCGCTAGTTACAAGGTCTTGGAATCTTGGAACTCTATATTTCTAACAATAAATTGTTTTTGTTATTTTACTAAACCTGTTTTATTTTCGAATACATTATCCAACTATAAGCAATTAAAAAATAACAAGGAATAAAAAACAGACAAAAAGAACAGTTCGAATAAGCGAAATCAATTACTTTAAAGCTTTAAGCTCATATTTCTCTGATTGTCATCGCCTAATCAAAACTTTCATTAGAACCTTTTATGTAGAGCATTTAATAAGCTTTCTAATGGTATCCTTCCGTTTACCAAGATTTTCAACCGTTTTCGAGATATTAATGAAAGTTCCCAAAATTTACATTATTTCTAGCAACAGAAAATTGGTCTCATTTTTCATATCCTGTTTTACACACAACATTTTCCCAACATAAGAAATTACAAAAATAAAAAGCAATAAAAAATAAAGGGAAAGAGACAAAAATTACAAAAAGAACGACAAAAACCCGTTCATAAGAACAAAACAGACGTATTTGAAGTTTTAAGCACTTATTTCTCCGATTGACATAACCTAATCAAAAATAGTTTTAGAATATTTTGTGTAGAGAATTTAGAAAGCTTTCAAATAGTTTCTATCCACTTACCACGATTTCCCAACCGTGTTCGAGATATTAATGAAAGTATACGAAGTTCCCAAAACTTTTCATGTCTGTTCATAAAATATTTTATTCTAACCCTTCCTTAACTCCAAACGTAACAAAACTTTCAACATATTAGTTTTAATGAAAGTAGAACATGCAGATAATGTTTCAACTGAATCCCGTGATTCTAAGTACCCAAACCAAAAACGGTATTCAAAAATTATTTTTCCAATTTTCTCGAAAACGGTTAAAGCTATCGCCTTGAAAATGGTTGCATTCGTTTTCCTAGCCCAAGAAGCCTATAAAAAGAGTACTTACAAGCTTATGAACTCAAAAACGTAAGCGTTACGATTTTTTTTGCGCGAATTTCGCCCCAAATGCCATCTTCCGGTGGGCGGATTTTGCTGGTTAACGAACTTGACCTTTCAAATTGGACGACGGATTTTTGTACCAAATTTCATCAAATTCGGACCATCAGGGAAGCCAGAAATGCGCGAACAGACAAATATATATATATATATATATATATATATATATATATATATACATATATATATATATATATATATATATATATAAATATATACATATATATATATATATATACAAATTTGAACTACCATCATTTTCGGTTTCCAGGGGTTCTGAAACGCAAAATTTTCTAGTCGGCGCTTTCAGATTGTTTCATTGTATCAACCCTATAAGCGGGGTTCCTCCCTATGAGGGAGGGAGGAACCGCGCTAAAAATGCAATTTTAGCTGAGAAGGGTGTCTATTTTCCACCTCTTGAGGAGCCATTCTCATATACGCAATTTTTTTAAATTTTTAAATAATTGTCATGAAAAAATGTAAAAGATACATCACATTTTTTATTGAATAAAATTTGTTATCATTCAGAATAATATATTTTTATTATACATACACATATTCTTTCATTCTTTTTAGCGTGGTTCCTCCCTCCCCCATAGGGAAGTGCCGACAAGAAAATTTCGCGTTTCAGAACCCCTAGAGACCGAAAATAACGGTGGTTCAAATTTGTATATATATATATATATATATATATATATATATAAATATATATATATATATATATATGTATATATTTATTTATATATATATATATATATATATATATATTTTTTTTTGTCTGTTCGCTCATTTCTGGCTTCCCTGATGGTCCGATTTTGATGAAATTTGGCACAAAAATCTGTCGTCCAATTTGAAAGGTCAAGTTCGTTAACCAGCAAAATCCGCTCACTAGAAGACGGCGTTTGGGGCAAAATTCGCGCAAAAAAAATCGTAACGCTTACTTTTTTGAGTTCATAAGCTTGTAAGTACTCTTTTTATAGGCTTCTTGGGCTAGGAAAACGAATGGAACCATTTTCAAGGCGATAGCTTTAACCGTTTTCGAGAAAACTGAAAAAATAATTTTTGAATGCCGTTTTTGGTTTGGGTACTTAGAATCATGGGATTCAGTTGAAACATTTACTGCATGTTCTACTTTCATTAAAACTAATATGTTGAAATTTTGGTTGCGTTTGGAGTTAAGGAAGGGTTAGAATAAAATATTTTATTAACAGACATAAAAAAGTTTTGGTAACTTTGTATACTTTCCTTAATATCTCGAAAAAGGTTGAGAATTTGTGAAACAAAAGAATACCATTAGAAAGCTTACTAAATGCTCTACAAAAAAGGTTCTGATGAAAGTTTTGATTAGGCGATGTCAATCGGAGAAATAAGTGCTTAAAACTTTAAAGTAATTGATTTCGCTTATTCGAACTGTTCTTTTTGTCTTTGATTTTGATACTTAAAATTATGGGATTCAGTTGAAACATTTTCTGCATGTTTGAATTTCATCAAAACTAATATGTTAAAATTTTGGTTACGTTTGGAGCTAAGGAAGGATTAGAATAAAATATTTTATTAACAGACATGAAATGTTTTGGGAACTTCGTATACATTCCCTAATATCTCGAAGACGGTTAGGAATATTGGTAAACGGAGGGTTACCATGCGAAAGCTTACTAAATGTTCTACAAAAAAGATTCTGAAACAATTTTTGATTAGGCTATGTCAATCGGAGAAATAAGTGCTTAAACTTTGAAGTAATTGATTTCGTTTATTCGAACGGTTCTTTTTGTTTGTTTTTATTCCTTGTTATTTTTTAATTGCTTAAAGTTGGATAATGTATTTGACAATAAAACAGATTAATTAAAATAAGAAAAACAATTCATTGTTAAAAATATATCAGGCTGTACCGTATGAAATGTCAGTTTTGGATTTGTCGATTTCCTTCAAATGTCTTGAAACTGTCGAGGCTCCTACTCCGAGTTCTTTGGCATATTCCCTAGTGTTTTTAATTGCTTATAGTAGTCAAATGTATTTGTCAATAAAACAGGATACGTATAATTAGAATCAATATTTTGTTTGTTAGAATTCGAAGATGCCGTATGAATATCTAGATTACACTACTGGTGTTGATTTCGTTCTTTAGAATTATTCTTGGAATTCCCTATTTTCATCTGTTACCCATAGTTTTTTATTGTTAGTAGGTTTTTCTTATTGATTATAGAATATAAATCTATTTGGCTATAAAACAGGATACGTAAAATTAGTGACAATATTTCGGAGATTTCTGAGCGAAATACTTTTAAGATTTTCTACCACCACGAACGGCTTTTTTCCTCTATTTTTTCCACTAGATAGGCTTTATTTTGCATATTATTCTATATAAGTTTTATTCAGCAGGGGATTCTGATGAAATGTCGTGTTTTTGCTGTGGATTTTAAATACGATGTATCTAAGATTGGATAACATTAGCGAGTCTACATAGTTAAGAACCAACGACGGAGGATTACTTCTTGCTATGATTTAGTCTACATATGTATATTAAGTCCTAAATCCAAAAAATAAACTTCACAACGGTTAGATACTATGAGCGAATATGGCGGTTCAATGCCCGTAGAAACAAGGGGGCCGCAGGAAATTTACCTGCTAAGAGTTAATCCTCAAGAGCTGTAAATATACCCCAGGTATCTGCCGACACAAATACAAAGCCTAGGCGGAGAGCACCCCAAAAACTCAGATCCAAACATAAGGTTATATACTAAATATTCATAAAGACTACTTAGTTGTAAACCGATTCATCAATTAGCAATCAATAGTTTTCAACAAAGGTTATATCTACTATATATTTGTCAAATACCACTCACTCACTCACTCACTCACTCACTCATCTATCAACGCCCAGCCCAAACCGCTCGACAGAAAATTTTGAAATTTTGCATGGACACTCCCTATATAACGTAGGCGCTCGCTATGAAAGGATTTTTTTGATATTCGTAGTTTTAAGCATTTTTAGGGGGGTTTAAAGTTTGAGTTGGTTAGAGAAGGCAAGCCTAGGCAGCCTGCGTTGCTAGGACGATAAAGAACAGCTGTTACCTTACATTATCTATCTCATAGTTTTATTTTTAATTGAGGTTAATTTCAACTATGATGGCAGACCTTGAATTACTAGAAATTAACTGTCCCTCATAGAGTTTTAATTGCGTTTCTTTTCTGCCTGTCCCCGTCAGATAGGCTTGCCATATTTTTGGAGAGTTAAACCGAGACACATTAATATGGGATGGGCATACCAGGGGGGGGGGGATAAAAAGAGTACAAATTATAAGCAAAATGGTTGGTGAGTGTTAAGCCTAGCAACTAACGGGAAGGGGGAATCCTAAACTGTTAGTCTACCCAAACCTTAAAAATAAGAACGGAACTTTTTTTGCTACTTGATTTTCTTAAAACAATCTCACAGCCAAATAGTAGTGTCTGGCAGCTGGCAGCGCTGTGCAGGTAGTTCCAGCGTTTTACAGTTAGATTACTTCTGATTTATTTGACACTGTGAGCAGTAGTAAAATTGTTAATTGTAGAAAAGTAACCGATTTAAAAAAGATTCTTATAAACATGAATTCAGTACTTTTTACATCTTACAGCCTTTTCCGGGACATTGATTAAACTGGGCAGGACACCGAAACAATTGAAAAATACCGGGACAGTCCCGGTCAAACCGTGATGTTTGGCATATCCTTAGGTTTTCCAGGCGAGGTAATAATATCCGGAACCCTTGCACAGCCTCCTCGCCTATAACCTTGGTAATACTCGTAAATATATTGGGTGTTACCATATGCCTTCTTGGAAACATAAACTTTTAAATTTTAACGCCCATTGATTAAAATATAGTATGACGGGAACCGTGCTGTAATAAACTGCACAGAATTGTATAGTAACGTAATTTTAATGAAACATTATTTAACGCAATAAAATAACTACTTATCTGCCGTGACGAAGCACGGGTATTCAGCTAGTACTAAATATTGATAAAAAGTATTTAATCAGAAAAAAAAACAATATTCCACAAGACTTGTTTTTGGCCCATTTGTGTCTACTCCATAGATTTAATTAGATATATTATTCTATTGTAGTTAGGCAACTAAACTTTGTTTTCTTTTGTTAAATAAAGTTTTTCTTCATGACTTGTTATTCGTCAAGACTTTTATTTGTCCTTGTGTATTTACTAGATAGGTTTTATTCGGCATATTATTCTATATAGGCTATATTAGGCAGGGTATTCTACTCAATCTTGTGTACTTCTTCTGGATCCTTCTGTACATGGGCGTATATAAAAACAATTTCGGGGGGGGGGGGGGCTGAGACCATTTCCAGGGTATGGAATACTAAATATTTAGAGCTTGGAATAGTTTTAGGCAACTAAAACGCTATTACACGTAAAATAAAATATGTTTTATGAACTAAGTGATCTTATTTAATTTATTTTAGAGGGTTTTACGAGAAGTTTTTATCATCAATTCAAAATTTCGGGAGGGGCTGCAGCCCCCTCAGCCCCCCCCCTCATATACGCCCATGCTTCTGTATCCTCTAGAAAGGCTTTATTAGACATATTTTGTATTGATTTATAGAGATTTGCTTTAGAATGAGAGCCAGATTCTGTAATTTCCGCTTCTGTGTAAAAGTTAGCTACTGTCGGTGTCCCTGACACCTTAATGTCACTTTTATTCGAGATGTTCGAGAGGATTTTGACAATTTTCACGAGATATATAAAAAAAAAAAAAGTTTATTTCTTTTCTAAGCTTATCAAATGGCACTAGGGACATGAACGGAACCGCGCTAAGATGCTGCAGTTCCTGCGAGTCGGACTTTTAAGTATACATAAGTTGGATCTGTTCGTACCGATTTATTTTAAAATCAATGTTTCTGTAAATTACACATTTTTTCTCAGCTCATTACTAAAACCTTACTTCATTTATTTTTTTCATAAAGGATAATTGGCTAGAGATTATGGCTACTTTAGACATTTGTACTATTAAGCTGAATGTTAAACAATATTTGTTATGATGCAATTCTATCAATTGATAACAATAGATAGTAAATACTAAATATATGGCTTAATAATTATTTGTAAAAATTATATTTAAGTTTTTCTCAGATCTTTATTGACTCTAGGAACGTCCGATTATAGTTATATAATTGATAAAAGGAATACTATAGAAATGAATTAAGAAAAATACGCACACATGCTAAAGATTATTTCCTTTTATCCAGAGATTTTGACAAATACTGCACAAGTATTATTGTCTTAGGGTTTAGTACATTCCAAAGTTTTTATGGAAATTTTAGACGACTTTACGGTTTAGAACGTGACAGCACATTAACCCTTTCTCTGCCGTTGACGTCTCTAAAAGTCGAGAGTGGTTGGGACCTGAGTACCGTTGACTTCTCTAAAAGTCGAGAGTGGTTGGGACCTGAGTACCGTTGACTTCTCTAAAAGTCGAGAGTGGTTGGGACCAGAGTACCGTTGACTTCTCTAAAAGTCGAGAGTGGTTGGGACCTGAGTACCGTTGACTTCTCTAAAAGTCGAGAGTGGTTGGGACCTGAGTACCGTTGACTTCTCTAAAAGTCGAGAGTGGTTGGGACCTGAGTACCGTTGACTTCTCTAAAAGTCGAGAGTGGTTGGGACCAGAGTACCGTTGACTTCTCTAAAAGTCGAGAGTGGTTGGGACCTGAGTACCGTTGACTTCTCTAAAATTCGAGAGTGGTTGGGACCAGAGTACCGTTGACTTCTCTAAAAGTCGAGAGTGGTTGGGACCTGAGTACCGTTGACTTCTCTAAAAGTCGAGAGTGGTTGGGACCTGAGTACCGTTGACTTCTCTAAAAGTCGAGAGTGGTTGGGATCTGAGTACCGTTGACTTCTCTAAAAGTCGAGAGTGGTTGGGACCTGAGTACCGTTGACTTCTCTAAAATTCGAGAGTGGTTGGGACCAGAGTACCGTTGACTTCTCTAAAAGTCGAGAGTGGTTGGGACCTGAGTACCGTTGACTTCTCTAAAAGTCGAGAGTGGTTGGGACCTGAGTACCGTTGACTTCTCTAAAAGTCGAGAGTGGTTGGGACCAGAGTACCGTTGACTTCTCTAAAAGTCGAGAGTGGTTGGGACCTGAGTACCGTTGACTTCTCTAAAATTCGGGAGTGGTTGGGACCAGAGTACCGTTGACTTCTCTAAAAGTCGAGAGTGGTTGGGACCTGAGTACCGTTGACTTCTCTAAAAGTCGAGAGTGGTTGGGACCTGAGTACCGTTGACTTCTCTAAAAGTCGAGAGTGGTTGGGACCTGAGTACCGTTGACTTCTCTAAAAGTCGAGAGTGGTTGGGACCTGAGTACCGTTGACTTCTCTAAAAGTCGAGAGTGGTTGGGACCAGAGTACCGTTGACTTCTCTAAAAGTCGAGAGTGGTTGGGACCAGAGTACCGTTGACTTCTCTAAAAGTCGAGAGTGGTTGGGACCTGAGAACCGTTGACTTGTCAACCATTTGAGAACTCATCGTATCTCTTTTATTCGTTCTCTTCTCGTTTCACGACTTCAGAGCTATCCGGCGTTACTGAAGCGTACTTCTAGTATTCCTGCCTATTACTAGAGGGAATTTGATTGAAGGTTTTGGTATAAGTTCAGTTCAAATCTCAAGGCCGGGCCACCAAAGTTTTTTAAGGCATGTCAGCCACGCGATGAGGGTTTACAGTAAACTGCAGATATTACATGGCACGAGCTTGTGGCCGAGGGTCTGTTCGATGGGACCAGGCCGACCAGACCCTCCAAGCTCATTGACTCTTTGGTCCTGAGGGCCCACGACTCCGGAAAACCATACCGAAGCAGGATCGCCCGTACCACCCCAATTATTAATAGTTAATATTTAAAGGAGGCTGATTTTATGAAGTAAACAATTTACGAATAAATTAGAATGAAATTGTAGCTACTCAATCCTCATTTTACAGGAAATATGTTATAAAATGACTTTATAAAAGTTACTTTTAGATTTCTCTTTTAGTAATATTTTACTGGCTCTTTTGCCCTTTAGGAACATAAAGAGGGGTATAGTATCATGAGGTACCAAACAATGTTGGGCAAAACTAAAAACTAAAACTAAATTCACTTTTTGGAATAAACTAAAACTAAACTAAAAATTGCAACCTAAAAAAAAAACTAAAACTAAAATTTTACTAATTAATGGATTTTAACTAAACTAAAACTAAATCTTTGGGAATTGACTAAAAACTAAACTAAAAATTTACTAAATTTAGTTTAGTTTAGTTTTACTAAAATAACATGAATTAATATAAATCATATGTTATTTCGATAATTAAGTAAATTATTAAAACTAATAGAACTTGCTTAAGAATAAGAAATTGTGGCTTTTTCTCGTAATTTGAAAACATATGTTCTTTGATAAACTAAATTAGTTAACTAAAAACTAAAACTAAACGAAAATCACAAATTTAGGTCTCTTTTACTAAACTAAACTAATTGCATTACTAAAAACGGAGTCCATATGATTAATAATTATACAAATCTAAAACTAAACTAAAACTAAAACTAAAAATATAACATTAGTTTAGTTTTAGTTAGAGAAAACTAACGTTAGTTTAGTTTACTAACGTTAGTTTTGCCCAACACTGGTACCAAATTTGATGCCTGGGGTAGTACTGTTTCTCCCGGGCTAGAACTCACTTCCTTCTTTTTGGCCTATGACACTTGTTGATTCTATATATCAATGTCCTGATTCCATAGTTCCTGTGGTCCATGTTCGTCTTGACGGCCGAATATTCGGTCTTCCTGTGAACAATTTGGTATTACTTCCCACTGTGTAAGTCGTACCTCCATGGAGCGTACCTCTATGGCGGAAGTAGAGCCCGAGCGGATGTGATCCGGTTAGCAGTGTATTCCGTACGAAGTTCAGTGACTCCGTACGAGCAGTGTATATCGTACATGTAAGGGTGCACCTATACTGGACCCGTTCCGATCTGATCCAATAGCCACCAACTGACAGAAGAAAAACAAACTCATGCATCTCAATGGAGGTACCTACAATTGGTCCCGAGTCGGGACTCCCGACCCGATCCAGTACAACGGCCACCGATTCTTGGCCATTCAACCTTGTTTGTTTTTAGACCGATTTCGGACCGACAAAGCAAAATGGCGCCAACCCACATATTGTGTTTCAAAAAGGTCTACAGGTTCTAAATCTTAACCGATTTCGATACATTTTTTTTTTTTTTTAATCAAAGGAAATAACATTTGGAACAACTTTGTCAATTCACATTTTTGTTTTTTGTTTCCCTTGTTTATTAAATTGCGTGGAAAGATGTTTATAACCTTCCAACGTCTATAACCTTCCAATATTTATAACCTTCTAATGTTTGTAACCTTCCAATGTTTATAACCTTCTCATTACCTTTCTTATAAATAATTTTAAAATATGAATACTAATACTTCTCTTACCTCCAACATTCAACCTAATCGAAGGTTAATCGACTTAATCACTGATTTTCAATTCACTACGAGGTTATTACTGACGCGCTGTGACTAAATCGGACCGGATCGGGTCGAGACCAATGTAGGCACTCACGTCTGCCGCTGTTGGCCGTTGTCGATCAAACGAAATCGGATTGGATCGGGAGAAATACGGGTCCAATGTAGGTGCAGCCTAAGACCCCATAGGAGCAGTGTCTCCCATAATGGTAAAAAGTTCATATATTTAGTATTTGAGAGAACTGTGTCTCCAAATTGTGCCATTTGCGTATATAAGGAGGGACTGAGGGGGCTGCAGAAGCCCCCCCCCCGAAATTTTTATTTGAACGGTAAAAATGTGTCATAAAACCCTTACAAATAAATGAAATAAGATCACTTAGTTCATTAAAAACATTTTATTTTGGGTCTAATAGAGTTTTAGTTGGCTAAAACTATTCCAAGTTCTAAATTGTTAGTATTTCGTACCCCGGAAATGGTCTCAGCCCACCCCTCCCGAAATTATTTTCTATATACGGCCAAGCTTAGTGTCCAAGCTGTGAATTCAAGGCGGAGAGTGGATAGGTTTAAGCTTATTAATTTACTTATGTACATTTTAACAACAACCTTGCTCCGCTCACAGCACTACAAGGTATAAATAATTAACTAGAAGCGATTTGGTGTCTCGAAATTGTTGAGTACAACATTGACCTTTTAATATTTACGTTAGTACCGCTACTTTTATACGGCGATTTGACCCAGCCCAAGTTCTACACTCCTAAGAACCATACACACACACACACACATATATATATATATATATATATATGTTATATATATATATATATAACATGTTATGTTCATAACAGTTATGAAATATATACTTACATATATGTATATATATATATATATATATATATATATATATATATATATATATATATATAAGTATATATTTCATAACTGAACCAAAATCAGTATATTATATTAATTGGGTTTAATATCAATTTCTATTTCCCCCGTATTCAGCTGAAAACTGGGTGGCTAATTCTATCTTCGACATAACACAATACAATATGTAGATTGTAATACACCTGTAAATAAATAAATAATAAAAAATAAAATAAATCTTCTAATATAGTCAGGAATGGAAATGTGTGTCTAAAATTTGATAAAAGGTCTTTTGATAAAACAAATCAGAGTTTTATTTGACAGTTAAAGAAGATTTTGTCACTTTGGGATGCATTTTCCGTTCCATAAAGTTAATATTTTCGCAACTGTAATTTTCAGGTATTGCTGAAAATAGATTGCAGTAAAATATCATTTTCTTCACAAAAAAGTTGCCATTATTCTCAAACACGAATCCCTTTATCCTGAAAGTTTAGTTGAAACTGACTTACACCACTTATATCAATTCTTGTGACTTTTCGGTTTGGTGATTTCTTGGGGCAAAATGCCAATGAGGAAAAGGCATTTTTGAGAATTTCTTCAAGATGAGATCGAGTTGCTACCTCCACATTAGCGAGCCACTTCGGTAGGACATCGGGATCCAATTCGCTGATGATCATATTGAAGAGTCCATTCGTGGAGTCGATGGACACACCTTCCACGTCAACGAGTGACAAGCTCTCAAGTATCGGACGGCAAAGGTGTTCCTTACTCGCCGAGAGTGAAGCCTTGACTATCAGCTCGTGATGTCTGACGGAAGCCGACAGCTGTCCGGTGACCGTCGACAATATCGGCGGAAGTCGCAGCCTGCAATGCCCGAACCCGAATTCGAACTTCCCGAGCGCCAAATAGGCAGTAACGTGGATCTTCTCGACGCCCACGTCCACGTCCACGTCTCCCGTCCTGAGGAGTGTGGAGAAGTCACCTACCCAGCCTTGCATGCAGGTCAGCTCTCCGCTGACGTTCAGCAACCTGCTGCTCATCTGGAAGTCGTGCTTGAGGTTGGCGATGGTAGCAGAAGTATTCCCACCTTCCAGCAGTTTTAAGCGACTGTTTTCAAGCATGAACTCCAAGATGGTCTCCAAGACAGAGCCCTCGCAGCTGACCACAGCAAGGAAACATAAAATTGAGATATATCTTAACATTTCTGATGGATGGAGACAATAAAGAACTCTAAGAAGTGAACAAAAATATCTGCATATATATATATATATATATATAGGATAAAATATTGTGATCAACAATTTAAACTTTGTTCAGATTAAGTAAGCTTTACATATCAATAAAAGACGACTCTAATCCAATTTATAGTTCTATCAATCTTAATTACCATCAAGGAGTGTTCGCATTACAAAGGAATGCCATCATTGATATGCCATAAAAAGCATAATTACATAACTGCAAGTGCTGCATACGCGAATCCAGTCCTTATTCATTCAATGTGACCACATTAAATCATCATATATTATCCCACTAGTTCTCTGGCAACTAAGAACTAGGAATTTTAAGCAAACTTGTGTCCCTAATGATCTTCATCACCCTTTGATAGCAGTTATTGTCTTTATAAAAAGAAAAAATATGTATATATTTTCGCCGAAAATGGAGAACAAATTAAAACAGAGTAGTTATAACTAGATTTTTAATTAATTTATTTATGTGCACTCGTAACGAAGGCGATTCGCTTGAAATAATTATACAGATACATTTCCACTTGTAATTAAACAAATACATTGTAAACTCTTAAGAATAGTAGACAAAATACATTGGAATAAGTCAATTCATGTAGTAATAAATAAGGCCTGTTTATAATTTCTGTTTGAAAGAAGGAGTAAAATAAGAAATTGTTCGGCAAATACTATGAATAAGGAATGTACAATGGCATCTTGTACAATGATAATAATAATAATAATAATAATGGCATCTTGTATAAGAGGTATACACTACCATACCGACCCCAAGTCTCAGAAACGAATAAGTAATGTTAATTGGCGGTCAAGTTCTAACAGAATATATAAATAAAGTTTTTTAGGTTTCGTATATAATAGTTATATATTCGAATATAATAGATAAGGCACTTACGACGAACGCCACCCTGATAAATAAATGTTGATTTAATCAAATTAATGAATAAATATTTTGATTAGAATAATGAACATTTATTGTTGATTATCAATAATGGCTCTTGTAAACGGATGAGGAGGACCAAAACAAGTCCCAAAGGTCTTTATCAGTTCTTGCTCCTTCTTTTCTTCCTCCAGCTGTCTGTTGAAGAATTCTTGGTCCTCTGCTGTCTTCCTTTCATTCCGCAAAGCATCATACTTTTGCTGTAAATCTAGATCGTTCACTCTCTGGAGTTCTTCTTTCCTCTCCCCACTCCCTCGCACCTTATCCAATTGCCTGTTCTTCTCCAACATCTTAAATGACCATTCGTCAGCCAACTTCTCCTGATTCCTTTCTGCGTCCAATTTCGCCTGCTTGTGGATGACCTGTTGCTTCCAGGTCTCTAGCGTTTCCCTGTGGAGTCTGTCCCTGGCTTGCTTGAGAGCTAGCTGGCGTCCTGTGATTTCTGCTTCTTTCTTCATCACTTCCTGAGCCCGCAGTTCCTCCACTTGCCTTTCCTCTTCGGCCTGAGCTGCTTTGATTTCGGCCAGCTGACTTTTGAAGAACTCGGCTTCCTTCCTTACTTCAGCTCGTGTGTCCATCTGCCTCATGTTATCCTTCCTTATTGCCTCATTAAGCATATTTACATAATAATCTTCAAACTCTTTAAGTTCCTTCTCCTGTTTAGTTTTAAAAAGTCTGCGTTCTTCCAGTTGAGCCTTTTGAATTTTCATTTGTTCAAACTTTTGTCTCAATTTATATTCTTTTTCTTTTTCTTCCTCTTCTTTTATTCTTTCGCTCAATTTATCAATAAATTTTGCTTCCTTTTCGACAATTTTTTGTATCTCTTCCTTCATCATTAACTTCCCAAGGATTTGCTTATTGAGCACTTCTCTTTGTTCTTTGATACGAGTCATGCGGAGTTTTTCTTCCTCTTCTTCGTACCTGAGCCTCTCTTCATCTCGTTTTTTCTGTAATTCCATCCAGAAGTTGTCGTACTCCCTTTCTCTTTCAAGTTGAACCTTTTTTTCGCAAATTTGGTATTTCTGAATTTCTGCGGCTTCAAGCCTCTTTACAATACTTATCTTCTCTCTGAGTTCTTCTGAATTGTCTCTTCTCAGCTGTTCCATTCTCGCTTTGGCCTCTTCTTCCTGTTGCTTTACTTTATTGCCGACTATTTCACTCGCTAGTTTCTTCTTTTCTTCGTATATTTCATCAGCAAGCTTCTGCGCCTTCTCCACGTATTCATAAGTCAGCGCCGTGTCGTCTTGAAGAATGAGTTTTCTCAGTTTGTTCCTTTTTACCTCAAGATCTTCCTGCGCCTTCTTGAGCCCAAGTTCTACATGTCTACCAAGACGGATCATCTGGCTCTTGAGAGTGGTGTTGTTGACGCAGGCCGCCTTGCTCTCCAAGACGGCGAAATTCTCTATGACCATCTCCTTCTTCCTGTGTTCCTGCGTCTTGGCCCTCTTCTCTTCCCACATCTTCTCAAGGAGATGGCCCTGTCCTGGTATCTTGATAGGCAAGGAGTATTCCGTCTTGATCCCCCAATCCAGCTTCCGAACTCCGGGCATGACCAGGTACTCCTGACTGCATAGTGATCTACGATCGTCTTCACGTGCCTTCACAGCTTCAGCCATTCTATTATAACTCCAATTATTTGCTTTTAAGGCCAACTAAAACAAAAAAAAAACATGCATGCATTTGTAATGAATTATTTATAGCAAACGCTGAGATTTTTGTATGCGTGAAATTTGTACGTGTGATTCCGATTTAATCTTTTAATTTTCATAAATAACCTTGGCAACAGAATTATCAATCTCAGAATTGCCAAGGTACTATCTGATTGATTTCTACTGAACAACGGTGTTTCGAAAGGTATAGTACTCCTTTTTACCGCGGTTCCTCCCACTCACAGGCTCAAAAATAGCCCGATTTTGGTGAAATTTAGCACAAATATCTTTCGTCTAATTTTGAAGGTCAAGTTAGTTAGCCTGCAGAATCCATCCACCGGAACATCCTTTTTGGAGCGAAATTCGCGTATAAAAAATCCTAACGAGTTCATAGGCTTGCAGGTACTGATTTTATAGGCTCCTTAACGTAGGAAAACTAACGAAACTATTTTTATGGCGATATCTGTAACCGTTTTTGAGAAAAGTGGAAAAAATGTTTTTGTAACTCATTTTCTTACTCACTTAGAATCGTGGGATACAATTGAAATATTTTCTAAATGTTTGATGTTCATTCAGACTATAATGTTTAAATTTTAGTTACATTTGAAGTTTAGGAAGTATTAAAAAAAATGTATTTTATTAATAGACATTAAAATGTTGGGGTTCTTCGTATATTTTTGTAAATATCTCGCAAACGGTTAGGAAATCGTGGTAAGTCCAATGTGACAATGCGAAAGCTTAGTAAATTTTTTTCAAAAAAACTCCTGAAGCAATTTTCAATGGGGCGATGTCAGTTGGAGAAATAAGTGCTTAAAACTTCGAAAGTGTTAGTTTTGTTCTTTTGAACGGGTTTTGGTATTTGTGTAACTCAATTTTTAATTGGTTGTGTTAAATTTAATTTATCAGCAAATTTAGTAGTTTAGTAAAAGAAGGAAAGAAAATGAGAAACGTATTGGTAATTTTATCTTTTCAGCATTTCTACAAATAATTTTACTATTGTGTTTACAGTTTTAATTTTTTTTTTTATTAATTTACATATTCTTTTTTTACACATCCTTTTTATTTCCTGTAATACCTAATACATGGGGTGATTAATGAGTTATGTGATAAGCAACTAAACTTGGTACTAAACCTTCTTTCTTTTTAAAATAATGTTTTCGCTTCTTCTTTTTTTAAGGTTGTCTGTAATAAATATATTTTTTATTTAAATGTTAACATCCACTTTTACATATAACAGACTTTAACGGGTTATCTACAGGCTGGACCGTCGCGAGGGCAGGGCGAGCGGGACGGTAATGTAAAATGTGAAATTGTTAAAACATTCAGCTTTGAGTTTGAATAAAAATTAAAGGTGTAACGAAGAGTGGTGGAATGGCTTCGTTATAAGGATAGGGTAGACTTAGTGGATGCTTACCAAATGGAACAATGACACTGCTACGCACAGTGAAGGCGCGTAAAGCAAAGCTTTTGCCTTCTATCGGCGCCCCCCTCCAGTTTAAATTCAGTATATTCCACTCCCCCCCCCGGAGAAGGGGCATTCCGTCAGACATCGCCCCGGGAGCTATAAATTTTCGGGACCGCCCTGTCAACGGGTTGGCAGCCCTCTTTAGTCAGAATAGGGCTAATGCATTTTCTTTTCCCAATGAAAAGCCGCTACTTCCTTGTGGGACTCAAACCCACAACCTCAGAAACGGTGTGCTCACGCTTCAACATTGACGCCCTCTAAGGCCCCTTGATAAGTGTATAACCTACAGCCATATGGTTATTTTGGTACAATGAGACCATTTCAATTAAAAACTAAATATCGTTAAAATTAAAATAAATAATTAAAAACTTTAAGAAGGCCAACTTCCAATTAATTTTATTGGAGGAAACAGATATACTGCTCGTGGTTAAAGCTTCTGTTCAGTGCTCGTTTTGTGAAGAAACAATAATAAAAAAAATGCAATGTATGCAAGTTAATAACCTAACTAGAGCAAGTGTATAAGCCATCTACTGTACTTGTATAACAAGTGTATAACCCATCTACGGTGTGTATGACAATTGTACAACCCATCTACTGTACTTGTATAACAAGTGTATAACCCATCTACGGTGTGTATGACAATTGTATAACCCATCTACTGTACTTGTATAACAAGTGTATAACCCATCTACGGTGTGTATGACAATTGTATAACCCATCTACTGTACTTGTATAACAAGTGTATAACCCATCTACGGTGTGTATGACAATTGTATAACCCATCTACTGTACTTGTATAACAAGTGTATAACCCATTTCCTGTACTTCTATAAGAAGTGTATAAACCACCGACGGCAGCTCTATAACAACTGTTCTCGTATAACATTTCTACGGCAAGTGTATGATAAGTGTAAAACCCATCTACTGTACTTGTATAACCAGTGTAAAACCCATCTCCTGTACTTGTATAACCAGTGTAAAACCCATCTACTGTACTTGTATAACCAGTGTAAAACCCATCTCCTGTACTTGTATAACCAGTGTAAAACCCATCTACTGTACTTGTATAACCAGTGTATAACCCACTTCCTGTACTTCTATAAGAAGTCTATAAACCACCGACGGCAGCTCTATAACAACTGTTCTCGTATAACATTTCTACGGCAAGTGTATGATAAGTGTAAAACCCATCTACTGTACTTGTATAGCCAGTGTAAAACCCATCTCCTGTACTTGTATAACCAGTGTAAAACCCATCTACTGTACTTGTATAACCAGTGTAAAACCCATCTCCTGTACTTGTATAACCAGTGTAAAACCCATCTACTGTACTTGTATAACCAGTGTATAACCCACTTCCTGTACTTCTATAAGAAGTCTATAAACCACCGACGGCAGCTCTATAACAACTGTTCTCGTATAACATTTCTACGGCAAGTGTATGATAAGTGTAAAACCCATCTACTGTACTTGTATAACCAGTGTAAAACCCATCTACTGTACTTGTATAACCAGTGTAAAACCCATCTACTGTACTTGTATAACAAGTGTATAACCCATCTACGGTGTGTATGACAATTGTATAACCCATCTACTGTACTTGTATAACAAGTGTATAACCCATCTACGGTGTGTATGACAATTGTATAACCCATCTACTGTACTTGTATAACAAGTGTATAACCCATCTACGGTCTGTATGACAATTGTATAACCCATCTACTGTACTTGTATAACAAGTGAATAACCCATCTACGGTGTGTATGACAATTGTACAACCCATCTACTGTACTTGTATAACAAGTGTATAACCCATCTACGGTGTGTATGACAATTGTACAACCCATCTACTGTACTTGTATAACCAGTGTATAACCCATCTACGGTGTGTATGATAACTGTACAACCCATCTACCGTACTTGTATAACAAGTGTATAACCCATCTACGGTGTGTATGACAATTGTACAACCCATCTACTGTACTTGTATAACAAGTGTATAACCCATCTACGGTGTGTATGACAATTGTATAACCCATCTACTGTACTTGTATAACAAGTGCATAACCCATCTACGGTGTGTATGACAATTGTATAACCCATCTACTGTACTTGTATAACAAGTGTATAACCCATCTACGGTGTGTATGACAATTGTACAACCCATCTACTGTACTTGTATAACAAGTGTATAACCCATCTACGGTGTGTATGACAATTGTACAACCCATCTACTGTACTTGTATAACAAGTGTATAACCCATCTACGGTGTGTATGACAATTGTATAACCCATCTACTGTACTTGTATAACAAGTGTATAACCCATCTACGGTGTGTATGACAATTGTATTACCCATCTACTGTACTTGTATAACAAGTGTATAACCCATCTACGGTGTGTATGACAATTGTATAACCCATCTACTGTACTTGTATAACAAGTGTATAACCCATTTCCTGTACTTCTATAAGAAGTGTATAAACCACCGACGGCAGCTCTATAACAACTGTTCTCGTATAACATTTCTACGGCAAGTGTATGATAAGTGTAAAACCCATCTACTGTACTTGTATAACCAGTGTATAACCCATCTACGGTGTGTATGACAATTGTATAACCCATCTACTGTACTTGTATAACAAGTGTATAACCCATCTACGGTGTGTATGACAATTGTATAACCCATCTACTGTACTTGTATAACAAGTGTATAACCCATCTACGGTGTGTATGACAATTGTATAACCCATCTACTGTACTTGTATAACAAGTGTATAACCCATCTACGGTGTGTATGACAATTGTATAACCCATCTACTGTACTTGTATAACAAGTGTATAACCCATTTCCTGTACTTCTATAAGAAGTGTATAAACCACCGACGGCAGCTCTATAACAACTGTTCTCGTATAACATTTCTACGGCAAGTGTATGATAAGTGTAAAACCCATCTACTGTACTTGTATAACCAGTGTAAAACCCATCTCCTGTACTTGTATAACCAGTGTAAAACCCATCTACTGTACTTGTATAACCAGTGTAAAACCCATCTCCTGTACTTGTATAACCAGTGTAAAACCCATCTACTGTACTTGTATAACCAGTGTATAACCCACTTCCTGTACTTCTATAAGAAGTCTATAAACCACCGACGGCAGCTCTATAACAACTGTTCTCGTATAACATTTCTACGGCAAGTGTATGATAAGTGTAAAACCCATCTACTGTACTTGTATAGCCAGTGTAAAACCCATCTCCTGTACTTGTATAACCAGTGTAAAACCCATCTACTGTACTTGTATAACCAGTGTAAAACCCATCTCCTGTACTTGTATAACCAGTGTAAAACCCATCTACTGTACTTGTATAACCAGTGTATAACCCACTTCCTGTACTTCTATAAGAAGTCTATAAACCACCGACGGCAGCTCTATAACAACTGTTCTCGTATAACATTTCTACGGCAAGTGTATGATAAGTGTAAAACCCATCTACTGTACTTGTATAACCAGTGTAAAACCCATCTACTGTACTTGTATAACCAGTGTAAAACCCATCTACTGTACTTGTATAACAAGTGTATAACCCATCTACGGTGTGTATGACAATTGTATAACCCATCTACTGTACTTGTATAACAAGTGTATAACCCATCTACGGTGTGTATGACAATTGTATAACCCATCTACTGTACTTGTATAACAAGTGTATAACCCATCTACGGTCTGTATGACAATTGTATAACCCATCTACTGTACTTGTATAACAAGTGTATAACCCATCTACGGTGTGTATGACAATTGTACAACCCATCTACTGTACTTGTATAACAAGTGTATAACCCATCTAAGGTGTGTATGACAATTGTACAACCCATCTACTGTACTTGTATAACCAGTGTATAACCCATCTACGGTGTGTATGATAACTGTACAACCCATCTACCGTACTTGTATAACAAGTGTATAACCCATCTACGGTGTGTATGACAATTGTACAACCCATCTACTGTACTTGTATAACAAGTGTATAACCCATCTACGGTGTGTATGACAATTGTATAACCCATCTACTGTACTTGTATAACAAGTGCATAACCCATCTACGGTGTGTATGACAATTGTATAACCCATCTACTGTACTTGTATAACAAGTGTATAACCCATCTACGGTGTGTATGACAATTGTACAACCCATCTACTGTACTTGTATAACAAGTGTATAACCCATCTACGGTGTGTATGACAATTGTACAACCCATCTACTGTACTTGTATAACAAGTGTATAACCCATCTACGGTGTGTATGACAATTGTATAACCCATCTACTGTACTTGTATAACAAGTGTATAACCCATCTACGGTGTGTATGACAATTGTATTACCCATCTACTGTACTTGTATAACAAGTGTATAACCCATCTACGGTGTGTATGACAATTGTATAACCCATCTACTGTACTTGTATAACAAGTGTATAACCCATTTCCTGTACTTCTATAAGAAGTGTATAAACCACCGACGGCAGCTCTATAACAACTGTTCTCGTATAACATTTCTACGGCAAGTGTATGATAAGTGTAAAACCCATCTACTGTACTTGTATAACCAGTGTATAACCCATCTACGGTGTGTATGACAATTGTATAACCCATCTACTGTACTTGTATAACAAGTGTATAACCCATCTACGGTGTGTATGACAATTGTATAACCCATCTACTGTACTTGTATAACAAGTGTATAACCTATCTACGGTGTGTATGACAATTGTATAACCCATCTACTGTACTTGTATAACCAGTGTATAACCCATCTACGGTGTGTATGACAATTGTACAACCCATCTACTGTACTTGTATAACAAGTGTATAACCCATCTACGGTGTGTATGACAATTGTATAACCCATCTACTGTACTTGTATAACAAGTGAATAACCCATCTACGGTGTGTATGACAATTGTATAACCCATCTACTGTACTTGTATAACAAGTGAATAACCCATCTACGGTGTGTATGACAATTGTACAACCCATCTACTGTACTTGTATAACAAGTGTATAACCCATCTACGGTGTGTATGACAATTGTATAACCCATCTACTGTACTTGTATAACAAGTGTATAACCTATCTACGGTGTGTATGACAATTGTATAACCCATCTACTGTACTTGTATAACAAGTGTATAACCCATCTACGGTGTGTATGACAATTGTATAACCCATCTACTGTACTTGTGTAACAAGTGTATAACCCATCTACGGTGTGTATGACAATTGTACAACCCATCTACTGTACTTGTATAACAAGTGAATAACCCATCTACGGTGTGTATGACACTTGTATAACCCATCTACTGTACTTGTATAACAAGTGAATAACCCATCTACGGTGTGTATGACAATTGTACAACCCATCTACTGTACTTGTATAACAAGTGTATAACCCATCTATGGTGTGTATGACAATTGTACAACCCATCTACTGTACTTGTATAACAAGTGTATAACCCATCTACGGTGTGTATGACAATTGTATAACCCATCTACTGTACTTGTATAACAAGTGAATAACCCATCTACGGTGTGTATGACAATTGTATAACCCATCTACTGTACTTGTATAACAAGTGAATAACCCATCTACGGTGTGTATGACAATTGTATAACCCATCTACTGTACTTGTATAACAAGTGTATAACCCATCTACGGTGTGTATGACAATTGTATAACCCATCTACTGTACTTGTATAACAAGTGTATAAACCATCTACGGTGTGTATGACAATTGTATAACCCATCTACTGTACTTGTATAACAAGTGTATAACCCATCTACGGTGTGTATGACAATTGTATAACCCATCTACTGTACTTGTATAACAAGTGTATAACCTATCTACGGTGTGTATGACAATTGTATAACCCATCTACTGTACTTGTATAACAAGTGTATAACCCATCTACGGTGTGTATGACAATTGTATAACCCATCTACTGTACTTGTGTAACAAGTGTATAACCCATCTACGGTGTGTATGACAATTGTACAACCCATCTACTGTACTTGTATAACAAGTGTATAACCCATCTACGGTGTGTATGACAATTGTATAACGCATCTACTGTACTTGTATAACAAGTGTATAACCCATCTACGGTGTGTATGACAATTGTATAACCCATCTACTGTACTTGTATAACAAGTGAATAACCCATCTACGGTGTGTATGACAATTGTATAACCCATCTACTGTACTTGTATAACGAGTGAATAACCCATCTACGGTGTGTATGACAATTGTATAACCCATCTACTGTACTTGTATAACAAGTGAATAACCCATCTACGGTGTGTATGACAATTGTATAACCCATCTACTGTACTTGTATAACAAGTGTATAACCCATCTACGGTGTGTATGACAATTGTATAACCCATCTACTGTACTTGTATATCAAGTGTATAAACCATCTACGGTGTGTATGACAATTGTATAACCCATCTACTGTACTTGTATAACAAGTGTATAACCCATCTACGGTGTGTATGACAATTGTATAACCCATCTACTGTACTTGTATAACAAGTGAATAACCCATCTACGGTGTGTATGACAATTGTATAACCCATCTACTGTACTTGTATAACAAGTGAATAACCCATCTACGGTGTGTATGACAATTGTATAACCCATCTACTGTACTTGTATAACAAGTGTATAACCCATCTACGGTGTGTATGACAATTGTAGAACCCATCTACTGTACTTGTATAACAAGTGTATAACCCATCTACGGTGTGTATGACAATTGTATAACCCATCTACTGTACTTGTATAACAAGTGTATAATCCACGTACGCCGAGTGTAGCTCATCTACGGCAAGTGTATAACCCATTTACGGCAAGTTTATGACAGGTGTATATCTCAACTACAGCAAGTGTATTGCCCATCTACGGCAAGTGTATAACCCATCTACGGCAAATGAATAACCCATCTACTGTACTTGTATAACAAGTGTATAATCCACGTACGCCGAGTGTAGCTCATCTACGGCAAGTGTACAACCCATTTACGGCAAGTTTATGACAGGTGTATATCTCAACTAAAGCAAGTGTATTGCCCAACTACGGCAAGTGTATTACCCATCTACGGCAAGTGTATAACCCATTTACGGCAAATGTATAACCCATCGACGGCAAGTGTATAACCCATCTACGCCAAGTGTATAACCCATCTACTGTACTTGTATAACAAGTGTATAATCCACGTACGCCGAGTGTAGCTCATCTACGGCAAGTGTACAACCCATTTACGGCAAGTTTATGACAGGTGTATATCTCAACTAAAGCAAGTGTATTGCCCAACTACGGCAAGTGTATTACCCATCTACGGCAAGTGTATAACCCATCTACGGCAAATGAATAACCCATCTACGGCAAATGTATAACCCATCTACGGCAAGTGTATAACCCATCTACGCCAAGTGTATAACCCATCTACGCCAAGTGTATAACCCATCTACGGCAAATGTATAACCCATCTACGCCAAGTGTATAACCCATCTACGGCAAATGTATAACCCATCTACGGCAAGAGTATAACCCATCTACGGCAAGTGTATAACCCATCTACGGCAAGTGTACAACCCATTTACGGCAAGTTTATGACAGGTGTATATCTCAACTAAAGCAAGTGTATTGCCCAACTACGGCAAGTGTATTACCCATCTACGGCAAGTGTATAACCCATCTACGGCAAATGTATAACCCATCTACGGCAAATGTATAACCCATCTACGGCAAGTGTATAACCCATCTACGCCAAGTGTATAACCCATCTACGGCAAATGTATAACCCATCTACGCCAAGTGTATAACCCATCTACGGCAAATGTATAACCCATCTACGGCAAGAGTATAACCCATCTACGGCAAGTGTATAACCCATCTACGGCAAGTGTACAACCCATCTACGCCAAGTGTATAACCCATCTACGGCAAATGTATAACCCATCTACGCCAAGTGTATAACCCATCTACGGCAAGTGTATAACCCATCTACGGCAAGAGTATAACCCATCTACGGCAAATGTATAACCCATCTACGCCAATTGTATAACCCATCTACGGCAAATGTATAACCCATCTACGGCAAGAGTATAACCCATCTACGGCAAGTGTATAACCCATCTACGGCAAGTGTATAACCCATTTACGGCAAGTGTATAACCCATCTACGCCAAGTGTATAACCCATTTACGGCAAATGAATAACCCATCGACGGCAAGTGTATAACCCATCTACGCCAAGTGTATAACCCATCTACGCCAAGTGTATAACCCATCTACGGCAAACGTATAACCCATCTACGCCAAGTGTATAACCCATCTACGGCAAATGTATAACCCATCTACGGCAAGAGTATAACCCATCTACGGCAAGTGTATAACCCATCTACGGCAAATGTATAACCCATCTACGGCAAATGTATAACCCATCTACGCCAAGTGTATAACCCATCTACGGCAAATGTATAACCCATCTACGGCAAGAGTATAACCCATCTACGGCAAGTGTATAACCCATCTACGGCAAGTGTACAACCCATCTACAGCAAGTGTATAACCCATTTACGGCAAGTTTATGACAGGTGTATATCTCAACTACAGCAACTGTATTACCCAACTACAGCAACTGTATTACCCAACTACAGCAACTGTATTACCCAACTACAGCAACTGTATTACCCAACTATCAAAAGTGTATGGTAACCCATCTACTTTAAGCGTATGGCAAGTGAATAACCCATTTACTGTAAGCGTTTGCAAGTGCGTAACCCATATAAGGCAAGTGTATGACAGGCGTCATACCTAAGCCATCTACGACAAGTGTAGACCCATATATTGCAAGAGTATTTTGTTGAAACGCTATGTACAAAATATGAAAACAATGGTCATCCGCATCATAAGAATCCATCATTGATGTTTTATCTTGAAAGGAATTGCGTAAATAGATATTTCTTTGATTATCCAAGTTAAAAGTAATTACTTTATGTTTTGCCTTTGTAAAAACCATTGAACGTATATTAACATCTAGATTCAAGAGATAGACTTCTCGCTAACCTGGTTTGATCCTCCACTCCTTGAAAGCCTAAACAAACTAAAACTATGCTATGAACAGATATTGATCAAACACAGCTGATGCATGCATGAAATTAAACGAAGCGTAACCAGGTAAGTTCGAACAGTTAGACCTCTCGTCCACTGGAACCGAAAAGCTGCGAACTGCGAAGCAAAGAATTCGGGCGAACGCCAATCGTACGAATGCCTCTCGTCCATTGCTTCAGTATTCGTCCGGATTCGCAGTAGACATGATGGCTCTTCGGAAAGGTTTTTCTCATGATTTTTATGAAGAATGTTTCGCTTTTGAATTATCACCTCTGATTCATCGACGGCTCAGGCGATATCGTCTAAGACGGGAAATGAGGGTGAATTACACTAATGCAAAAAGAAACGAGTTCGGTGAATTTTCTCATTTGTATAACGATCTTCAAATCGACGATGTCCACCACTTTTCCTATTTTCGAATGAGAAAGGATAGATTTCGATACATTCTTGACAAAATGTATTCTAAAATCAAAAATATCACTAATTTTCGAGAAACTATTAACAATCGACCATTCTTAGAGTCCATTTATAACCATGACTTTTCGCACACTTTCGCAACTAAATCCCAGCAGAATGGAATCGGTTCGCACGAAAACGGACGGAAGATATGGGCCCAGTGGACACGGTCCATGATGGAGCCTCGTGTTTGGATTGTTCGTGCGTTTTGGTGCGAATTCTGACAAACTCATTTCGCAGCATTTCGGTTCTAGTGGACGAGAGGCCCTAGAATCGTCCAAGAGCAACATAAGTTAGTTTTGGGATGCGCAGGCAAATCTTCTGATTCAGTTTTATGGCCTTCCTGCTGCATAAGGCAACCCTGATATTTTAAGCGGAAGAAATACAACAGGACCTTGGTTTATAAGACCGAATGCTCTTAACAGCTACATGAACGCCCCGTTGTATGATCGCACAGCTGACGCTTGTCTGAAATTATAGGATGCATAACCAGGCCAGTTGTTTCAGTTATCTGAATTAGTATCTTTGTAGATGTTCGTTCTTTTTTGTGTTTGCAGTTTACGTATGAATCCAGCTGAACTTTGGATTATCCGCACAATATCAGAAACACTTTTATAAACGTCGCGTTCTATAAGAGAGCTGATGTATGCCTGATATTAAGTGAAGCATAATCAGATCTGTCGTTTTCGCTGCCGAAATTAATATCTTCCAAGCGTTTGTCGTTAGATGAGCTGTGAAGATAACGGAGGTATGGAATCCAGCAGGTACATCGTTTATTTGCAGATTACCAGAAATAGTTGTATTATGGTCTGAAATAATCAAAGTTCTTTTCGTTCTATAATCCTCCCTGTGCTTGTCATCTATGTGTGAAGTTTAGGCAGGTACGTTTTCGACTTGGGGTTAGTAATTGAGTTTTTAAACTACTAGTTGCCAAAATTAGTTGTTCGCCAGTAACAACTATCTGAGGTTAAATCATGCAGTTAATACTGCTACTACTAAGTGCTCACACCTTAACACTCACGGCCCCTGGGCCTCCTTTTACTTACGTTTCATCATACCTAAGTTCGCTCATTCCTTCATATTTATATATTTGACTTTACTCACTACCTACCAAATTAAAAATGACATAATTTTTTTTTTCTTTCTGTCCAACAGAATCAAATCTCATGAGAAACTGTACTCTGAAAATCAGCACTTAAAACTGTGGCGGCTAAAGAGAGAGGGACTTAGCCCCCCAAAATGAAAGTTCACAATATTTTTCGGTTAAGTTAGAAAATTAAATTGTTCAGGCAAAAAGGTCTAATTATTGTATGTTAGTTTATCAAATACCTCCTTAATGATTTCCAGGTGCCTGGTTATAAAAAATTGATTCTACACCCCCAGGCGCAGCGGTAAGCCCATACTAAATTAGCCCTTCCAGAAATGTTTGTCTAGAGCCGCCTATGAATCAAAAGAGAGGGTTTACCTGAAACCTTGAAGTTTAAATGTAGCCACCATAACATCTTAAAATTTTGAACAGTGCAAGCAAAAAATATTTCTTTTCTTTTTCTAACTGATTCAATTCGTTTAAATAAATATAAAATAGCAAAGAAACTTTTAAGAAATTTCCTTACTTTGTGCAACGAATTTCTTAAATATATTTATTTGCAATTTTGAATTGTACTTTGTTCTCTCTTAATAGCTAAGATTTAGTTATATAGCCTTAATGTCTACAATGCTGGTTCCTAACCTGGATTTTTCAGAGCTTATAGCTCTAGCCAAAGAACTACACTCATCCTCAAACTCATAGACGTCTCAAAATCTATTCAAATATGTAAAAATAGGATAAATAACTAAATTAGAAAGACAGAAACTATACTCCAGGAGCCATAACCTTTTTGAAGCGATTTGTCGGCCCATCGACAAATCTGGGCCATTAGCGCCGCTTATTAAGTATTATACATATTATAATTTCCTTAAATATAAATAATTAATAGGTGGAACTTCTTAATTGACAGGCAGACCGGAACAGAGCGTGCTACATATTTACTGAGACATGTAGGTTTTCTTTTAATTTATGGTTAGAACTTCTGAAATGAAAGCCATTTGTATGCAAAAAAAAAAAAACAAAAAAAAACATAAAATATGTGCACACACTCCTTTGTAAAGGGCTTTGCCCTGATAAAAAAAAAAAACAATTAATAAATAATAATAAACACTTACGATTATTTCTTTCTGAAAAAAATTCTTTCTAATTCATACTTCTTCTAAAAAAAAAACAACAAAACTGTAATAAACCAAGAGCCCATCCTGGTGAAATTCTGGAGGAATGTCATCAAAAGACACCTTCAAACCATTAATTTTCCCCTCTAGGATTTCTATTTCTGGTGTTCTATGTTTTGATGAGAAGCATATCATTTCTCCAGCAAATGTGCTGGCATATCAGTCCCTTCAACGCATTTCTGGCTAAGGGGACCAACAGCTTTTCTCTCTCCAATCAAAACCATTTCAAAGTATTATCAATTTTAATATTTTTAAGATGATTTTCTTTTTCTTAATTTTAACCCATTCAAGACAGATAGACACTTTTGAGACAACGGGCCGGCATGCTTCACAGTGTAATAGCCATTTTCATGACAAGGTCATTCCTCCTCTTCGGGACTGAAAGCCACCGCTGTGACAGCTTTTTACGATATCTAGCAGTAAGTTTTTTGTGTGCATAGTGATAATGTTCCATAAATATTATACCAATGCCAAGATATATTACTTTATATTATTTATGTGAAAATTATTTCAAACAATTTTAAAAAAAATAAAGACAAATTAAAAAAAAAAATTAAATTTGAGAAAATTATGACAGAAAACTTTTTACAGAAAGAAATAATGAAAGCTTATTAGGATATATGAGAAGAGATGACCGGTGAAGGTTCAGCTATTTTAATGCCATCCTGCGGATCCAGGAGAGTGAATCAGGCTCCACTCCATGAGTATCTCAGGTCATGCGGGTTGCCATCTCATAAAGGTTAATGAAGTGAGATATAGTACTTGATGTACCATTGAATTCAGAGGATTAAAGATAAAAAGAGGAATAGTAAATAACTACATAATTCAATAAAAACAGTGTATATTTATACTTATTTATATTATTAGATTCATTGCAGCAAAGACAATAATAATTACAATAAAAGAAGGTAAGCTTTCTTAAAGTCTTTTTATTTATTTATTTTTTTCAAAATAATTCATTCATAATTTAAAACAATTAAAATTCTGGGTATTGACATATGAAATTAGCTGAACATTTTCAAGTTTACAATTCCTTTCACAATAAGATATTTTTTTCTAATTGGTTATATTTTAAAGTATATAACAAAATTATTGATCAGAAGTGCAATTTTTGTTTGCTTTATAAAAGAAGCAATATATTCAAGCCAATAAATCTCACAAACCAAAATTCAACTGGAATTGTACAATGTAAACAAGTATTTAAATATTTAACAGGAGTGTAACTGCTATTGATGAATTTTCTTGAGAAATGCGCTGATTTACAAAGTAGAATTTTTCATAAGGAAATGTTAAAAACTGCCACCTGAAGTGTTCCATTCATTCATTCCAAACCAAATACATTTTTTTTTTTTTTTTTTTGTTAATTTTACAGGAATGAATTAGCCTAAAGTTTATTTGTTTTTTGTATGTATATGATAGAATATTTGTCACTTCGTTTTGTAGAAATATGATAATTCAAGCAAAACCAATCTAGGGCAGCTCTCGTCTTCCATATAAGGAGATGTGAGTTAGGTCCCTCTTGTTGAGTTTTCTCGGAGATGGGCTCGCTGTAAAGAAAAGGGGGCAACCTACAGATAGCCTGGTTGTTGAAATGGCCATAGCTCCAGATGAGGCGTAAAAAATAAATTTCAGTTCAAAATTAAAACTTGATCTATTGTTTTTCCGGAAACACTTTTTTTTTTTTTTTTTTTTTTTTTTTTTTTTTTTTTTTTTTTTTTTTTTTTCAGATTGCACCACGTCCTAAGTGATGTGCACTTATTACTATTACCTTTGAGGGTGATGTTAAAAATCATATAGTTTGAGCCATCTACACATTCAAAGGCAGTTATTGAAATATATAAAATAAAATAATGGAATGGTTGTTGTAGTCCACATGTGCATAGAGCCGCAAGGAGAAGTGTTCTGCTGTACGGGATACTTGCGCCCAGCCACGGGCCCCCTGTACAAGATACTTCTGCCACACTCGGGCACAGCCGAGTTATTATAATTTTAGCCATAAGGGCTTCTTGGACAATGTACTTCTTCTCATTCATTTATACTTAATGAATTGAAGAAAAAAAGGAACCTAAAAAACTGGAAGACATGTGCTAAAAAAACTGTTTTTCTAAATAAATAAAAAAACACACATATAAGATTTTAACACTTCAGGAGCTATAAGTAAACCAATTTTGCTAAAACAAGCTATTGGGAATTTACACAGGTATAAAAACTAACGGTAATTTGACGAGGGTTGACAGGGTGAATGGGCAACGAATTGTAGTTCGCCTGAATTGCTCACACGACCAAAAAAATCATTCAAATACACTCTAGTAATAGGCTAAAATACTAGAAGTACGCTATGGTAATACTAGATAGCTCTAAAGTCGTGAAATGAGAAGAAAAATATTGCGAGAGATACGAGGAGCTCTCGAATGCCGTACTAGTAAAAAACTGAGGCAAAGAGAGACAAAAAAACTTTCAAAAGAATGAAACCAACATTTTTGAATTTTAAGCACTGATTTCTGCAAATGAGATTGATCCATCAAAAATCACATAAGATAATTTTAATAAGCTTTGAAATATATAATATACATTTATAACCATTTCCTACCCTGTGTTCAAACATATATTATAAGAATACGTGGGGTGATCAAAAAGTTGCAGGACTGTTTAGATTGCGCGGCAATGGAGTGTCATAGAGCAGTGCGGTTGGCAGCATTGTTTATCGTGACTCTTCCTGAACTCAGCTGTTTATTCAGATTGTTGATAACCTTCTTCATTGTAAAGTTACTGCTGTGTTCGTAAAAAAAGTTTTTTGTGTTCGGCGATTTCTTGAAATGAATGAAAAGGAAGAGCAACGCGTTTGCGTAAAGTTTTGTGTGAAGTTGGGTAAAACGTTTACTGAAACTTTTCAAATGTTGCAAGTGGCTTTCGGTGATGAATGTCTGAGTCGGTCAAGGTGTCATGAGTGGTACAAAAGGTTCAAGGAAGGCCGGACATCGTGTGAAGATGATTCTCGTTCAGGGCGCCCATCAACTTCGACTGATGACGATCATGTTGCAAGATTGAACAGTCTCGTGCGTTCTAATCGTCGACTAACCATTCGTGAGATGGCTGAAGAATTGAACATTTCATTTGGTTCGTGTCAACAAATTTTAACAGAAAATTTGCAGATGAGAAGGGTGGCTGCAAAGTTTGTTCCGAGACTGTTGACTGAGGAGCAGAAACAACACAGAGTTCAAGTTTGTCAGGAACTTCTTGAAATGGCAAATGACAATGAAAACTTGTTAAAACAAGTCATTACTGGAGATGAAACGTGGGTTTATGGCTACGACGTAGAAACGAAGGTCCAGTCATCACAATGGAAGACAAAATCCTCCCCAACCCCCAAAAAAGCACGTCAGGTCAAATCAAACGTCAAGGTCATGCTTACTGTTTTTTTCGACTGGAAGGGTGTTGTTTACCATGAATTTCTTCCACGAGGTGAGACCATTAACCGCTTTCGTTATCTTCAAACCCTGAGAAATTTGCGCGAGGCAATAAGGAGGAAGAGACCAGAGTTGTGGCGGAGCGGTGAGTGGTTCCTGCATCATGACAATGCGCCTGTTCATTCCGCACTGCTCATTCGCGACTACTGCACCAAAAATGGAATGACGATCATTCCCCAGCCTCCATATTCACCTGACCTTGCCCCTGCAGACTTTTTCTTGTTTCCAAAACTCAAGAGACCCATGAAGGGAAAGAGATTTGAGTCCGTAGATGACATTCAAGAAAAATCGCTGGAGCAGCTAAACACCATTTCACAAGATGATTTCTCAAAGTCCTTCACGCAGTGGAAACATCGTTGGGAAAAATGTATAGCTTCCCAAGGAGAGTACTTTGAAGGGGACGACGTCCAATAGCCTGTAGATTTTTTAAATAAATTAATAAAAAATCAGTCCTGGAACTTTTTGATCACCCCACGTATATACGAAAATACCAACAAAAATTATTTTTTTCCACTTTTATTGAGAATGGTTACAGATATATCCTTAAAAATGGTTTTATTTGATTCCACGCATCAATAAAAAGTGTATCTAAAAGCCTATAGCGTAAAACCGTGACTGGTTGAATTTTTAGTACAAATTTCTTCGAATAAACAGCGCTCTAGTAAGCGGATTCAACAGTTTAAAACTTGAACATTTATCTTCTCAGCAAAACTCCTAATTATTTAAAAAAAAAAAAAAAAAAAAAAAAAAAAAAAAAAAAAAAAACATATTTTGGTTGAAAAATAACATATTTTAAAAGATTGATATGATAAATAAGCTGCATTTTTAGCAAACCAATATATAAGGGCAGCCCTCTTTGTTTTGTTTTAAATAAAAAATGTCTTTTTCTTTGGTAATTAGTCTTAAAAAAAAGTTCACTTTTTTTTTAAAAAAAAAAGAAGGTATGAATGTGTATTTGTTCGTATGAGTATGGTCTTGAAATATGTCCTGGCTTAGCAGTTATCGGAAGAAATCAGACAAAAAGAACATTTATTATAAACCTAATCTTCTTTTGTTAATTTCAGTTGGTTAAGAATCATTTAAAAAACATGTTTCACACAAGATCCAACAATGGGGCCTATAGAAAATCTTGAAGATGCATTTTTTACGTAAAATGTGACAGCCACCTGTAAGTGTAAAAATTACTATAAGAATGAATGTTATAAATAATAAAACAAAAGAAGTTATAAAAAGCAAATACATACTTGATAAGAAATATCTTCCTTTGATCCTAGTAAGATTTCAGAATTGAGCAAGCTAAAAATTAAAAATTCAGCGCAGTATTTCTATAATAACAATTCCTAACTGTTTCTAAGGAGAACAATTTTTCACAAATAATCATACAAATGAGAACATGCATATATTTTTCTTGATGATGCTGTCAGTACGATCAAAAATAAATCCAGAATGATGTAAATTTGAATGATGGGGGGGGGGATAAAAGTTATGAAAGTTTTTTGCACAAATAAATAATATAACACATATACATTCTAAAGTAAATAAAACATTTGAAACATCTATAAAAAAAGAACATACTATTTCATAGAAACATACAATAAAGAATTAATAATTTTAATATTCATAACATCTAGATGGTCTTGGCAGAGGCTTTGGTAACAGTTTTAGCCCACAAACTCTAGAGATTACCGCCTTAGACAAAGCATCATTGGAAATGTTGAATTTATATGAGTGTGAATTCTCTTCTAATTAATATTAGTATTAGGAAATCTTGTAACTTATCTGAAGATATAAACTACAGTGCATTGCTAGATGAGAATTTGGAAGAATTTAAACATCCCGAGGACCGGAAATGGACAAGATTGTCGACTGAAGAAAGTTGGATTGCTTAACAAAGCAAATTAGTCTAAAAGATCAATACTGCTCAAAAAAGGTAAATTTTGTTAATTATAAAGGGTTTCATATCTACTTTTATTCATTATAGTAAGTTTTCTTTAGAAAATCATTTAGCTCTTATTTAAATGTTATAATAAATGTTTTTCATATTACTTTGACCCGACCCTGTAGCTTTAAATTAATAATAAATAGTGATTATAATTTTAACAATTTTTAACCCTACAAATTCAAATTATTGTCAAATATCACAGTTTTCTCGCCTACACGCGAGGTCTTTATTTCTTTTTAATTACAAATTATAAAAGAATATCATTATATTTTGGCGCCCAACCTGGAGAAAGTAATTTGAAAATAAAACATTATAAATTATTATTTTTATTTTTTGATGCATCGACTCCTAGAGTCATTAGCAACAGTTTATATTATAAGTTATTATTGGTTTATATACTAAATTACATATAAAATAAAAAATAAGTAATAAAAAAGCATTAAATATGTCTCAAATTGACAAGTAAAACGGAAATAGCGTAGAATCACCACTTTCCTTAAGTTTTGGAACCCCAAGTCAAACGGTAAATTAAAAAAGTCCGACTCGCAGGAACTGCATCATCTTAGCGTGGTTCCGTTTTTATCTCTACACTCATTTAAAATGATTAAAATAGAAGCTGTTATTATTTTGGGTCCACATTTCTAGAAAGCATGAAGATTAGATAGTTAGCCGTCGAGGTGATAAGCAAAGATGGAATGGTTGGGATTCGGCTAAAGAAACCTCAATACGATTTTTGTTAAACAATCTATATTTAGGACATTTTGGCTACTCATTGGTAGCCTTCGTCCGCAATGAAAGTGCCGGGAGGCAGTGGAGGACCAAAGTTGACAGTTCCATCTTTACTTTCAAGAAAGGTCTTATTTACGATCTTACCTGGATGGGTCCCCGCCCTAGGAAGGACCCCGCTAGGCAGTTGAAAAGCTATATCTTGGAAATCCATATCTCTAAGATTAAATTGTTTTTCTTATTTTTCTTAACCTGATTTATTATCAAATACATTATCCAACTATAAGCAGTTAAAAAATAACAAGGAATAAAATATAAAATAAAATAAAAACAGACAAAAAGAACAGTTCGAATAAGGGAAATCAATTACTTTAAAGTTTTAAGCACTTATTTCTCCGATTGACATCGTCTAATCAAAACTTTCATCACAACCTTTTTTGTAGAGCATTTAGTAAGCTTTCTAATGGTATTCTTCTGTTTACCAAGATTCTCAACCTTTTTCGAGATATTAAGGAAAGTATACAAAGTTACCAAAACTTTTTATGTCTGTTAATAAAATATTTTATTCTAACACTTCCTTAACTCCAAACGTAACACAAATTTCAACATATTAGTTTTAATGAAAGTAGAACATGCAGAAAATGTTTCAACTGAATCCCATGATTCTAAGTACCCAAACCAAAAACAACCTTTTCCAATTTTCTCGAAAACGGTTAAAGCTATCGCCTTGAAAATGGTTTCATTCGTTTTCCTAGCCCAAGAAGCCTATAAAACAAGTGCTTACAAGGTTATGAACTCAAAAACATAAGCGTTACGATTTTTTTTGCACGAATTTCGCCCCAAACGCCATCTTCCAGTGGGCGGATTTTGCTGGTTAACGAACTTGACCTTTCAAATTGGACGACGGATTTTTGTACCAAATTTCATCAAAATCGGACCATTCGTCTTCTACCTAGAGAGCGAACAGACAAATATATCTACTATATATTTGTCAAATACCACTCACTCACTCATCTATCAACGCCCAGCCCAAACCGCTCGACAGAAAATTTTGAAATTTTGCATGGACACTCCCTATATAACGTAGGCGCTCGCTAAGAAAGGATTTTTTGATATTCGTATTTTTAAGCATTTTTAGAGGGGTTTAAAGTTTGAGTTGGTTAGAGAAGGCAAGCCTAGGCAGCCTGCGTTGCTAGGACATTATCTATCTCATAGTTTTATTTCTAATTGAGGTTAATTTCAACTATGATGGCAGACCTTGAATTACTAGAAATTAACTGTCCCTCATAGAGTTTTAATTGCGTTTCTTTTCTGCCTGTCCCCGTCAGATAGGCTTGCCATATTTTTGGAGAGTTAAACCGAGACACATTAATATGGGATGGGCATACCAGGGGGGGGGGGATAAAAAGAGTACAAATTATAAGCAAAATGGTTGGTGAGTTTTAAGCCTAGCAACTAACGGGAAGGGGGAATCCTAAACTGTTAGTCTACCCTAACCTTAAAAATAAGAACGTAACTTTTTTTGCTACTTGATTTTCTTAAAACTATCTCTCAGCCAAATAGTAGTGTCTGGCACCTGGCAGCGCTGTGCAGGTAGTTCCAGCGTTTTACAGTTAGATTACTTCTGATTTCTTTGACACTGTGAGCAGTAGTAACAATGTTAATTGTAGAAAAGTAACCGATTTAAAAAAGTTTCTTATAAACATGAATTCATTACTTTTTACATCTTACAGCCTTTTCCGGGACATTGATAAAACCGGGCGGGACACCGAAACAATTGCAAAATACCAGGACAGTCCCGGTCAAACCGTGATGTATGGCATATCCTTAGGTTTTCCAGGCGAGGTAATAATATCCGGAACCATTGCACAGCCTCCTCGCCTATTACCTAATAACTCGTAAATATATTGGGTGTTACCATATGACTTCTTGGAAACATAAACTTTTAAATTTTAACGCCCATTGAATAAAATATAGTATGACGGGAACCGTGCTGTAATAAACTGCACAGAATTGTATAGTAACATAATTTTAATGAAACATTATTTAACGCAATAAAATAACTACTTATCTGCCGTGACGAAGCACGGGTATTCAGCTAGTGTATATATATATATATATATATATATATATATATATATATATATAAATATATACATATATATATATATATATATATATATATATATATATATATATAAATATATACATATATATATATATATATATATATATATATATATATATATATATATATATATATAAATATATACATATATATATATATATATATATATATATATATATATATATACAAATTTGAACCACCATCATTTTCGGTCTCTAGGGGTTCTGAAACGCAACATTTTCTAGTCGGCACTTCTGGATTGCGTCATGAGATCAACCTTATAAGTGGGGTTCCTCCCTATGGGGGAGGGAGGAACCGCGCTAAAAAGAAATAACATAAATCCAGTAGAAAAAATATTGCAGGCGAATGGCGACACTTCATACCAGGAATCAGAAAGTCTAGCTTCTAGGGTAATTCTATCAGGTAGCGGAAATAAAAAAAAAAAAATAGACCATTTTTGAGCCTGTGAGAGATTGAACAGACAAATATATATGTATATATATTACACACATTCGAACCACTATTATTTTCGTGATCTATGGGTTTTGAAACATGACATTCATATAGATTATCTATATGAATGTATGCAGGAGGCTCTAAACAAAATCAATCTGTGGATGAAAAATCATGGGTTCAAAATATCTGCTCAAAAATCTAAAAGTATTCTTTTTAATAAACGAACACCGAACACTATAAGATACCTCAACTTGGATGGAATAGATTTAGAAACAGCTGACTCCATAAAATATTTAGGTTTAACTATAGATAAACATCTCACTTGGTTGCCTCATATTAAAGCCCTCAAGAATAATTGTAATAGATCCCTAAACCTGCTTAGATTACTGAGTAACACTCACTGGGGAGGTGATCGAACAAGTATGTTGATGCTATACCGGTCACTGATCAGATCTAAGCTGGATTATGGATGTATGGCGTATGGGTCAGCGAGCCCTCGTATTCTTCAAATGCTTGATCCCGTACACCATTCTGGCATAAGAATAGCCACGGGGGCCTTTCGCTCCAGTCCAGCCCCAAGTCTGCTAGTAGATGCCGGAGAATTGCCCCTCAAGTACAGGAGAGAAATTCTAACTACAAAATATTATCTATCTGTCAAATCTCAACCTCATCATCCTATTAATAACATCTTTTTGGAAACTAACTGGGAGAACTATTTCATTGCCTATAAAACACCCTTCCCCGCTAGAGCTGAATTGTTTTTAACAAAATCTAACATTAACTAAACATATAAAAAAAGAAACTCCGCCATATTTGTACTCTGCAGAGTTAAATAAAATTAAAGCAAGTATGCTTCCTTCCACGTACATATACACAGATGGGTCGAAAAGTGCTAATGGTGTGGGAGCTCTGCGAAGGACGACAATACTTGTTTTCTCTCTCTCCTCATTGTTCCAGTTATTCCGCCGAACTATTAGCAATTAAAAAAGCATTAAATATTATTCCACCTAGCCATTCTAATGTCGTTATTTGTACAGATTCATTATCATCTATAATTAGTTTACAGAATATTTACACCCATGATAGTATGTTTTCTGACATTCTATACAGTATTAATGAATTAAATAAAAATATGTTCAAAATTAATTTCGTCTGGATCCCTGGTCATTGTGATATTAAAGAAAATTCAATGGTTGATGAGCTAGCAAAAAACGCTTCTATAAGCGGTTTTAAATTCTCAGGTATCCCACTCAGAGACATTAATTCTATAGTTAAGGCTGAAACAATAAAGATTTGGCAACGAGAGTGGATTAGTATGGAATTGGGAGATAAACTCCGGGAGATTAAAGATGAGGTGTGTAAGTGGGCTAGTTCGGAGCGGGATAATAGGAGGGAATCAGTAATCCTCTCAAGATTACGGATAGGCCACACTAGACTGACTGGCTATCTCATGGAGAGGGGGGAACCTCCGGAGTGCGAGGTTTGTGGCGTGCCCCTCACTGTAAAGCATATCCTGACGGAATGTAGGGCATATGAAGATGAGCGAGTTCGACTGGGTCTCCCGATACATCTTAGAGAGCTGCTAGGAAATAATTCAGTTCATCTTTCTAATTTTTTTTCTTTCCTGGCTAAAACCAATTTAAAAAACAAAATTTAGCGCTGATTCTTCATTGTAAATTAAAATCTTTTCCAATTATCACCTATTATAAGCAATAAGGCCTCTAGAATATATTTCGACAAAAATTTCATCTAAACTTATTTAACAGCAAACGTAAAACATATTAGTCCCTTTTAAAAAATGTATAACCATCATTAATTGATATAATTTAAATTATTAAGACGTTTACTAACTAAAATTTTGTTACAATTACTTTTTTTACCGTTGGTGGCGTTCGGAACGGAGGTGGGGCGCGTGTGTCGGCGGGAGCGATGGGCTTGGTTGGGGTTGAGGACGAGCCCCCCCCCCATGCGGTCTGTGAAGGTTTGGTTGCCCTGGCACCAGCAAGCACACCTTCTATCATAGACCTGGCAGCCAGTCACCAGATGCGGGCCACTAAGGTAGAACTGGCACGGGGGACTCTACTCGACCTTGGGTGGGTCCGCCTCCCGCTGGCCTTGGGCTCTGTCTCTGCTTTCGATGCTACCAACGGACCGGCCAAGAGGCATAAATGACCCAATAGTGGTTGAATGGCCTTTAAACACCAAGGAAAAAAAAAAAAAAAGAAACATGACATTTTCTAGTCAGCACTTCCGGATTCTGTCATAAGGTCAACCTTATAAATGTGTTTCCTCCCTCCCTTTGGAAAAAGCAAAAGTATTAATTTTTATTTTTTATTTATATGTTTTGAATGTTCAGATAGAAACCTAATTGACTATTAGGACCTTAATTTGATCTTACTGACATCAACAAGAAGTATATATACACTCATAAATAGATGTATTTTCAAACTGTTAATTTGAACAGTGATTAAATGTGCTTTGAAGCGTACAATAGTATTGAGAAGTAATACGGCAGAGATGTAATATTACCTGAAATGATAAGAGGATAGAACTCACCATGGACCTACTAAAGGTTTGGATCAAGTGGATTAAGAAGGAAATCTAAGCCGGATAAAACCTATGACCTAAAACAGATATAAAGAAAAGAGCTCTAATTGAAAAGCAAATATATAACTTCAATAAAGATCGAATACAACCTGATGCGTCCATTACTGCCTTCAAATCCATCGACTCATCAGGCATTTTATCTGAAGGCCCACCTATGGGGGAGTAAGGAAGCAAAGTAAGCCTTAGTAAGCACTTCTTTACACAAATAAACAATCATATTTCATTTTTGTCTAATTAAATTGTGTTCAATTGTAATAATTAATTTGATTCACTTACGGTTTACTGAATGTTGTCAAAGACAATACCTACAGCAATGAGAATAACCCAGGGCGGTGGCATTCGCTTGACCAACCGCCTTCCCTGTGAAACCCAACGGAACAACTTGTTTAGAATGATTAATTACTAAAATAAATATACTAAAGTAATGGGAAATATTTAGATATTTAAATATAATGAGGTGAAAATTAATTTTTTTTTTTTTTTTTTTTGTTAAAAACAAATAAAATATTTTTAACTGTTACTACTTTTTAAAAAGCATGCAAAACTGAATAGCTATAAGTATGTATTGATTTGTAGTCTTTCACAACTCAAAAAGGTAAAAGCAGTTTGTTAACATTAACTATGTACAATACACAAAAAATGAAAAAATAAAACCTTTTAGAGTTCTGAAAGAAATAATAAATTAATTAGTAAAAAGGAATTGGTAAAAATTTAATCAGGCTCAGGGTTATAACCTTCAAAAGGCCCGTTTCTGTAAAACTTAGAGCGGGCTACAGATGGAAATGGCGCTCTCACACCTCTCATCCCTTCTGTAACAGAAACATCAGTCATAATATGTGCACAGAAAAGATAATTATAAGAAAAATAAAGCAGAAAAATTAAAATGTTATATTCAAAGTTGTGCTGTCTAAAATAATTTTAAAAATACAATTTTTTTCTTTTTCTGGTGCTTATTTTAACGGTTTCGAAACTTCAAGCTATATTAGCGAGACGAGTCAAAGTGAATCTATATGTCTCATGACTTTTAGCAGCATCTTGCAACATTCTGTGGTATTAGCATAATTGACAAATAGGATGCACAACTCATTGGTAAGTTGCTTGGTTATTCCCTACTTAGATGCTCTATGAAACTATCTGGAGTTAAGCCAAAGCCTAAAATGAGCAACAATGAAGATGAGAACCTTCATTTAAATGTTGTCAGAATTCAATAAAGAAACTTCATACCACAAGTGCTAGAGTAGGGTAGAGAACAAAATCCCCAAAGAATTAAGATAAATAATTGATAACTCATTCCTTTATAGTAATTTCTGTACTATGAAGATGATATGGGGTCAATAATTTCGCCCCAGGAAACTCTCACTCGTCTTTTAGTTATGTAGCTGCTCAAGCCAAATTTAAGAATAGTAAAACATTAAATATAAGAAATATCTGGGATTAGGAAAAGGTGGGGAATATTTTGGGACAATATGGCTCTTCAGCCAGCCCTCTTGAAAACGGAGAACGTTAACAGTATGATTTCCTTAGCAAGTTAACAAGGTTTCTCACGGCTGAAAATTAATTTTTCTTTGCATAATAAAAGTGATTTTTTTTATATGTTAACCACTCAAGAGTCATGCATGAGCTTGGTTTTCTTTATCAAACTGTGGAGGCCTGGTGGCCCTGAGTGCTAAGGCGTGAGTACCCCGTGCCTGAAAGGTGTCAGAAAATTCAACTGTTGTGCGGTTTAAAACAAAACTTAAAAATCCTAGCTACTATCAGCTGATCTTTGAAAGTGGTATTAATCATTAAAATAATATAAGACATAAGAAATAATAATAAAATATTGATTCTTGTTATTATTAGTATATTTTATGATTAAGGCTCTAATTTTAACAGGTTACCTTTAAAACTAAATTTTAAAAAACAATAGCAGTTCTTAATATGGTAACAGTAAAAAATAAGTTGATGGGAAAATCTAAACAGCACAATTTTGAATAAACAAGTATTATTCAGTGTTCTTTATTCATGTCTATATGCTGCCACAATTGATTATTTATTGTTAAAAATAAATAATTCAATAAAATAAATATTTATACTAGAAGAAAAACTTTGGCAAATTTAATTTTCTAAAGTTATAAATAGATTGCAAAATTTAAATTACTAATATCTCAAAATTTATTTTATTTTTTGGCATACTAAGAAGATGGTGTGACTAGCTCCAATATTTTGCCAATTCCCGTTAGAGCTGGTTGAATTAAAGCACTTCAGAAACTGCTAAAAGTACCGAATAGAGACAGCAAGACTTCTGCCATTTTGTTTAAAAAATGAGTTTTTATTGGAATTAAATAGAAGAAAAAGTAAAAAGTATTCATTGGAGTGTCGACTTAATTAATGTATAAATAAATAAGAATTAACAGAAAAGGTTGGGCAGAGGTTACATCAACATTTTTATTGAGATAAATACTCAAGTACAGTATAGTATTTTATTTTAAATTCCTCCAGCCTAAAATGTAGGACTTTGTCAGGCTTGTGAATTAAATATACAAAGCCTGCCAAGTAAACAGAACTAATGTGATCAAAGCTTTTCGAAGCAGTATTTTTACTGACAATATAAGTGACACCACTACAAAAGAAATTATTTTGTTACAATCTATACAAAAAACAATTAATGAAATAATAAAGTGAAAGAAAAGTTTGCTTATTTACACAGTAATGAATAATAAATCATGTTTAGTAATTAAAAAACAAAAAAAGTTGTTAAAATTAAAAAAAGTTGAGTAATTGGCAGCACACGAAAAGAACACATGGACCAAAAAGAAAAAAAACACTCGCTGAGTGAATTTTTTTTACAGGTAAAAGGGCTTAATAGTTTTATTATTTGTCTGGAAAAATTAGAGAACACATTGATGGTATTTAAAGTTTATTTTATTACACATTCTGAACAATTTATCTGTTTATTGTTACTTACTATTCTTCATAGGTACATTACTCTTTTTAATAAAACACTACATTGAAAATTTTAAAATATATACATTATGTACACTTTTTAATTAAGAAAATACCTCATTGATAAAGTATAAGTATGAAAAATAAATAATAATAAAAGAAAGGAAGAAACTGAAATATTTACACTAAGTTTTAATTATATGCTTATTAATCACTAAAACTACTTTATAATTATAAAATGTCCAATATTCGATATCATGGACATCAAGGATAAAGGGATTATTATTGCTTATGCATTTTCAAATTCAAAACAAATAAATTTTCCCTTTTTAGTTTTTTTTTACTCCACCGTGAGCGATGATTACCTCCATTGACTCCTCATTTATATCTTCTCTTGAATGAAGGGATGAGTAAGAGCTTGATTGAGAGGAATCCGTTTGGACGAGTCGAGCATGAGGACTCGATCCAGCAAGTCCTTTAGCTGGTTCACCTTGCGAGCCTGATCTTCGGGAAGCTGCTGGTTACCTACGAGCTCAGCGTGTAGGTCTCGTGTTATAGAAATGGTCGACATCACAACGGTTTTTTCCTGGAGGAGAAAAACAGACTACTTTTCAAGAATTCAAAATAATTTGAAATCTGCTTTATGAGCAATAATTTAAGAATTATGATGTGAGCGGAAAAAGCTATTTGGTTTGGTACGCGATTGAAAGAGGGAAGTATTTCTAACGTTATTTCTTGAGGTATATAATTTTAAGATGGCTTTCTCAATTTTATTTTTTTCATCTAAAAAGTATATTGAAAAATAGTTTAAGTCATTTTACTTTACTTTAAGTCTGCAAATGAAGACACAGTAATCTTTGTTATAATATTTAGTGATTGTATACACTTATTGTTCCCATGCACACCAACAAAAATTTATGACATGTTTTACATCAAAATTTTACTATTTGAATAATATTCATTAATATACAATAGCATAATATTTATAAACATTTTTTTCTTTCAATTTTCATCTGATTAAAACAAAATTATAATGAGCATTCCCTCGAACTGGCATGATGTACAGCAAGAGACTTGTTGGGTGAAACTGGTGTAGATCAGTACTTCTGATGTTAATCTTGGTATTAGAAATCCTACATTCCCGAAGTTGTTTTATAACATACTTTTATGACACCAGATACTGATATGATAGATGACAAGGATACTCTGCTACTACATGCACCTGGAAGAACTGGAAAAATCACCCATTCAGGTACTGGCCACGCCCGACATTGCTTAACTTCGGTGATCAACAGGAACGGGCGCATCCAATGCAGCTATGGCCGTTGGCTGCCAGTTCATTATTACAGCCTATTTAGATAGGCAGAGAAGTTCAATTCCGTGACATTCTGATAGATATATTCCCGCATGTTCTGCCATCTCATTAAAGATAAACTAAAAGAGGCAATAAACGCCACACACCCTTTCCCATCAACTACACCTATTTAATGTCTATTTAATGGGGATTTCTCGTGGATACTCGTCCCTTTGAAGAGCCTTATTTGTGTTTCAACAGTTGTTGTGTACATAGAGATTATGTTCTGTAGATATTATACCAACACAGGCATATTTGGTTTGTTATTACTTAAAAAAAAAAAAAAAAAAATCAAAACATAAAAAAAAAAGTTTTTAAACCTGCCAATGGTTGATACAAAGCCCAGAATAAAATTATGGCAAGGAAAACGTTTTAAATAAAGAAATAACGAAAGGGTATTAGTTGAAATCAGAAGAGATGGACAGAGAGGCTTGGAGGAGGCTGTTTTAATGCTGACCTATGGAACCAGCAGGGTGAAACGAGCTCAACTTCATGGGCATCTAGGGTTGTGCAGGATCCTGTCTTGTAAGGGTTAATATATTCTTATTAGAAAATCTTTATTCTAATTGGATTCGAATTGACTTTTAAAAAATGGTAAGGATCTGGGTTCAAATTCTGGCCTAGAAATTCATTTTTCAAAAAAAAAAAACAAATATTTAAATATTAATTTCCTGCTCATAAACATACATTATATTTAATAAAAAAATAAAATTAAATTGCATGGTTTAATACAAAATAATAACTATGATGGTCATAAGCACCAAATGGAAGCTTGGTAAAGCTTGACATTTATTCCTAAAGCTTGCTGCAACTTAAAATAAATTATTTTTTAGTATTCCCTACAAAGTATTTTGAACAGATTTTTTTATTACACCAATAACCTACCAAGACATCCACCAATGTCCAGCAAGAAATGACCCTCAATATAATAGCAATAAAAAGTATGACTTACCCTTTCTGTAACTTTATCCACTTCATGGGAAAGGAAGTTGCAATTCGTGTCGAAATGTTGATCTTTGAAAGCTCCTTTTCGAATCAACTTGTTTGGCATCTTACCTTTTAAGTCCATAAAAAGTTTAAGCATCTGTAATCATTACATCAATGTTATTAGTATCACTATTTAAAAAAAGAAGAAACTTATTTGGTTAATGGGGCCACAAGTTAACTTGTCTGGAGCGTGAGGGGTACTGAGAGTGGAACACGAGTAATCTCGTGTGGAGCGTGTGGGGTACTGAGAGTGGAACACGAATTATCTCGTGTGGAGCGTCAGGGGTACCGAGAGTGGAACATGAGTTATCTCATGTGGAGCGTCAGGGATATCGAGAGTGGAACACGAGTTATCTCGTGTGGAGCTTTAGGTGTACAGAGAGTGGAACACGAGTTAACTCGTGAGGAGCGCCAGGAGTACCGAGATTGGAACACAAGTTTTCTCGTGTGAAGCGTTAGGGGTATTGAGAGTGGAACACGAGTTATCTCGTGTGGAGCGTCAGGGGTATTGAGAGTGGAACACGAGTTATCTCGTGTGGAGCGTCAGGGGTACTGAGAGTGGAACACGAGTTATCTTGTGTGGAGCGTCAGGTGTACCGAGAGTGGAACACGAGTTATCTTGTGTGGATCGTTAGGCATACTGAGAGTGGAACACGAGTTATCTCATGTGGAGCATCTGCAGCCCTCCTGGTCAAGCACAAGTTAACTCGTTCAGAGCAACGAAAGCGCTAATAGAAATACTGCCTATATCTTTTTTATAGTTAATTTGGATCTAAACAATTCAAATGTTGGTCTGTCTTGTCTCGTCATGAGATGTAAAAGCATCAGCTGTGAATAGCTTATTCTCAGCAACTTCCTCTCTTATATTCTGCATGACACTCGAAGGCCATTCAAATACTGTTTGTTTAATATCTCTTAGTTTGTTGTCTGTCGGCATGCGTCAAGATGGTATGTTCTTTGTCTATGGCCAGGTGGTTATGTCTTGTTGCAATTTCAGTAATTACATAAAAAATCAAACATTAAAACAATTTATATTTAACAACAAAAAAAAGAAGAAAGACTGTCAGAAAAAAAAACTATAAAGTAGAGGAAGTTAAAAAAAAAAATATAGCAACAAATAAATACATTACCTGATTATTTGACTTTCCAGGAAACATAATCTTCCCAGTATAGAGCTCATAAATAGTACAGCCTACTGACCAAATGTCCACTCCAAAATCATAAGACATCCCAAGAACTGTAAAAAAACAATGGCATGAAAAAATACTCCATGAAGAGACAAACAATCTACATAACATTTATTTTAACTTGTAATACAAACTATATATTAAAAACAATAAAACTCACTGATTTCTGGAGCACGATAAAATCTGCTTACTAAGTATGGTGTAATCTCACTTTCGGCAACGTGAGATGCAGAACCAAAATCACAAAGTTTTAAAACTAATTTACTCTCATTTACCTAAAACATATGTTAAAAAAAAATCAATTAATGAAAGAATTATTGAAAAGTCTGACTCCCAATGGGGAAGCATTAAGTGGCCATAAGACCGGTTTCTGATGAGAAAACAAACTCTCTCCAGTGTATTTCTTATGTGTTGTGGAGAATCCAGTTTTTCAAAGCATTATTCAGGACGTCTGTGTTGAATTACAGCATTATTTGCAAGCCTGATCTGCCTAAGTAAGGTAAAAAGTTTTGTCTCATAATTGTATTTTTCTTCGTAACAGTTTAAATCCATATTTTATTTTGCAATACATTTTAAAATCACAACTAAATGAGCCTGAACTCATTAAGACCCTGAGAGCCAAAGATTCAAATATGATAAGCCATATTTTAAAATTTAAATTAATCTACCCCGTATATTTTTCAATTATAAATATAAACAATTTTATTACATTTTGGGGGGCGCGAGGTTAGCTCAGTGGTAGAGCACTGGACTAATAAGCTGGAGGCCTGAGTTCAACCCGAGCAAGCACTAAAGATTTTTTCTTCTAGTGTCTTCGTTCATGGGTTGGATTCGGCCTCCCTGACCGTCCCTAGGCCGACCCAGCCTTTAATTAATTTAATAATGGGTACCTTGGGTGCTAATGACTCTAGCAGTCGAAGCGGCCAAGGGGAAAATCAGGCGGCCGGAGCATAGTACTGACCACACTATCTCCCTAGCGAGCCGTATGGTCATGAATCAGATACCTCTATAGTATCTGCCCCTCAGGGCCCTCATGGCCTGTTACGGGACTGATTTTTTTTTTTTTTTTTTTTTTATTACATTTTGACTCAACCAATGTGTGGCATAAATTTTATAACATTCTAAACAAATATACGTATTTTAATATATTTTTTTAAAATTATAAATATTTTTATTTTATTACAATATAATTATAACCTAAATCTCCGAGAACCTTCTGCAAGTAGGGCACAACTAGGTATTTAATTTCAGTTTTTTTTATTAACTGTCATTTTTTAATTATGTGTATATTTCCTTTTATTTTTTGTTTTGTTTTAAGTCTGCTAATATAAATACAAATGTTTCCATAAAAAATAAGAAAAAAATCCTATATTATTTATATAGTAATATTTAAAATTACAAAAAAGAAAAAAACCTCCTTTAAGCTAGCCTTGAAATATAAATATAACATAATACTCACAAGAATATTGTCAGGTTTTATGTCAGCGTGTAAAATATTAACTTTCTTTAGGAGTTTTAATGCTAGAAATAGTTGTTGACTATAGGAACGTACTGCTTTTACATGGAGTCCAACATCTTTACCATATTTCTTCAGAACCTGAAAAGAAGAAAAGGTAAATTAATTTTCTATGAAATATTCTTATCCAATATTGCATACTCCCAGAAATTATCAATAAACAAATTGAATGTAAATATTAAAACTTTTATTATAACTTAGTTCTTTTCAACTTTCACAAAATGAATAACTGTACTTTTTAATTTAATTTAACCTTAGAAAATGATACCTTAGAACAGACCACATTCTAAAATAAACGAATATGTGATGTATGGTACACATTGTATAATTCTCCACACAGTATAAAGGCATGTAAGAAACTAACATTTATTTGTTTGTATGCTTAAATATATTTTTGCTAATACATTATTATAAATCCATTTATAAATTAAATACAGAGGTGGTTATTTCTGGTTGAGCCTTCCAGCAAGCAAATTTGGTTTGTCAATTTTTACAAATGACTAAAGGTGAGTTATGTTTGTTTATATAGGAATTATAAATGTCTTCTTAAATTATAAATTTGTTCAAAATTACAATTCAATAATATATAATATATAAATTTGGTAAATAATAGTACATACCTCACGGAGATTCATACTTAGAGGTTCGAAAACCAAACATAAATGTTGTTTGTGAAAAAAGTGCCGAAATAACCTCAAACAGTGGAATTTGTCATCAGGGTCGGCTTCATTTAGTCTTTTTAGGACATCCAGCTCTTTTAGGCCAGTTTTGTGCCTGAAAAACAATTTGATTAGTGACTTCGCTTTTGAATAATAATTTCAAATAAAAAAGAAGAGAATTTGATAATAATTACATAATTTCGTTGTTCCTTATAATTTTGACAGCAACGTCCTTGTTGTCCTTGTCCCTGGCTCGGACTACATTCGAAAACACACCCTGCCCAGTATATCCATACACTACATATCTAGAATCGAGTATCTCGCCGATTCGCACCCTGTAGTATCCCTCTGCGTCGTCCCAATTGTCTGTAAGGGATGGGTTTTCGGCACCAATACCACCCTTGTCAACTACTCCTGGGCTCTGAAAGATTTTTTTTTTTTTTTATTAAAGATATATATTGTAATTTCCAAAATAGTAAATTCATAATTTACATAATTTTGAGTAAACCAGAAAAAAAGGAAATTATAGATTATAGAAGATGTAATGTAGATTCAGAAAACATAATGAGCAAAGTGTATAAATTTTCACTCAAGAGCACTCTCTTTAACATTTTCTGTATCACGAGGCGCACAGTGAAGGTTTCTCTTGTACAGGGGCAACAAGCCTCGGGTTCTCTGAACGGAATACTTTTGCATACTTTGAGGGATCTCCTCCCTGAATTAAAATTTGTTTTTTTATAATTCTGTTTTTTTTTTTTTTTAATATCATTATTAATTTTTAATTATCAATAATTAATTTTGAGTTTGTATTATTTTTAGGCAGAATAAATTTCTAAGTTATATGGTTTGCACGTACAAAAAAAAAGTCCTGTTTACTATTTTCCAAAAATGTTATAAATAATAAACAAGTGGAATAAATACTCCAAAACTCACTAAAATGCTGTTCGGGATAGGCGGAGGAATAAAAACTTACGGCAATTTGACAAGGGTTGAGAAGGTGAATGTGCTCAGAGGTTAATGAGATCTTCAACTGAATTGCTCAATGGCAAAAAACTTGATTCAAATACACTCTAGTGACAGGCAGTAATACTGGAAGTACACAACGGTAATGCTAGATAGAGAAATATGAGTAGCTCTCGACTCCTAGACGATACGGGAGGCCTGTCTTTCCTCCGACTTGTACACTGGGAGCTTTTAACAGTAGAGAAAGGGTTAATTGTTCCGTATTTTAATTTTAGCATTACTCGAAAGTGATTCAATATATTTTGCTCATTTTGTTTTTATATTTTATGAGTATTTGAAGATGTCTGTAATATGCTTAAAAGCTACTAATTATTCAGTATGTATCTACAAAATAGATTGAATAGATTATTTTAATAATATTTTATTAAAATAAACTATACAATTTATTTTAATATTTTGTTTATGTACTAGCTGCTATCTTTCAACACTTCATTCGTGTCATGTGGGATATTAAGTTTATTTCATCTTCGACAAAAGAAATAGTATGATTTATCATATTATGAAGTTTAAAAAAAAAGCTAGAAGCTTACATTATACTTATCAACAGGTGTATCAGCTTCGGCAAACATATCCCACTTGTTTGGCTGTTGTAATGGCTGCTGATGCTTAGAAGGCGATGGATCACCAGCATCTGGGTTAGACTCAAATCTTGATTTCCGTTTTTTTGTATCGCTTACAATCGTTTGCTGCTCAGGAGGGCTCGCAGTTTGGGAAGTTGTTAAATTTGAATCTTCGCTTACTGCGCCTAGTCTCTGTAAAAAAATAACTTCTTATAACTACCTCTGATAAATTTGTTTGTTGGAGCACAATATGGATAGATGTGACCAGCTCTTTCATTTATCAAGAACACTAACAAGTAAATCATTTCATTTGTAGTTAATAGTAAAATAAAATTTAAAATTTGCTAATACAGATCTTTAAAGATATGAAGAATAATGTAATTATTTTATTGTTTGTGTTTACTTTAATTGTTTGATTTTATATATATATATATATATATATATATATATATATATATATATATATATATATATATATATATATATATATTATACACAGGTTTTTCCCTATACTCAGGGAGGAAACACTTAAATTAAACAAGGCTTGGTTCAGTTGTAACAAAGAAAAAAAAATCAAAATTTTTAAAAATATTAGTGATTTGACTTATTCAGAGGCAATCTTCACCAAAAATAATAACACCTTTTTATAGGAAGAGAAATACACGTAAATCCCTTATTTAAGTTATTTATTCCTTGAGCAGACAAAAAATGAGACAATAAACTGAAACGTTATAGCTTCTTCCATATTTGAACTGAATTCTAGTCAATAAAAAAAATAGTTTTTGCCTAATTTTAATCAGCATTCATAATCAAACATTAAAGTAATCAAATACTTAAATTTTAGAAACAAACCTTGAGAAGTTCCTCCCTTTGCTTCCTTCTTTTTTCAATTATTTGCTCTTCATCTTCTTCGTCCTCTACTATGTTAATATTTGATAATCTAGAAACAGACATATGGTATGAAAAGGTGAAAAGTTATAATAAAATTACGTATTTTTTTATGTTTCTAATTAACTTCTTCAACTTACTCTTCGTCATCAGATGAAGATGATTTATATTCTCCGAGCCCTTCAGAAAGACTGTCCTTGTACTTGTCTTTGACCGTTTTCTTGTGGGATCTGTAGAGAAAGAAAAATAGATTTTAATAGCATTATTCATTTTAACTTTAACATCCTTTTCTAGTCTTCGCTTCAGGACTGAAAGCTTTTATATACAGCTGTGATAGCTTATTGCGATATTTAGCGGTAAGTTTTGTAAGCTTTAGTCACTATAGTATCCGCTAGAGTTCATAAAAATGCAATTTGAGCCTATTGAATGAATGATGTTTTCCCTCTGCTTCCCGGTCCTTTCCTGAAGTTCGGATCCCTCTGAAGGGCCTTATTTTTGTTTTATCAGTTGATGTGCAAATAGAGATCATGTTCCATGGATATTATACCAATGCCAAGATATTTGGCATGATATTATTTTGAGAAAAAATAGTTTCTAAACTTAGAAAAAAAAAAAGTTTTTTTAAGTCTACCGTTGACTGGCCAAAGTCCAGAATGGGAAAATGATAACGGACAACTTTTTAACACTTTCGGGCCCAACGTCGGGTGACAGATAGCTTAGCTTTCTTTCTATTCCCACTACTCCGGGCCTTGTCCTATACCCTTTGTATTTGGTTTGGGACCTCATTACGTTATTCCCGGAAACGGTTTTTCGCGGTTCTGGTATTGTAAGATGCTGAATCCGCCAGAACAATGCCTTCAGCGGGCTCGCTGTCGTGGAGTATTTAACACTTAACTAAATTGTAATTAATCCACTAAAAGTAGATCATTTCAAAAGTTTCTTCACTTATTTTTTTTTTTATATGTTTGCCGAAATAACTTTACGAAAGGAAGACTCGGACCCGACGGACATTTTTTTTTAAGCCATATATATATAACAAAAGCACATTAAAAGAAATGAAAAGAGATCAGTGGCGGACTCTGCCCCAAGAGCATCTATGGTCATGGGTTGCTGTCTTGTAAAGGTTAAGATAACATTGAGAGTGAATTTCATAATTCTTGGCCATGAGTGCGGCGCTCATGGCCAAGAATTATGTCGATGCGCCGTAAAAAAAAAAAAAAAAAATTAAAAAATTAAAAACATTGAGAGTGCACTCTTAGTATATATAAATATAAATAAATAAATAAAAACATTTATGTACGCATATATATGAGTACTTACCTGTGATTACGGTCTCTGCTCCTTGATCTCCTATTATCTCGCCTATCTCTATCATTGTCTCTCCGTCTATCCCTGTCTCTATCTCTATCACGCCCTACAAAAAAAAAAAAAAATAAAAAAAAAAAAAATAAATAAATAAAAAAAAATAAAAAAAATGTATATATTTTTTTAGGAAACTCAGTGTAACTGAATCAGAACCTAATAATAAAGACTTATTTAATAGCAAATCTAAAGTACATATAATCCCAAGCATAACATTTTATAGACAAATAATAATTTTTATAAATTGTAATTAAATACATACAAAATTCATATCATTTCAAAATTGATGGCTGAGCTTTCAGTGAGAATCTACTGAAAACAGTGAAGCCTCGGTTTAAGAATTGCCACAATCAGGTGTGCTTCAAAATCAACTAAATCCCAACCACAAGATTATAAGATATAAATTAATATCATCAGGCTATCTTCAAAATTACTTAATTTAGCTGGGTATGACAAAATCTTTCATCATACAAGAACTACTATTGCAACCGGCCATAATATTTTGAATGGATTAAGTTTGTAGCAGGAAGAGACTGCGAGAAAGCATGGTTCTACCAACTAGCTGTTCTAGATAAAGTTATTAAAGACATATAGTACAACGGGAATTTCTCCCAGCACTCTCCCTTCTGATCCGTCATTTACAAAGCCTCTTAATCAAAAAACACTTAACGTGAATCACTATAAAAACTGTTTATGTCTCCTTTAAGACTAGGAAACGCTTTGAGGGGTTAGATAAGGTAGATAGTGTTTAATATTTATCAATACTTAGCCAAAGCTAAGGTTGAAAACGTTTTAACTTTCATAGTGATAAGGTTATGATTTCCAACAGTGTTTTCCATTCTCAAATCAGCTGACTGGAAGATTTTTTATGAAAAAAAAATGTCAACATGAAAAATTCAAACAAAAAATGCACCTGATACTGAGGTATTCCTAAACAATGACAGCCGCAGCAAAAGTGTTAAAGCCTTCCCCGGCCCTAAACGAGACATAATCCGTTTTTATTGAGATTCACGTTGCGTGTTGTTTATTGAAATAGTACTGCAAATGGTGGACCCGTCGGGAATAATTCCCGCAGAATTTCGCGCAGCGTGATTTGAACTGAACGGGCTATAGTAATTAAAAATAGAAGAACCTATGGTAGATACCTTGCGGGGATCGGCTTCTCCTTCTGCTTCTATCGTCATCCCTCTGATCCCTCAATTCTCTCCTATCATGCCTATTTCTAGAATCATCATGCCTTCCTTTTCCATCATCATGCCTATTTCGGCTATCATCATGTCTGCCTCGATTGTGATCGACCCTCCGTCCTCTTGACTCACTTCTCCTGCTTCTGGATTCCTCACGTCGGGTCTCTTCCCTTCTCCTCTCATCAAGTCTTCTTAGTTCTGCTTTTCTCCTATGTACAAAAAACGCCTTTTAAAGTTTCAATAAATTAAATTATATGATAATTACGAACTACTAGAGACTAGAAAATAGCCTGAAGAACTTAATACTGGGTTCCCACAGAGTTTTGGAAATGGAATTCCCCTGATCTCCCGGATGGTGATAATTGACAGTAATCGAGGGATTCGGTGTTAAGGAGTACAGTACAACAAATCCAATATTTTTAGTTCGTTTAAGATTATCAACAGTTGTGGAAAACTTGCAGATAAAATTTCACTGGACAGATAATAAGTTTTTGCTGTGGGGTTAGGAAAAAAAAGAGAAAAATAGAAGAAGAAGAAGAAAACATGTATCCCTCTTTGTTTGGCCTCCTCCATCCCATAATAGCCAAATCCAGCCTCACCTTATACAATTTTTTGTTATTGATTTTGAAGTTTTTTTGTTTTTTTTCTATCAGATAATGCTGGGAATTTAACCCGACAGATCTCTAGTAAAATGTCTTAACAATATGACAAAGACCATGCTTTTAAGATTATTCACGTAGCCCCCCACATTACAGAGAGTGTTAAAGAGACCAAAGTATTCCAAATAAGACAGTGAGAGAAAGAGAAAAAGAATTGGAAAAATATATAAATATTACCCAAGCACTCTTTCCCTTTTCTCTGTTCCCGCCTTAAAATAAATAAATAAAAAAAATACTTTTTTTCATAATTAAATTCCCTGACATTTCTCTGTTAATAGTGCCTTTGTGGTAAGTAAATCGCAAATCTCAATTTCAAGGCGTTGGAGAAAAAAATTGCCGAAGTCTCTTTTTATGTTTTGCAAATATATCTTGAGTTACATCATTTATGAGTACACCTTATAATATAAATCTTTTGGTTATATACTACTGCCCTCAGACTTCTAGATTTACCTATAATTGCTTGAAGTATTATACTTGAAGAAGGACAATGAAGTTCGAACCGTTGCAATAAAATTGGATATATAATTTAGAAGGTTTTATCCATTTATGTAATTCTACTCATCTAGTCAAGAAAATAAATTTAGAAATCAAAATCAAGTTTAAGCCATTTTATTTAACTTTATGACTGTCTGCCAAAACCATATGAAGTCATGTTACGCTGTTATCTTATTAAACTGACACAGGAGGATTACACAATAGCTAAAATATCTAAATGTTGGTGTTGTTAGCAGCACCCTTCATGACTCTTGTTTAAGCAATGTCATCTTGCTGCGACCTCAGGTTGAGAAGTTGAAGGGGTCACGTTGATTAACCCTTAGAGTGTGGCGAGTTGACTTGGCCTACCGATCTAAGGGTGTGGTCAACCCAGCAATACTTTCCCTGAGTGCGGCATACATTCTTTGAGTTTTTCTCTAAAACAAAGCAAAAACGAGCAAACACCTAAATTACTTTTTGTCTTAGTTTTTCGGCCCTCTATTCGCTCCTTAAGTTTTGCCACTTAAATTCGGGGCACCCTGTATAATTCTATTAGTACATTTTGATGTATACATGAAAACATTTATTTGGATGTATATATGTAATAATTTGTTTTGAATCGCTTTAGTTGTGGATGCTCATAATATTTATTTATTTAAATTTTAACGTCCATTACTATTAACTGAGAATTTTAGGACGGGTTATTTATAAGTTACCACCCTTTTCTAGCCAGGATAGGGCTGATGCTCATAAATAAATAAATACAATTTAAAAAAAAATATTAATATGCTTCTAACAGTCGAAACATTTTTTATAGTGCCCGGCATTCTTTATGATCATCTTTAATGAGAGATTTAAAAAAAAAAATTAACTAAATCAGTCCATTAGTAATGGGGATTTACTCTTGAACCAAATTTCCAATTTGCTTTAAGCGGTCGTTATTTTTACACACTTGTAGCCAAACTAATTAATAAAATTTCATAGAAGAAAAAAGAATTCTTAAATGCAAATATAAAATATCAAAATTGTTTATTGTTATTTTGTATTTATATAGATTGTTTAAAGGACATTCTTAAGCAATATCTCCCTTGCCTGACCTCTCAAAGCCTTCCCTGGTCCTAAACGAGACATAATCAGTTTTTATTGAGTATAAAAAAGTAGCGTATTGTTCATTGTAATGGAAATGCAAATGGCGGAATTGTTGGGTATATTACCCTCAGAATTTCCTGCTTCCGGTAATAGAACTATCCATCTACCTGAATGGGCTATAGGTTCAAATTACAAGCATACAAGTTAATTTTAAAGCTGAAGATTTTAACCTGGGAAAGGTAGCACTCGTCGAGACGACGAAGAGTCCGCATACTTGTGTGATTTACAGACGACCCCCCACCCCTAGATTGCCCAAGTACTAGGAGTTCTACCACCTCTTAGTAAGACGCTAGACGCTGTAAAGTCAAGGTCTGTTTTCTTAGGGAAGTCAATTATTCGATTTATTTTTCTGAAGTTACTACGTCGGCAAGACAAACTCTACCTCATATATATATTTTCCGTTAGTCTGGGAAACTAAGTGCTACCATTAGAAGCCTACTGAATGTTCGTAGAAATGTCAAAAACTACCTCTTTAATAACAATTATCTGTCTTGAAGGCTAATTTTGCCTGTTGGAGCAATACTTTATATCATGCATTTTCATTTTATTTCTTTTTAATTCTTTGAAACCGAAGGAAATAAAACACTGTTACTAGTTTCTAGTATACATCATAACGCTTCATTAGAGGACCAGACCCAAAAATCGGACATTGTTACTGTATATAACAGTACTAAAGGTGGAGTTGATGTTTTTGACAGAATGTGCTCCGATAATAACTGCACCCATAAGACTCATCGCTGGTCTTCATGTTTTCTTTTTTACAACATTTTGAATATTGCGGGGATACATAGTTTTATGATTTACAGTCATAACTAGTACAAACTAAAAACCTCGAAGCCTCTTAGTAGCCAGTGATAACTTATAGCTCTTCAAGGTCAAGTGGCAAACAAAATTGAAATGTATTAGTTCTTAAGAATGAAATAAGCGTAAAAAGTGAAATGTATGTCAAATGTATTGTTGAGAAGATTATAATATAACAATATTACATTTACAAAATGATATGGTTCCATTTAAAGGAAAATTAAGCACCTTCGTATCAGTGACGTAGCGCTACCTAAATCGACCCTTGGAGAAGCGCTACCTTTCCCGGGTAAAAGGGAATCATATTTTGTCTATAAGGTATACCTTTCTTCTTTCCGACGTTCCTCTTCCCTCCTACGATAATCCTCTTCTCGTCTCCTGAATTCTTCTTCTCTTCGACGAATATCTTCACGTCTACGCTCTTCTTCCTTCCTCTTCCTCTCTTCTTCTTCCCTTCTCTTCGCCTCTCTTCTCTTTTCCTCTTCTTTTCTTCTCTTGCTACTAGAGATTGAATGCTTAGAATCTTTGTATTTATCTTCAGCGCTGTCTCTCCGAATTCTGCCATCTTTACTTATGCTCCTAAAAAAATATATATATGTTAAATTAAACAAAAATTATTAATTATCTGGTTCAAGTTGTCTATTATCTTTTATACTTGGTAGTAATTGTTAGAAATAATTAACTTGACACTTTAAAACATGGACTTCACAGCAAAACACATAAAAAAACTGTTGATATGAACAAATAAGCCAAGGTGCACCCCTGAGTGTATAAACGATGACTAATTCCCTGAATATCCCTTTCAGATTACACTTCCTAGCCTTTAGTAAATTATTTTGACCCACAGTAGCAAATATTAATATTAGTTTTATTTTTGTCTTCTATAATATAACATACATATCATTCCAATGGTTTTGTGATTCACTGTGTGTCTATTTATGTATACATATATGGGTCATTCCATATCAAATCAACATACTTTTTTCCCTCACCATCTCGGATTGTGATGAAATTTGGTACATCGGTTACATTCATAGGGAATAAGAAAACCATCAAATTTCAGCTTAATATCTCAAACGGTTTCCAAAATATGGCCTTGTAAAGTTTGTCAAAACCTGTCAAAATCGCTCTGCAGTACATCATTTAAAAGATCAGAACTCCTCTCCTATTTATGTTAAAAACATGGAAAGGGTGTCATTTTTTAGCTCTTTATGTGCCTTTTCGAATGATGTGTAACACATGATAGATTATGGGAACAACATTTTTTTTAAAATCAGAAATAAAATTTTAATTTTAAATATTTTTAAAAACGCATTTTTAAAAATTTTCAAAAATTTATATATAGGTTGAATCACCAGTATTTAGTATACCAAGTTTGATAATGGGATGAGAATGGGTTCATAGTCAAAAAAATCTTTTATTATTGGCGGTTTCTTACAATATCTAAGTGTTTTAGTATAAAACACAATACAAATTCCCTGAATGAATACAATCTAAGGTAAAATATTACAACACTTATTTAGATGCCTGTTAACTAAGTAAGAGAACCTTCAAACCCTATTCTTTGTAAATTCTAATCATTCTTAAAATATAAATTAATGCAGTTTATAAAATTTATTTTAATTATAAGAGATGAATTAAGCACTAATGCACTAACAAAGTTTATACCTGAACAAGGTAAAAGACAATTTAAACTCCTGTGAGTTCGTCATAACACTGGATTTTGCAGAAAATTACAGCATGATTGTGCAAAATGAAGCACAAAGTTATCACTGGGTTAGTGAACGAGCTACAGTCCATCCTTTCTTAATTTATTACAGAGAAGAGGGTAAACGCAAACATTTAAGCTATGTAATAATTTCAGAATGTCTTGAACACAACACTGTTGCCGTGTACAGTTTTCAAAAGAAGCTTGTTCGTTTTTTGACCATTAAGTTTGGAGAAGTTCCGCAAAAGTTCATTTATTTTTCTGATGGATGTGCAGCTCAATACAAGAACAAAAAGAATTTCATAAACCTATGTCACCATAATGAAGATTTTGGCGTTGAAGCTGAATGGCATTTTTTTGCCACTGCCCATGGTAAGGGCCCAAATGATGGACTTGGTGGCACCGTCAAAAGATTAGCTGCAAAAGCTAGTTTGCAACGACCATTTCAGAACCAAATATTAACACCACACGAATTGTACGAATGGTCAGTAAATATTTCTGGCATTCATTTGGATTACGGGACACAAGAAGATTATGTCTTGGCAGATCGATTTTTGAAAAAACGGTTTAGTGAAGCACTGACAATAAAGGGAACTCGACAATACCATAGCTTTATACCTGATGCCTCAAGCAAAAATAAGTTATCTGTGAAAATCTTCTCAGAATCAACAGTTTCTTCTCAAGTATCAATATCACCACCAACAGACAAAATGATCTTTGCAGACTGTAATGACTATATTAGCGTAGCCTACAACTCTAGCTGGTGGCTTGCGTATATAATCGAGAAAAACGAAGACGAAGATGAACTAAAAGTTACCTTCCTTCATCCTAAAGGACCTTCTCCGTCATTTAGCTATCCAAGAAGACCCCATGTCTTAAGGCTACCATTTAATGATGCATTGTGTAAAGTGAATCCAACAATTCTAACAGGAGGAATTTACATCTTATCCAAAGGGGAAATTTTAAGAATCAATGAAATGTTAACCGGCTACCTCAAACACATGTAGACCTCATGTAGGTTTGACTATACAATGTTCAACCACTTTTTCACTTTGTAATTAAAATAATTAAATTGAATTAAAACATATGCAATGGTAATGTTTGAGTTTAATTTTAAAATTATGTATCAAAGAGTTTTTATGTTTAAAAATATGTAAAATTAGTACAAAGCTGCCTTCGGTTCTAAATAATTTTGAATAAGAACCCATTGCAATCCCATAATCAAACTTGGTATATTAATTAGTAATAATGTGATCTATTTTATATAAATTTTTGAAAATGTTTGAAAATGCGTTTTTAAAAATATTTAGGCATCTAAATAAGTGTTATAATATTTTACCTTAGATTGTATTCATTCAGGGAATTTGTATTGTGTTTTATACTAAAACACTTAGATATTGTAAGAAACCGCCAATAATAAAAGATTTTTTTTACCCATTCTCATCCCATTACCAAACTTGGTATACTAAATACTGGTGATTCGACCTATTTTATATAAATTTTTGAAAAGTTTTAAAAATGCGTTTTTGAAAATATTTAAAATTAAAATTTTATTTCTGATTTTAAAAAAAATGTTGTTCCCATAATCTATCATGTGTTACACATCATTCGAAAGGACATATAAAGAGCTAAAAAATGACACCCTTTCCATGTTTTTAACATAAATAGGAGAGGAGTTCTGATCTTTTAAATGATGTACTGCAGAGCGATTTTAAAAGGTTTTGACAAACTTTACAAGGCCATATTTTGGAAACCGTTTGAGATATTAAGCTGAAATTTGGTGGTTTTCTTATTCCCTATGAATGTAACCGATGTACCAAATTTCATCACAATCCGAAATGGTGAGGGAAAAAAGTGTGTTGATTTGACATGGAATGACCCATATATATATATATATATATATATATATATATATATATATATATATATATATACATACATATATATACAGTGGAACATGGATAATTCGAAATCGTCTTTAATTCGAATATTTCTCTCGGTCCCTAGAATTTAGGGCATAAACAATGCAAAAAAATCGTGGTTAATTCGAATAAAATTTTGGATAATTCGAAGTTTTTACGAGTCTGTACCTCCAATAGGAAGTGGACAGAGAGGCAGTCGATCTTAAATCTTGTGAAAATAAGTCTCCCCTCGGGTAAGAAGGATAATAAGATACGGATGTAGGGGTTCCTGTACAAGAAGCGTGGCGGTCTCATATTCTAGTTCTTGGACTCTAGTTCTGTTAAGTGGTGGGTCGCGCTTCCTCCCTTCCAGGGGTTGTTATAATTCCATCGTGTCCTTTTATCCTAGAATTCCCTTCCGCCATTCTTCCGATCTTCATTTTGTATTAAGATATAAGTCAATCAGTGCCTAGATCTGATTTATTGTTTGTACCTTGAATTTCCGATGTACAGTGCAGTTCAGTGAGTTGATGTAAGATGTCGAAGCCTAGGAGTTATAAAACTTTAACGGTGTCAGAGAACATTGCGATTAAAGAAGTCGAATAAGGTATAAAGAAAAAATCTGGAATTGCCAAGGACTTAGGAATTCCTCCTAACACTTTATCAAAAAATTCTTCTCCATGAAAATGACTTTTTTTTTCAAAATAATAGACTTTTATTTTTGGTTTTTTGATCAATTATTTATTACTTATGTACGTAATCATACATTTATTATATGTTTGTTTTTCTTTGAATAAAATGCATTTTTCTCAAATTAAAAAGTGTGAAAATATGAAGTTCAATTTTTAACCCTTAATTTTCAAACTTTTGTAATTCGAAGTTTGGATAATTCGAACTTTTTTATCGGTCCCTAGGGGTTCGAATTATCCGAGTTCTACTGTATATATACATATATATATATATATATACATAAAAATTAAAAATGTTTGAATCCATTTAGCATCACTATAAAAATAATTAGGGGGGACCTAATAAATTCGTTTTAGCATAAGGAAATCAATCAAATCATCAGATTCAAAATCAGTTAAATTTAGAACAAATTATAAGGGGGAGTAGCTTGAGCTTCTTTTACTAGATCATCCTCTTTGGCCTTAAAAGTAATTAAATCGGATAACCTGTTGTCTGTAAATCAGTTGACTTATATTATATCAGCTGATCGTATGCCACCATTAGTTGACATAGCCAGTTATCTCACAGCTCTTGACAAGGTTAGATATACTTTTTCATTGTTAGCCCTAATTGCCAGAAACTTTTATATTTTAGACTATTATAAAATAATAATAATTGACCAGAGTATGTATTTTATTTTATACATATTATTTATTTATGTATATGTATATATATGTATATATATATATATATATATATATATATATATATATATATATATATATATATTATTGTTATTAACAAGACATTCTTTAGCAGTTGGTTTTTCAACGCTATAATTCACAGAAATCACATCCTGCTTCATCAGACTGTTATCCATGATTTTATAGCATTATTAAACAACTTGTTATTTAAAAAATAAATTAAAAAAAAGTTACGTAAATCAAGTACAACAGTCTGATGAAACAGTATGTGGTTCCACGAAATATAACATTAAAAAAACCAACCACTGAAGAACGCTGTATTCAGCAATAATACTCACCATAAAAAAAAAAACAACAAAAAAACTTAAACTGAATGTACATATTGTATAAGCAAGACGAATTCATTTTAGAGGAATGTGAAATTATTAGGTGGTCCGACGGCCATAATTGTTAAGGTGTGAGCACTATTCTGACACTCACCTGCTGCGAGCTCTTTTTTTTCTATGTCGAGTCTTTTCATCACTGCTGTCAATTTGTATAACACCATCATCTTTGGTACTTGAATCTGAGTCTGACATGTAAGCTCCTAGTCGAGCTTGTAGAAGTGCCTACAAAAATAAGAGTATTATCAGCTTATTGAAAATAAGAAATGAAGACAGTTGGGGTTTGATAGTATCAAATGGTTAATAAGTTGACATTTTAAAATAGAAATGACCTTTGTAAGGGTTAATAATACAAGCTTTTGTTATGTTTTTGATATTTCTTGAATTGTTTTCAGATTCAGTCAATTATTTTTGCTAGTCGTCCAGTATCATATTAAATCGGTTGGAGTGTTGGTTTCTCAGTCAGGTGATGGTCTGTGCATAACTAGATTTGCTTGAAAGTCTACTGCCGTGTTTTTTGAGAATGTTACAAATGAAGATGCAAAATTAAAAATATTAAGAGTATGCATATTACATCAAATTAAATATTACTAATTTTTAATTACCTTCTGACGCATCAAGTCTTCCAGATTCATTTCTTCTTCAATAATACCGACATCAACACTGTCAGAGTCAATATCCTTAATAGGTTTGCCATCAGACTCGGAGTCTGAAGACACCTTTTCAATTGACAACTTATTTCCATTCAATACCGAGTCGCCATTAGACTTGTGAATCTCTTTACTTTCACCCTTATGCTTATTAGATTTATACTTTGGTTTAACTTCGCCATTTTCTAAAACATCTTTCTTCTTATGTTTGTGTTTATGCTTCCTGCAATAATCAAAAATTTTCTAATACATATTGAATACATTTTTGTAAATTAATTAAGCAAAACCAGAATTAAGGAAAGATAGGGCTAGACAGAAAGCTGACAATTGATACTCCATTCTGGGAATATATGAAAAGGCTCGGCACACAGGAAATGCCTTTTCTTAGTTTTTTTTTAGCTAAATAAATATGCTTAAGCGATGACTAAACTGAAAGAAAATTGTTACAAAAAAGTGTCCACTAGCGTTCGCGCTTGCGCAGTAGCCATGTACGCAAAAGAAGACTGTGTGTTATACAGTACTTTAAGAAGGTATGTCGGGTGGACCTAAAGGATATTTATGTTCCTGAATTTGAGCAGAAGGCTCTAAACTATTTTTTTTTTTTCATTTTTTACAGCGCACCGACTTCTGGGCCATTAGTGCCAACATCCCTGGTGCAGTGCAGAATTTTCTCAATGAGCCCTGAGATGCTCATGGGACTCGAACCCATCATCCCCCGCATGAGTAACTAAGGCGTTAGCCACTAGACCAAAGGGAGACCCGCCTTAGTATTTCAAAATTAAAATTAAATTTTGGTTACATTTGAAGTTAAGGAAGTATTAGAAAAAAAAAATGTATGCATGATTGATGAAGACTGGAAGACATTTTTCAAAAAAAAAAAAATTGAATGAGTACCTCCATAGGTATATTCCTTCGGAAAGGGATAAAATATCTGAATCTACTTACAAGTATTAAAATCCAGTGGATCCCTGGGCCAGAGTAATCATAATTACGATTAGAATTATAATCACAGGCTTTCAAGAATTGATTACGATTATGTTTATAATCACTGATCCTGGAGATAATTACGATTATAATCATAATTACAAGAGTGATTACGATTACACTTGTAATCACATCTTTGGTTATAATTAACACTCGTAATCACAACGTTTTTCTGAAATTATGATTGTAATCACAGGTGATTCTGTATTGTATTATGCACGTATTTACAACTATTTTTTCTGCAATTACAACTGTAATCATGAACTTTCTGCGATTACGAGCGTAATCACATATTTTTTTTGTAATTACTGAAAAGTCTCAAACACAATACACATTTGAGCTGAGTCATAGGTATGCAGAGTTGAGACTTTTTCATCCGCTGGTACTAAGGTAATGACTGTAAGAACCCGGTAATAGTATCCTAATTTATAAAAATAAAAGTTGTTGGGATTACAGTGGTAGTTGCAGAAAAAGTTGGGATTTTGTTTGTAATCACGGATAGATTATGATTATGTTCCTAATCACAGAATGGTAATGATTACAGCTGTAATTACAGAAAAATAGTTGTAATTACAGGCTCAATCACTGAAACAGTGATGCTGGCGACGTTACAGTTGTAATTACAGAAAATTTTTGTGATTACGAGTGTCATTACAACCAAAGATGTGATTATAAGTATAATTTTAATCACTCTTCTAATAACAATTATAATCGCAATCATATCTCCAGGGTCTGTGATTATAATAGTAATTGTAATCACATCTCGAAAGCTTACGATTATAAAAGTAATCGTAAATATTACTATGTACAACTCTGGCCTGGGCAAATGTGGCAAACAAAATGAGGGGAAGAAGCTGTAAAGGTAGATATTAGGAAGATACTAATTTTTTTATAATATTCTTGATTTTGATTAGTTTTTGTAGAAAGTTTTATTATTATTTGTATTAATTGAATAGTAACGCTCATATTATTTGACTAATATTTGAAATTGAGTAACCTTATGATTCCTTCAAAGCAATAAAGTTCAAATTTAAATGGAGTGAATAAAGTCTGTAGCCAAAAAAAGCCTATGTCCATTATAAACAAATGTTGGTGAACACCAACTTTAGATGGTTTTTTTAATAAATCTCAATAATGACTTGTAAATTAATATTTTTTTTTTAAGTTTTGCTTTCTCAATTACTAACAGTTGGATGGCATGAGGCCTTTTGACAATTAATGTATATCCTAACCTAACATACATTGTTCAGTCGACCCAAATTTTAAAAGTTTGGATATCAGGCCTTTTTGGTTACAAGATATTCTCTACAAATACCATTTACTAATAACGAAGAACAAAATTATGAGCCCAACCAGCAGTGGATGTCTTAAATAGAAAATTACTTTACTAACAGAAAATATAATTAGAGTCTAACAAAGAATAAACTATATTTCGTTACATTAGTTCTTACAAACAATATTAATAACTCATTTGTTGCTCCCATTATCTAAATTAACATTTTCAAAATAAATGAAATGTATAAAATCATAGCAATGACTGATAGCACCAAGTCACATTTTTTTACTATAAAAGTGGCTGAAAGTAATTACTAAAAGTACATATCTTTAAAAAAAATACTTTTTGCATGTTTTTGAATTGAAAAGGCAACGTTCAAAGCTGGGATACATGTTTGGATAAAAGAGCAAATATTTGGAAACTTACACTTTCTAACTAATTATCTTACTTCTGATTAATAATAAAACTTACTTTTCCTTCTTATCAGTTGAATGCTTCTTGTGCTTACTATGATGCTTGTGTTTCTTTTTCTTTAGTTTTTTACTGTCTTTTGCACGAATTTCATCTGTGTCCATGGTGTTTTCAGGAATAAGCTCAGGATTTTCAGAAGGTACTACTTCTAAATCTCCAGCTCTGTTCGATAATAGATATAACATTAATTGCCAGTAAATCGTGGAACATGACATACATAGACGATTAAACAAGTGTTTAAATTGAAAATAAATAACAACTTTCGCTGATAGGAATGTGATAAAGAAATATATTCTAATGCACACATTTTCTACAAGCTGATTAAATAAAATAGAATATAATGCTCAAAATATTCAAATGTGAAGTTAACTTACCCCATTTCCAAAGCTAAATTTCTAAAAGATAAGAGTAATTACAATATTTCCCGATAAATAGCTAGGCTAGAAATTGGTATACGCCATTTTAAGATATTCGACTTTTAGACTTAACGTTTTTTTACAAGGGAAAGATTCTTCTTCACACGGAAAAAACCCCAAAAAATCTTCAAGTTATTTATGTTACACGAATTAAATAAATGTGCTTAAAACACTTTTATTTAAGACCATACAAATATATAATTCTGACAACTTGGATATCGATTTAAATGGTATCGAAAAGTCATAAATATTTACCAAACATTTTCCATATCGAATAAAATATACCATTATGACAAAATAATGTAGTAATTTGATATAAGCACATGACAATTTTTCTTATTAGTAGTCTGTGAATGACCGATAAATTATTCCAACAGAATCGTGTTGCAAAATTAGGAATCGATTAATGACCAAACTACATAAAAAAATTGACCATGCCCAGGTGATGGGCATGTAAACCTCACTGGAGATGGCATGGTAGAGGAATATTTTGTTTTTAATTGTCGAGGAGCATGATCCTGTCATTTTCATTTTTCTTTTCAACGATTGTTTTTCATCTTTCCTTAGTTGGATACAAAACGTTGACAGTACCAATTTTAAATTATTTATCTTTGTCCTCTAGGGTATAACTTTGATTTGTTCAAATGACGTTTTTTTGTCCGGTTTATTGACAAAGAATTTGGAAACTGTTATTAAAATGAGAAACCATAGCCGAATGTCGAATTTGAATGGCTTAAGTGCCGAAAGTAATTGCATTGTATAGGACCAAAGTCCAATTTGATTGGTTTATATTTCATCTTTGCAAACAACAACTTAATGATGTAAGTGGTTCTAAAGTTTAAACATGGATATTTGCCATTAAATAATAGGAGTAACTGTCATCTTAATTTATTACACCAGCACTTGTGTCTTATAGGAAATTTAATTGTGTTCTTGTAGATACCTGTTGTGTCAAGATGCCTGCCTCTCCATTATCACAGAAATCCTAGTATATTAAACTGGAATGGGTTTCTAATGACAATAGAAACCATTGATTTCAATTTTTTTGTAAAATGGAAGTTATTCAAGAATTATTCAATTCTCTCGAATCAAACAACCCACAAGCAGCTGAAGATGCAAAAAACCGATTCCATGAACTTTTCTCATCAAGTAGGTTTTAAATTTATATTTAAAAGGCTATTAGTGGCTGAAAATATAATATTCCTGATATTTTTATTACACATTTCTTGCAGCCAAAGAATCCTGGCTTTTGAATGGGATGTTTGACTATTATTTAAATACAGGTTCTGTCAGAGCTATAGATGTTCTTATTTGCGTTAGAGAGCCTCATGATCGTTATTTATTTGATAGGTATGCTTTCAATTGAATAAACTTGAAATGTCATTTACTAGAAATGTTTTCTATTGTATGTCGGTTAATGCTACGGATTTTTTTAATAGGCTGTCAGAAACTCTACGAGGCGCAAATAGATTTTCGGGTCTGACATTACTTGGTCATGTAGTTAGAAGACATCCTTCATGGATTTATAAAATTTCCGGTCATACAGTTTTTAAAGATTTAATGAGAGTTCTGAAGGTAAGCTTATTTTTTTTATATTTATTTTCTTTGTTTTACATTCTTTTCATTGTATTATTTTGTTAGATATCAGATTAATTTTCTAACTGTTCAGTCTCCTTTAACTCTTAAGCTTTATTAAGAATTATAAAATAACTTCTTTTAGTGGTGCTTTCCAAGTTTTTAATATTTAATTCAATTTTTCTATTAAGAAAAACTAATATAAATCATAAAAATTAATCTGCTCTCAACCCGAACTCCCCCGAAAAACTTATGGATATATTTTTATATGTGCTGACATCTACTTTTTAGGATCTCTGTCTTTTTTAATCTTATAATTAAGATACAGTATAATTATTTGTTATACCAACCATTTTGTATAATAATATTTTTATGTCCTTACAGTTTGCACCATATATTGCAAAAATTTCCAAATCTAATATCAGCCATTCCCCTTAGTAGGAGAGAAGATAGAACCATATTCCCCTTACCACTGAAGATAGAAGCTGTTCCAAAAAAAATAAAAAATAATAACTATATATATATATATATATTTATATATATATATGTATACATATATACGCACACAAATATACAATTATTTTAAGCTTAAACTCTTGTGATGTGTTTCACACCTCAAAATTGGATGTGGGCACATAAAAACAATATTTATGTCTTATATTTTTGAGTACTATAACATATCCAAAATGTAATGTCTTGTTGGGGGGGGGGGGGTCTTCTAGTTAGTCTTAAACTACAATATGCTCATTTAAATAAAAAAAACTAATAATATTAATTTATGCAAAGCTCTTTAAGCTTAATTATAAAATTCAGCTCACCGAGCTTATCTTATAAAAGTTGATTTTCTTTCAGTCTGAAAAGGACGTCGTTGTTTTGTTGAGTGCCCTTCTTATAGTAGTCATTCTTCTACCTATCATAGCGAGCTTAATTTCACCTCACCTGCAAGATCTGTTTGAAATCTTCAGGTAATTCAAAACTTATTAGCCACTCTCTATATAATATTTGTTAATTTAAATGATTTATTTCATTAGTCATATAAGTCATTATTTCATTTAAAAATGTCTTAATTACTTGCATATTGACTAATTCTTAATAGAATGTGATTTATTCTATCTCTTACACACAAACACTTTATTCTTTACTTTCTGTGCGTTTCCTCCTTCCCACCATAGGGAGAAATCCTGCTTATGACGACCTGATGACCCAATCCGGAAGATGAGAAAGTATATGTTTCAATAACTTAAAAAAGTTATAAAAAAATGGACAACCTTCTCATGAAGCAGAATGGGATTTGTGCAAAAATATTACACAAAAAAAACGACTGGAAAATGCTATATCAAGAACACAAATATATATATCCACTTTCCTCGAAAACAGTTACTGATATCACCTTGAAAATGGTTTCATTCGTTTCCCTACATTAGAGAAACTTTAAATAGTGTACCTGGAAGCCTAGAAACTTTTCTTGTCGGACTTCCAGATTGCATTATGAGGTCAACCTCTTAACACGATGGTGGCTAAACCGTATGATATAAGGTCATTTCCGATGGCTGACATTTTTTTCCCAAAAATGTTGTTTTTATTCAATGCTTGGAATGTATCAGACAAATTTTACTTATTTGATAATTCCTAAATGGTAAAAACCGCCTGTCGAACACACTTCGAGATTCGCCATTTGGAAGGGAATTGCTTCTAGGCGGGTGTTTGAAAGGCTTTTTTTTTTTTTTTAAATTATCCTTTTTTTCCCCAAAACAAGGAAGGAATTCTGAGGTCAGTCTAATTTAAAAGCACAATTGGTTTGATCCTTTCCTCAGACCTTAATAAGTCCTTTATTTATATCATTATTTTACAATGTTTCGGCCTTCAGGCCATTTTCAATATCTTATTTCTAGCAGCCTCTTTTTTTAAAACCTTTTAAGTTTAGGGCTTGTCATCCTGGCAATTCTTCTCATAAAAACTGAACATTTTATATTATTATTATTATCAATTATACTATTTCTACGATAATTACATTTTTAACACCTTGCTTCAAATTTTATAGGTATCTTCCAAATCTTAATCACAGCCATTTTCTCCTAAGGCCTAAACTTTAAAGGTTTTAAAAAAGAGGCTGCTAGAAATAAGATATTGATAATGGCCTGAAGGCCGAAACTTAAAATAATGATATAAATAAAGGACTTATTAAGGTCTGAGGAAAGGATCAAACCAATTGTGCTTTTAAAAGGCATTTTTTACTAGTGAAAAGTATAAAAATTGGTGAAATTTGTGACGGAACATACTTAAAAATAAATAAATATTATTTACAAATAATACTTTTAAACTTTAGGTACTGACGGGAGGAGGATTAAGGGGTACGGTGTGTATGTGAATGTGTGAGACAATATCTTAAACAGATTTTAGACCTTTGACGTGAAAGGTCCTAGTTCCCAAAAACAAAGAAAAGTATAATAATGTACAAATGGATTTTTCATATACCAGAATATCTTTTCAGTCTAAAGGATATATTACCCAGGCAATAAAATATGTTACCTGGGAATAACCCTTTCACAATTCAAGGATATACGTGCTAAGAAAAGCGTTTCCCCAGCTTGCGATTTTCTAGCGTTCCATTTCCATAAAGACATAATAATAATTAATTTGCATAGAAACAATAATAAATGGTAATTTTGATTTGTATAGACATTTTTCAATTTGTTTACAACTGGTGTTCTGTACTAATTACACTGAGAAAACACGAAGAATGTAATTTGTGGATGTCTGAACAACAGAAATCAACTAATTCAAGTTTTTGAATGAATAGTATGCACATAATAATATTAAAAAAATTATCCGAGCTGTAAGGAAAAATTGCAATAAAAGTTTTTTTTTTTCGTAACATAATAATAGTGATTTGTGAGAAAACGTCGGTTGTTCGTTGAAAAATAGAAAATTCCTGTGGCGGGCAGGTCAGGTTTGAAGAAAACCTCTTTATAATGGCTACGAACAAGTAAAGAGTAGTTTCAGTGTGGCGAGACGAACACAGACTGAATTGAGGGATCACTATCAGGTGTCGAAGACCCTTCGATGCCGCCATTTGGAAGGAGATGCTACGGTCGAACACCCTTCGACAGCTGCCATCAAGGTGTTAAGCAGTTTTACCCAATGGAAGGAGGGAGGAAACACGCTAAAACATTTGTTTTCTATGAATGATGTCAGATTTATGACCTTTGATGACAAGTATCCGTCACATATCAAGCTCTTAACCTAGAGATGAATTTAATAATATTACTTCTTTTTTTTTTTTTTTTTTTACGGCGCATCTACATCCAGGTCAATAGCGCCGACATCCAGGGTGCAGCGAGGAATTTTACCAGCGAGCCGTGGGATGATAAAATTCCTGCCGGAGGTTGGGAATCGAACCCACCATCTCCCGCTTATGAATCCAAGGCACTAGCCATTAGACGACGGGAGACCCCAATAATATTACTATACCTATTCTTATTTTAAATATTACATTTTTATTAAAATATCATATAATACTTTTAATTTTAGCCACTTGGCATCATGGAATACAAACAATCCCCACAAAGTACCTGAAAGCTACCTGCTACACCTTGAACTTGGAATGTATGCACTCTTCAATCGTTTGTATGGAATGTTTCCTTGCAATTTTTTGTCGTACCTGAGACAACAGTACAATTCTAAAGAAAGTCTGCCAGTATTTAGTCGTACAATTAAGGTAATTTTTTGCTACTTATAAAACAAAAATAGTGTCATTGTGTTGTAAAATATTTTTACTTTGGACTACAGTTCTAGAAGATTCTCTGATTTCCCCTGCGTGATATTATCTCTGCAACTGATCAAATTTCAAAGGTAGAATTTGTCAGGGTTCAACCATGGTATCTTAATAAAACTACATTTTTTATAAGAAAATGAGTTTTATTTGTTGCCGATGTTTTGGCTTGAAATTCAAGCCTTCATCATAGCTGTAGTACAGCCTTAAGATATAAAATTAATAAGTACAGGACGAAAATAGGCTTTCTGATGAAATTCAGAAGAAATATCATCCGTGAGCCATAGTTCTCCTTCTTCTTACCGGTAAGCCTATTTTCATCTTGTGCTTATTGATTTTATATAACTTCCTATTTTACCCATTTAAGTTTTTAATCTGCCTCTAATTTAAGCTCTAGCTATACCACACATTTACCCGATGTATTATTCACCCTTTTCGATGAATAATATTTTTCTTTTCTTTTTTCCCCATTTCTTTTGTATATAAATTAGTATTAGTCTGTCCTCCTTGGTTTACAGCCCTGCTGGAGGCTTGAATTTCAAGCCGAAACGTCGGAAAAAAATAAAACTCATTTTCTTATTAAACAAATGTAATATTATTAAGATATCACGACCAAACCCTGACAAATTCTACCTTCAAATTCACAACGGTCAACGATCCCCTCTCAATGATCTTATTTCAGACTCTGAAATTTCATTTTGTTAGGTCAGGCAGTAAGACCTTCTACTGTTCTTCTGATGTTATTTTATTGAGTTTTCAATTTACTTGAAGAAAATATAAATATTAATACTTTATTTCTACTTGTTGTTTTCTTTTTGTCCACAGCCCATGCTCGATACTGTTAAAATGCATCCTCTTCTAGTTACCGCAACAAAAGAATTGGAGATTTCACCAAATAGGTAATCATTTTAAAAACATTTTTTTTTTTTTTTTTTTTTTTTTTTACTCCTGAATCCAATAGAGAGGATGAATTTGAACGTGTAGTTGGTATTTGATGACATGTGATTTTATTTTATAATTTGTTACTGTAAATGCCTTGAAGAGATTTGATTTCAATTTTGTTTTTCTCTAAACTTTCAGGAAACAAAATTTTATTTAGTGCATAAAAAAATTCTAGTTTATAAAAAAATCTTTCAAAAATCGATAAAGTCAGGTCTAAGAAATCTGGTGTTACCTATAACTTCAATTCACAAAAAATGTTTTATGACTGAGTGTGTTATATATATTATTCTTTATATATAAAGACAATACAAGAAAATAAACAATACATTAGAGCCGGCAGAACATAAAGTAACATTTCATGGAAAGGTACAAATTTATGTATTTATTTTGACACAAAAATGACAGATCTACGGTTTTTGACCTGTTTAAATAGCTTTTTCACTAAAAACCTGTTTTTAGTGTAGTAATGTATTATTATTTTTAAAATATTCTGTGCAAATATTTATGTTTTCTCATTTAAGGTGGAAGAAAATAGAAGCAAATGATGTGATAATTGAATGCGCCAAATTTAGTATAGAAAGTAACTATGATAGGATAAGAGAAGATTGCTCATTTAGAAGGAGATCATCGTCTGTACAGTCTAAAAGTCGCTTCGATGGTTCACACCCTTTCTTTGGTAATTTAATTTTTCATTAAAAATTATAGATTTTTATTGATCCATATTTGAATAAAAAGTTTCTACTCAGCTGAACTCCATTACGTAATACTTGGACAATATACCTAATAGTGATCATAAGGAAATAACGCACTGAAAGTACATTACTAACATTAGAGGACATTTACGATAACAAGCTGTTAAGCCATTTGCTGCTACTAACACCGATGAGTGTGCTTGGATGGCGTGCTCCTGGTGCTACTAGCACAGTTCCGTGTGGTGGGGGCAACATACCTCCAGTGCTACTAACACATATATGTGATTCTGAACAACCACTGCTCCCACATATTTGTGTGCCTCAGAACCTGCATCTAGCGGTATCTAAATCAACTAGGATTGTCAGTAGATAGTGTAGGCACCTCTTTTTAAAACTATGCCAATTTTATGACCGTTAGCCTTCAGACCTTTCAAGGGATGCCAAAAAGAACTAAGCACTGGGTGGTTGTTGGGTACCAGGTCTGTAGCACCCGGTCAAGGCCAAGCCTTGCACAGCTTAGCAACAAATGGGTTTACAACTCTTATATTTATCAGAATTTCCCTGCGGAACAAAACTATCACTTCGTACTGGCTACCATGAAAACATCAATCCTAGTACTCAAGTAGACATACAAGCAATACTTGCAGCACAAAAATACCAACAAGACATTGAAGGCTTGACCGCTTCAACATACTGACAGAGGCCAAGGCAATCATTGTACAAAACAAAAAATAGTAAATTACAGAAGAATTAAGAAAAAACGATTGGTGAATAGCCTTCAAGCAGTAGACGTAACAGACAGGAAGTTATCATGTGCTGACTGAGGATAGGGCATTCTCGACTGGCAACAGAACAGACCAACGTGTCAGTACTGAAATACGCCTCTTACAACTGAACACTGAAACAAAATCTTATCTTACCACAAATCATGAATAGACTTTTTTTTCTCTACCTGTAAAAATTTAAATACTATTTAATGAGCGGTGCTAATGACCTAGATGTAGATGCGCCGTATAAAAAAAAAAAAAAAAAAAAAAAAAAAAAAAAAAAAAAAAAAAAATATTTAATAAGATATTGAAGCCTCTACACTACACTTATGAATCATCTGCAGCATGTCATCTTGACTATCAGTAACTACTGATATATTATATTAAAGCCGTTAAATTGCCATTCTTGCAAAAAACTAAAATAAATATTAACAATAAATTCTTTATTTTGTATAAATTGTTTTTTTTTTTCCCCTGTTTCAGAAGGAAAGCAATCTGATGGCTTTGTCGAATTAGGAAATCGAGGAGTACCAGTTGTAGAAAGTTATAGCACCAATCTACCAATAGCTTCGGAGGTCTGGAGCCTAGCTGTAACTTCAGGAGCAGCGACTCCAGCAGGGGCGACATCCATACCCCACACGCCTATAATTCAAGTAATTAACCCAATATTCAAGTAGAATGAATATGAGTACAATAAAATATTGGTTATCATCTCTAGTCAGGCTTTTTATCTGCTACTAGCTGTTACCCGGTGTGCAATGCTAAACCTACCTTCTGCATCTAGAAAAGCCCAAATAAATTAGAAATCAAATAAGTAATATTAAAATCTAATAAAACAAATCTGTAACGGTTCACGTTCACAGTTTCGAATCCGTTACCTCGGAATTTTAACCTAGCCTATGACACTCCCAGGATCAATACCTACATGTGTGGCAAGTTTGGTCAAATACGGTCAAACGGTGTGGATTTGTATAAGGGGCAAACAGACGGACATACGGCTGATAAGACGGTTTTCACCTAACCTATGACTCTCCCCGTATGAAGATCTACCTGTGTGGCAAGTTTCATCAAAATCAGTCAAACGGTGTGGATTTGTATAGGGAACAACACACAGACAGACACCTGGTAGACGTTTTTTACTTAGCCTACGAGACTCCCCAGATCAAGATCTATCGGTGTGCCAAGTTTGGTCAAAAGGGGTCGAACAAAGTGGATTTGTATAAGGAACAAACATACAGACAGACAGCTGGTAGATTTTTTTTACCTAGCTTACGAGACTTCCCGGATCAAGACCTACCTGTGTGCCAAGTTTGGTCAAAATCGGTCGATTGGAGTGGATTTTTATAGGGAACAACACACAGACAGAAAGCTGGTAGTCGTTTTTGACCTAGCTTATGACTCACCCCGGATCAAGATCTACCTTCGTGCCAAGTTTGGTCAAAATTGGTCGAACAATGTGGATTTGTATAAGGAACAAACCCACAAACAGACAGGTGATTTTTATATATATATATATATATATATATATATATATATATATATATATATATATATATAGATCTTTAGGTGTGAGACGAAAAAAAAATTGAATCTGTATATAACTTCATCTTCAGTGCCTAAAATTAAAAAATCCGATTCACAAGAAGTGCGTCATCTTAGCACATTTCCGTTCATATCTCTAGTGCCATTAGTAAAGGAATGTCCTAGTTGCTCGAATATATTCGTGCGTAGCACTCAGAGAAATTTTATGGAGAATGTATGTATTCGTCCATAGAATTCTAAGAGTTAAGTAAATAACAGAAAATCCAAAACTTTTCATGTCTCCTGATATAATATTTTTTTGTAATACTTTCTCTAGTCCAGACATAATTTAAAAACATTTGCAGCTCAATCCGTGGTTTTGGAGTTCCTAGAACTAAAATGTTAATTTGTGTTGTTAATTATTGTTGTTTAATCTTCATGTTATGTATGTTTAAGTCAATCTTCATAATAAAACAATATAATAAATTTAACCTCTAAATCTAATAAACTTTTTCCTTAGTTACCTCGACTATAGTTTGTGGGCTTCATCCACTTCACTGAGTGTCTGATATAGGATTTTCACTATCTAAGAGTAGTAAAATGCTATTTGATAATTTTTAGCATCATTTGGAACTAATTAGAATTCTTAATTTCCAGGGTTGTGTTGTCTCAACGTATTCACCGAATAGTGGTAATTCTCCACCAGAAGCTGCAATTGAAGCCACTCCTGAATCTACCCCTGTTAAGGTACTATATTGTGCTAATTAATAAACAAGTATTCCACTGTTTTTGAACAACTCTTTACTGTTGTAATGTTTTTTACTAAAATTAAAAATATGTATATTTAAAAGTCGAATTGAGATTTCTCCAAATTCACTTGTCATTAGGCTGAACCACATAAAACCATTCCCAATTCATATTAGTCCGAGAGCCAGCAACACACTTTTCATGGTGTTCTATGCATCTTGAAATTTTGCTATAATGTACATCTTGGATATATAAGAAGGTATATATGTGTTTCCTGGGCATACCTTGGAACACCAGGTACTACGCATAGGGGAAAGGTACAAAAAAAAATATTTTCCCAAAAAAAAGAGTTTTATTCAGAAGCCAACTATCTTTAATGTAAAATTAAGACAATTTTACAATGAATAATAAATATGGCAGACACTTTTAAGGGGTATAACACGTAAAAAAACAAAACAAAAAATTAATTGTTTTTATTCTAATATTAAATGAGAGTTTTATTCATTCATACAAGATCATGTGAGCAAGAACCAATGAGAGCACAGAAAACAACCAACACTGTGCGGTCGTCTCATGCACTTTTACGGTTACGCGCAGTGTATTGCAGTCTATCATAGGCAACATTTATTTGTATATTTCCTGATAATTAAACCCCACAAAAGTGTCTGCCCTTTTGCAATTATTTTCAATTATGTTTATTGAAGACGCTGTTGAAATCGCAGTGTGAATAAAGCACTTCATTTAATATTAAAAATAAAAACTAGGTACATTGTTGTTTTTTTTTTAATTTATATTTCAACCACCTTAAAAGTGCATGCCTTATTTATTATTAATTTTAAAATTGCCTTAATTTATAAGTTTTTTTCATTAATAATAGTTGGCTTCTGAATAAAACACTATTTTTGGGCAATATTGTTTTGCACCTTTCCCCTATGCGCAGTACCTGGTGTTCCAAGGTATGCCCAGGAAACACATACTTACCTTCTTATCTACCCAAGAAGTACACTATAGCAAAATTTCAGGGTGCATAAAACACTTCATGAAAAGTGCGTCGCCAGCTCTCCGACTATATTGTTTTTGTGTGCATGACTTATGGCAGAAATAATGAATCAGATTAAGGGCTCACTAATGTGTTAAGTAGTTCGGTTAAATCAAAATAGTTTGGTTTAAACAGTGAGTTATTCTATTCTGGGTAATTGTTGCAAAAAGAGAGGTGTGGAGTTGCTTTCTGTGTAGAAAACCATTAAATTTTACTTTCAATGAGAATAGGTAGATAGAATAGATGATACAATAGGGTTACCGTCAGTGTTGGGCATAATCATAATTGTAATTACGATTATCATAGATGTGATTACTATTACCATTATTATCACTGACCGTAGAGATTATGATTGTAATCGTAATTACAAGTGTGATGACCATTACTTTTGTAATCACATCTTTGATTATAGTTACACTTGTAATCACAACATTTTACTTGTGAATAAAACTTTAATCACATTTTTTTTCTGTGATTATAACTGTAATCATAACCTTTCTGTGGTTACGAACATAATGACAACTTATTCTGTAATTACGACTGTGATACCAAGTTGGTATTACCAACGTCTTATATTTTTATAAATTAGAGTACAGTAAACTTCCTTTAATCTGGCACGTTCGGGACTTGAAGCATACCGGATTATCAAATATTCCGGATTATCGGATGTATGTCAAAAAAAGGGGTAGAGTTGAAAACATTAAACGAAATGTTGACTATATGACTAATATATATTTAATTTAAAATTACTGAAATAAAATTGCACATTCTTAACACAAAAAAGTATGTACACATAATTGATTATTTTAGTTGTCCCATTGAGGGAAATGAACTTTCCATGAAAGGGATCAAAGGAATTTTTTCACGGGCCTGAACCCTTTTGTGGTGTATCAAAATGCTTTGCCTGGGAGCAAGAAGAGAGGTGGAATTGCTACGCCTGGCATGAATCAGGCAAAGTTCCTTGGGAAAAATACTAACTCCAGCTGGCCTATGAAGTATACTGGGAAAATGCTTCCTCATTATCTTTGAAGTAATTGTAAACAAAGACTTTCTTTATGGATTTGTCTATTATAGCTTCATAACATTTTATTTTTTATATTTGTTTTCAATTTATATGTTGACTACTCTCCCCTAATCTGTCTCTTTCTTTCTCTCTCTGATTAGTGCTCCTCCCTCCACAACACTCTTTATGGTCCTCTTTCTTAAAATCCCCAAAACCCTTGGTCTACCCATTGCTAATTTTCCTCGTCCATCCCTCTCCATATCTCTATCACACAATTTTCTTTCCATATCTTATCCTCGTCACATTTCTTTCCTTTCTGACTATTTTTACTCTCCGCTCATCTTTCTTCACAATTTTCTCTGCATTGTTTTCCCTTGTGTCCCTTTTTGACAGCTCTTGATGCCTTCTTGCCCACCCCTTCTTCTTGTTTTTTCCTCTTTCTCTAAATGTTTCGCCTATTTTTTTGTTAATTTTCAATTATGAATTAAATTGTCCCCGAACTAATTTTGTGTATGTATTACTGATGAATTGTAGGACATGCATGAGGCTAGCGAGAGGGCTCATTCAGCTGTTGGATCTTCCGTAGTCCGTTCTCTAAATAGTTTTCATTCTCAGCCCTCTTCGCCTCTAAGGAAAGAACATCCATCCATTAAGCTATCCTCGACTCCTACTGGTCTTCAGAGGGTTCATCGTGTTATTTCAGAAAGGAGTCAAGTTAGTAATTAATATGCAAGAAACGTCTAAAGATTTTTTTTTTTTTGTATATTTCTAATATATTTTAATGAAATAATTAACAAAAATTTCTAAATTAAATGATTTTATTTTTTAGTACTTTTTAACTTTCCTTGGAATTGAATTTTATTTTGTATATTTATCTCTTAAAGAAAAGTATACTTGTTTCTATAGCCTGTTCAGATAAGCCCAGGAGTTCAATTGCGCATGCGTGAACATCGCCAGGAATTTCTCCCTGTCCTACTCCTTTGGGTCCACCATTTGCAAAGCAATTTAATGAACTAACACTTAACGTGAATCACTATAAAAACTGATTATGTCTCGTTTAAGACAAGGAAAGGCTTTGAGAGGCCAGGCAAAGGAGATACTGTTTAATGTTTATCAATACTTAGCCAAAGCTAAGGCTGATAACGGTTTAAATTTCATAGTGATAAGATTATGACCAAGAGAATTTTGACCGCCTATTTTCCAGCGCGAATATAGGCCACGCCCTTTTCCCTCCATCTAACCATCTATTGGAACGGGCAACGTTATAGTCTAAATTGTTTTCAGCCTTAGCTTTGGCTAGGTATTGATAAACATTAAACACTATCTCCCTTGTCCAACCTCTTAAAGCCTTCCCTGGTCCTAAAAAGACATAATCCATTTTTATTGAGCTGCACGTAGAATGTTGTTCATTGAAATAGTAATGCAAATGGTGGACTCGTCGGGAATAATTCCCGGAGAATTTTGCGCAGCGGGATTTGAATTATTCCATCTAACTGAATAGGCTATAGTTTGTATTTTTCTAATATTGGCTCATCATCAATTTTTTTCTCCTTTGTTTTGTTTTTGGATGTGTGTTTGTTTGATATAAAAATTAAACTAACTTGAGCAACATTATTCCTTAATTAGGTTCACTATTCCAATTTTTTAGGATATGCCGAAGAGATCGTTGGAAACTGTGGAGATTGCCAAGTTGTAGTTTCTCGGGGTTTCGGTCATTATAATTGAATAAAACTATATTTTTTTAAAGAAAAATGAGATTTAATTTTTTCCAACGTTTTTGCTTGATTTTCAATCCTTCATCAGGGCTATAAGACAAAATTATACAGGATAAGTACAATATGAATATAAAAAATAAGTATGAATTACAACCATGCACGCATCAAAAGTAAGTGTATAAAGATACAATAAGAATATGAAAGGATGTGAATGCTGTGTTCAAGTATTTTTGAGGTAAAAAATTCTGTTATGAAGAGGACATTGTGACAAGGGGCATTGTCATGATGGAGCAACCATCTTTCAGCCATGTCTGGTCTCAAGCAATTCACCCTTTTCTTAGCCTTTCAAGGACAGCTTATAAAAAAGTTGGTTAATAGTTCATCCTTCTGTTAGCATTGATTTGATCTTCGATTTGCTCATTTGAGCTTTCTTTAGTCGAGGAGAGTTTGGAGTCCCACTCCTCACTTTGCCTCTTGGTCCCAGGATCGTATTCAAGAATCTATCTTTCCAGTGATCACATGACTAAAGAAATCTTACTCATTCACGATTCTGACAGGAAGATCAAGACACTTGTTTTTCACAAGTCCTTCTGCTCAATTGAGAGGTTTTTTGGCACAGACTTTTCGCATGTGCAAATTTTCACTCAAAATTTGATGAATGGTAAATCTGTTTAAATTTAATTACTCCCTCAACATTAATATTGTTAAACAATAGTCTGATCTCACAAAAGTTTTCAGATGTTCGCAGTCTCAAAAATCACGTAGTTAACGAACAGAGTAGAAACCCGAACTAAGCTATAGGAGGGTTCTGATAAACATTCTCTCTCAAGAACAACAGCACAGGGAGGCCAGGTCGCTTGCAGTATCGCCACTCTCATTAATTTTCTGCCCGATCTCATATATCCTGAATAATAAAATGAAAAATGTTGTTTGCAAACAAGTATTGAAAATAGAAGTACTGTTGTTAGAATATATTTTCAATAAAAAGAGTGTACATCTTATATTTTAAAGTTTATCCGTTTATTCCAAGAACTACACAATCTCATATTAACTTCGTCAGCCTTACTACAGCTAGTTAAGAATATAATATAGTGCTTATTATCCTAATATTAGGTAAAATATTCCAATATAGAAATTTATATTATTAAATAAATAATTTAGCATTTTATCTTGCTTCATTTCCACCTTGATGAATATTCCACTATTTTCTTTTTTTTTTTTTTACATCATTTACATTAAGATGCTTTGATATTAAGATTTAAAAAAAAAAAAATTTTATTTGATGCAGGTTGAGATGGTGTCGATGAAGCCTAAAGTGAGCTATCCACCTGACAGCCCTCTACGTGTAATCCCTCAGCTTGAACGGCAAAGACCTCACACTCCTGGAGATCGGAGCGATGAAGACCGGGAAGTCGAAACCACCATGACCGTCTCTCCTCCGGCTACAACCAGCCACCAACATCAGGTTAGCTATTTTATAAAAAGTGATTCTTTTTTTTTTTTTTTTTTTTTTATTGACTAAATTTTTCTTGTTGTTTTTTATGATTTTTTATTTTATGTTTTATCATGTCTCTTTCCATGCTATTTGCCAATGATGCGGAGCATCATCATCGTCAATAAAATTAATAAATATTTCTTTCTTTTTGTATAATTTCTACAATTGTGAAATCAAATAGACCTTTATGTTTTATGGAATGATTAAACTGAAGAGTTTATCCTGATGATCTACAGTTTTCAAAAGCTGCTTTATCCTCTTTCTAAATAACTGCCACGACTCGTTAACCCTTATGAGACGACAACCTTCATGACCTTAGATGCCCGAGGAGCTGAGCCCGTTTCATCCTCCAGATTCCAAAAGACAACATTAAAATAGCTGAACTTCTACAGCCAGTCTCTTCTCATTTCTCCTAATGCACCTTTGTTATTTTTTTTCTTTAAATAGTTTCCCGTCATCGTGTTCTCATTCTGGGCTTTGGTTCAGTCGATGGCATGCTTAAAAACTTATTTTTCTTTTTCTTTAAAATTTTTTGATTTATTTGAAAAAAAAAATAATATCATATCAAATATCTCGGTGTTGGTATAATATCTACAAAACATAATTTCCATGTACCCATTAATTAGTAAAACGCAAATCAGAGGTGCCCGAACTATACAAAGGGAAATAATCCTCCAGTTGACCGCTCAGAAATAAAAACCATCTATACAAAGGGGCCGGGTAGCGGAGAAAAACTCCTATTCAGTAGAGTTGAACTGCATTTTTATGAACTCTAGTGAATAAAAGAGTAACTAGAGCTTACAAAACTTACCTCTAGATATCGTAAAAAGCTGTCACAGTGGTGGCTTTCAATCCTGAACCAAAGAAATGACCTTGTCACAAAAGTGGCTATCAGGCCATGCGGCATGCCAGTCCATTGTCACGAAAGTCGCTATCACACCTTGGAGCAAGGGTTCAAAATTTAAATAAATAATTAATTAATTGTAGCACAGAGTTCAAAGTAACTTTAGTTGCAAAATTTTAACTTTTCCAGGCCTTAGTTGTATTTCTGCTTTGTAATATAAAATATTTTCAGGTAACAAGGGAAGATAGCGTCCTAGGCGAATCCACTGAGTGCAGTGAAGGTGGGGAGTGGAGGGAGTGGCGAGAAGGAGGAGGTCTACAGATGCCTGAAAGTAGGGCAGTAAACCATCTTCGGAGGCTAAGGTGTCTTAGCCAATGTCAGCCAGAAACATTTCATTTACATAGGCTAGGTAAGATCTTCTCAGAGAATAGAATTAATTTATTTTTTTAGAATATCGTCACTCAAATTTAACAACCGCTTAAGTCAATTTTCCTAACTTTTCAGGTGAGCAATAAAACTGTAATGATCTGTAACTTGGAAAAATGCGATTCGCCAAAGATGTGATGCATAAAACCAATAATAATAATAATAATAACTTGGGAGACCCGATGGCCGTGAGGGTTAAGGCGTGAGCACTTAACACTCCGTGCCAAAGGTCGTGGGTTCGATTCCCACTAGGGGTGGTGGCTTTTCTTTCGAAAAAAAAAAAGGCATCACCCCTATCCTGGCTAGAAAAGGGTGGTAACCTCTAGATAACCCGTCCTAAAATTCATAGTTAATAATAAATGGACGTTAAAATTTAAATAAATAAATAATAACTTGCGACTTATGAGGATTTCTGACTTAAAACATATTTTCGGTAACATTTAAATGAAAAACCTTGTCTGAATGGCCTAAAATAGATGAGAGAGATATGCGGTTATGCTCGATTGTTTGAAATCAGTTTGTTTTACGCGGACGTAATAGTCAATTTTAGCGCGTTCTAGTGTTTTTGGCAAACAAAAAAAAATCTATTGCCATCATGTCCGGGAGATAACAAGGATTCTAAAGATACCTATAACTCAATATCGCTAAAAATCGACTTATGTGGTCGTGAAATTTGAACGACGATATTGTGTCTGTGTGAGTGTGATTTTATTTTTTACCTTAATTTTATTTTCCCTCCAGGCAACATCACTTGAAACTTAAAACACAGGAACTTAACTGACACTTTGTACAACTCAACAGACTTTTGGACCACAAATCACATTTAAGTACTGAAAACAAACTGATCCTATACAAATCACTACTGCATTGGAAGTACGGATCAGAACTCTGCCTGCGGAGAACTGCTTAAACATCAAACATCAGACGCATCCAAACACCCAAGAACCAAAGTCAATGCCCCTTTCTATGTTTCCAACGTTAACCTTCATAAAGACCTCAATATCCTACTCGTTATCCAGTTTCCAACGTTTCCACCCTAAACTTTCCTCATCCAAATCGTGAAGTCCTCTCCCTATCGAGAGTCACTCATCCACTCTCTCCACCAAAGCATCTTTGAAGACAGTGGCCCATAGATCTGCTGCAGTGAAGTGTTAGCAATGGCTTTCTCTTTCTTCAAGTGTTTTAATATATGTGATCCACCGATCTCTCTTCGACTCCAGCCGCTGGTCGGAGCAGAAAGGAACTTGGGTAGGCCCCTTTCAACGTCATCTGAGCGTCTTTCTGGCTTTAATCAAGGATGAAGTTGGAAGGCTTTGAGCATAGAACCCTCATATTGTATCTGATGGTTAACGTACTTAATCTTTTGTTATTGACTAAGTATTTTTGTATATAACTTCATCAAACTTGAGCATTTTTGTTGAGGTTAGAGTGCAAACAGGTAAATACATTCATTATTTTTGCAGGTTTATGTACAGCTGGCAGCAGCCCGAAGGAGAGTGTTAAATTGAAATCTGTAAAATTAAGAAAAACCGTTTCCTGCCCGGATTTGTCAAATCAACTGCATGGTGACAAAAAAGAAATGAAAAAAGAGAAGGCATCATTACAGGTTAATGATGTGTGTATGACTAACCTTATTTTAACTCCTGACATGCTTCCTTTCATTTTCTAAAAAATTCTTACATACATATGAAGGTATAGCTTATTTCTTTCTATATGTTTTTAAATTACAGTAAAACCTTGTTTACCCGGATCTACTGAGCCCAGGGCTGAACCGAGTTAACGAAAATCTGGGTTATCCAGAGAATGACGGAAAACGAAAAAAACCAACATATAAATCTATCTCTACCATGTCTAGGGGGAGCTAACCGCGCCCCCTAGACATGGTATCTGTCAATCATTAATAATGAAGGTGTAATTTCATTTGACCATGGGGAGACCCTACAGAGTATTATTATTTAACAAATGCTTATTTTTTTAAAAATGTTCAAATGATTACTAATGGTTAAAAATTAAAAAAAATAAGAGTTTTTTTTTTGGTTGAGTTTAAGGCGTGTCAACCGTTAAGCTCATTAAAGCCAGAAAAATAAAAGTTTATTTTATAGCAATTAATTATTGATTTTTCCCACTTTTTTGATGCTGGATGGCTTCATAAAATTGAGTATAACCCCCTTTGAGGAGCTCTCTCCAGATTTTTAATATACATTTTATTTGAAAAATTCGTGATTTTAGAGGAGTACGTCTGTAAAGAGCTACACTTCATCTGGAATCCAGACTGACCCTCTCGTCTATGAGCTTCTCCTCTGCTCTGTTCTGCCTCCTTTAGAGCAGATCCAGCAACACAGTGCGCCTCCAGGTATTGGTTGTTCAATCAAAAATATAAATAAATACATGTAAATGTTTACAATTATGCGATATTCTGCCTTCTGATTTGTGGATCTATTATGCTCCGAGACATGTTTTTTTTATAGTTAATTTATATAGTCGAGAAGAGATAGTCGACCGTTGAGAATTAGAAGATATAGATAATCGGGGCTCTATCATATGTTGAATAAAACTACATTTTATAACTAAAATGAGTTATATTTCTGCCAACTTTTCAGCTTGACATGCATGTCTTCTTCAGCAGAGGGAGAACAGTTCTATAATGTGGGGCTACATTTCTGCCCCCACATTACCCCCAGTGTAGACCCCCAAGAAACAGAACTGTCTCCTTCTCCTCCCCACCCCCCCCCCTGAAGAATGCCAAGCCGAAATGTTGGCAGAAATATAACTCATTTTAGTTATAAAATGTAGATTTATTCAACTTATGACCCAACCGCGATTATCTGTACCATTACATACCTTTAGCAGAAAAATATTTATAAATTAAGCAAGGTAGGGATTGTCGGGGTTCGGTCACTGCTATTTAATAAAACTACATTTTATCATAAAAATGGTTTTATTGTGCCGACGTTTCGGCTTGAACGGTAGGGATTGTCGGGGTTCGGTCACTGCTATTTAATAAAACTACATTTTATCATAAAAATGGTTTTATTGTGCCGACGTTTCGGCTTGAACGTTCAAGCCGAAACGTCGGCACAATAAAACCATTTTTATGATAAAATATAGTTTTATTAAGTAGCAGTGACCGAACCCCGACAATCCCTACCTTGCACCATCTACGGTCAACGATCTCCTCTCAATATTTATAAATTAATTTGTTTCAGATGTTACTTCTCCACCAACATTCCGAGAAGAGCAGATCATAATATCTTCTCCTAGAGCTGCTCTGGATTCATACATTGAATCGACAGTAAAAAGCTTGAATGAGAGGAAGAAACAAGGTAAATAAGCTATTAAATCAATGTTCTTAATATTTTTTTATATATAAATTTGGGAAAGCTGCTCATTATTCTGTCCTACATATTTGTGTCTGGGTGTGTTTTTGCAGTTGAGGCTTGTAATCATGTGATTAAGCAAAAAAAATAAAAATATTAAACCTGCCATATATAGAAACGCCATCATAAACAACATGATTTTGAGGGTCTCCCCATGTTCAAGTCCTTGGATTCTCATGCAGGAGATGGGATTCGAGTCCCACTGGCAGCAGGGATTTTTCTCATGTCAGGGCCTATTGAGAAAATTCGGGACACTACTGTATGTAGATTTATTATACAAGATATATACAGGTATATAGATTTATTATATAGAATTAGGCGGAGTTTTGTCATAAAATGACAGATATTTACCTTATGAAGCATATTGAGCGAGTGAGCCTCTGCTATGACGGATTTATTCATTATCTATCAGTATATATAGATAAGGCGCTGAGTCAAATCGCCAAATGGAAGTTGTGGTATCGTTTCTTTGGTAAATCATAGTAAGTGAAATTTGTACTCGTCAATTTTTTTACACAATATCGCTTCCGATTATACGATACCGATAAAAAGAAGAAAGAGATGGAGCTCCACTCTTAGCCTTGAATCAACGTCCTCACACAATTTAGAGGCGCAGCTCTCACAAAACACTATATACTGGAATATTTCGCCTTGCTTGTACACTGCTGACAAGATCACATCCGATCGGGCTCTAATTCCACCATAGTCTTCTTTGTCAATTATAAATGGACATTAAAATTAAAATAAATATATATTGTTACCGAACCCAGGCTATCTCCGTCCTGTTTTCCGGTCAATGGTGTATTCTGACAATATAAGATTTACACCAATTTTTGAGCAAAAAATAATTTGGACAAATTCAAGAAATCCCTCAAAATAAATGCCATCCAAAAAATATCTTAGGCTATTGTAAAGCAGTTTATATGTGTCCTTATTATACTCCTGTGTATCAAAATGAGTCACTCTCAGCCTTAGGCTGCTCCAATCTGATTTCGTTTGACCGACAGAGGCTAACGTGAGTGACTATATTGGTCCCGACCCGATCTGATCCGATTTATTCACAGCTCGTCAGAAATAACCTAATCTTAATTTAAGAAATGCCGCCTAATAAACATAGAAACTTTTGATTAGGTTGAATGTTAAGAGGTAAGAGAACCATTAGTATTCTTAGAAGGTTATAGACATTGGATGGTTATAAACATCTTTCCACGTAATGTAATGAACAAGGGAATCAAAAGACAAAAATGTGAAGTGACAATGTTGTTCTAAATTTAATTAGCTTTCATTTAATAAAGAGAAAAAAAAGGGGGGCTTTGAAATCGGTTAAGATGTAGAGGCTGTAGACCTTTTTGAAACACAATATGTGGTTAGGCGCCTTTTTGCTTCAACGGCCCAAAATCGGTCTAGAAACAAACAAGTTTGGACGGCGGTGTAAAAAGATTGCCACGCCACCATTTTTAATATGGTATGATATGGAAGTAAGATTTTTGTGGTTAAATGAATGGACTGTATGAAGAAGTTGAGAAAATGATAATTTAGATTTATTGAGTACAAAATGAGGAGTGGGGGGGAAATTGCCAAAATCAGAAACATGTTATGTTAGTATATTAATAAATTTTGAAGGTTTATGGCCATCGTTCGGTATTCAGTAAAGCCGGTGAAAGAAAATGCTTTGAGCACTTTGTATAGCGAGAAGGGTTTTTTTGGCCTACTTGTCCGGGGTGGTTCATCCCGGTGAGGTAGACGGCGCCACCGTCGGCGGAGACCAAGTGTTGAAAAATATCTTTAGGGTGGGCAACCCTAAACAGCGGAGAGTCAGTGGCCGTCGGATCCGATCGGGTTGGGTCGAGACCAATGTAAGCACCTCCATTGAGATGCATGTGTTTTTTTTTTTCCAACAGTCGGTGGCTATCGGATCATATCGGATCCCATATAATGATCTTATATAATAATTGTAAAAATTGTATTTATTTTAAAGGTGTGGATAATGGAGAAATGCGCCAGCTGAAGGAGCAGCTAGTTCTTCTGACTCTTCAACTACAGTTCGAACGATACAGACGGGAAGTTCATGCTGAGAGAAACAGGAGACTACTCGGACGCTATCGCGAGAATCGTGTTCTTGAAGAACACAATTCGGCTCTTGTGAGTAGTGCCTTTTTTCATGTTCTTATCTTCCTTCAAAATGGTTCATCTGAATCCATTTCTCCTTTTTGTCTAAAGGTAGGTGTAAAAATTTCTCTTATTCAAGAACTGTAAGAAAAATCCATGGATCGCGCCTCAATTGGTGAAGGGATGATGATTTGAAATTGTCTAGGATTTTTGAGTGAGTAAATGACAATTTTGTTATAAAAATTAAAAAGCCATCCAGTTCTTTATTACATTTCTTCTTAAAAATGTGATTAAGTGTTCTTCTTAGAACACTTTTTGTTTGTTTTATGTATATGATGATCGTATTTGTGCTATTGTATTTTAGAAAGAAAAGATTCATTTCTCACCGCATACTAGTAGTCAGAAATTATATTCAACATTATCACCTGTGGGAGTTGCAGCATTTCTTTGCTCTTGGCAGATCAGGCAGTGGAATCTAATCTTACATTAAAAAAAAACAATGAGTACCATAATATACCACAAGGCTCCAGAGGGGCAAATACTGCACAGGTATCAGATGCTTGACCTTATGGCACTCTAGGGAGATAGTATGGTCGCTAGTATGCTACCATTTGCAGGTAGGATTGGGTGTGGCTTGGGACGATCTGAGACCCCAATTTTCTACTCTCAAATGATGGCTCTTGAAGGTAAAATATTTCAGTCCACACCCTAGAAGACAGAGGCAGAGTTTGAAATTGAGTGTTCTACTCCTGTGCCAAACTTACACCCAATTTCTCTTAACCCGAAAGGGAACATGCTATGCACGAATATATTCGTTCTCTAAAAAAATGCTCTGAGTGCGAAGCATGAATATATTCGTGCAGCCGGGACATTCCTCTGAGTGCGACGCACGAATATATTCGTTTTCATATTCTTTGTATAATCTCTGCTTCCAGAAAGCCCAGAGATCATTTGTATCACACTGTACAACTAGTCTAGTTACTTAGCTATCCGTTAGATAGCAGAAGAATGTCTTTACGTGTGTTTTTCCCAGTTTTATTGTGAGTGGAAGCTAACTTTAGCTCGAACGGAGAGTCCTATACCACCTAAATTGTCCATTATCACCAATTCAGACTGTATCAAGGCGGCTACCTGCAGGGGTTGGGTTGTTATTTCTATTGTTTGCAGACACTTTACTAAAATTTGCCAAACCTTTTCCCACCTTTAGGCTAAATTAGGGGTGGGGAAATATGACCCTAACAAATATTTCTCAGTACTAGTTTTGGTTTATTATTTACTTTTATATTTATAAGTTTATTATTAACATTTTTGCTATATACCTACTATTCCTAATTCATTACTTTATTATTGTATTACTATTTACTAATATACTCCTTATTTTATTTTATTTATTTATTTATTTTTTTTATTTTTTTTTTTTTATGGCGCATCTACATCTAGGCCATTAGCGCCTATACTACTTATTATAAATAAATTTGTTTTAAAATAAATACAAAACACAAATTTTAAAAAAGTGTTGTTTTTTTCTCCAGCAAGTAATTATTGGACATAACCAGTTTTATGAGTTGCATATAAAAATAAAATGATTAGTTTTTAGTAAAAAAAAAAAAACAACAGTTATTTACTAAATAATTACTTATTGTACATAACTGTACAGATTGTAAATTATCAATAAAGATCAATCAATATTTAAAAAAAAAATTACTAAATAAATTGAAGTATCATAACAATGAAATAAATCATAAAATGAAGAGAAGAGAAAGTGTTTTCATGAATATTTTGATAAAAGGGTGCATTCATACTAACAGGGCTAATGGTGCTAAATTTAAAACTAAAATACTTCGGTAACTATTGAAATATTATTTTAGAAACTGTTTATTTATTAATTTTCTTCGCAATTCGCAGGATAAGAATAATAAGAAACATGTTATAATAATTGAAAAGGTCACACTAAAGTATACACAATTAATGAAATTAGCATCTTAAATTACAACAAAACAAGCAATTTTGCATGTCCCCTGTTATATATCTACGTAATAAGAGCGACCCAAGGTGGGAGCTCAGTCTGAGTATAGCCTTGTTCCAAACAAAAGTCGCACACGAAGGGTGGAAAATAGGCTAGCACTGGGGGTAGCATCGGCTCTCAAAGCTCGTAGCACCCGGCGGTCGGTCCCTCTCAGATTGGCTAGCATTCTAAGGGTTAAATGATGCCCACATTTTTTGTTCTCCCATTGCTTGTTTCTGCTCAGAGATCATCCATATTTTTTGATGAAGTTGACTAAACTTAGATTTTCCTATTGTAACAGTGAAAGAGTTTATCTTCTAGTGATGTCATTGTGGGGTTGAGATAGGAATTCCAAGCAACCCAGACCCACCAGAGATGTAGAGAGGATCTGGCAGTTGAAGCATAATATTGGCCATACTTATGTGGCTCTTGGACCTCAAAACTAGTCATGTCAACCAACTAGAGTCTTTAATTTTCAACAGATCATCTTAACACATCGTGGCGTGTGCGTCAGCAGATAGCTTGCCTTTCTTTCTATCCCTACTATTCCAGGCCTTGTCCTAACCCCTCGTATTTTGTTTAGGACCTCATTAAGTTATTCCCGGTTAGGTCTGCGCGTCTGGTATCGTATGATACTGAATCCGCCAAGAAAAATTCCTTCAGCGGGTTCACTGTCGTCGTGTATTTGACACTTAACTGAATTGTAATTAATCCACTAAATGAACATCATTTCAAAAGTTTCTTCACTATTTTTTTTTTTTTTTTTTGTGTGTGTTTGCCTAAATAACTATACAAAAAGAAAACTTGGGCCCTGATGGACAGCCATCGGTCCTGAAAGCGTTAACCCTTACAACACTGCCCCCCCTGGTACACTGCAAAGTACCAGTATATTGGTGGTGAGGGGCCGTGTCCCAGGCAATGATGTACCAATACAATGGTGCACATATTTCGGACCGAGCATACTTCTGGGAAGAAGAAATATCACGGCCTCCTCCTTCCTTAGTTCCAGGAGGTGTTCTGAAGAGCACATTCCAGCACATGTGATTCCGAGGAAGACATTAAGCATTTTCTGAAGAATAAACTATTAAATTGGCAGTGGGAGCATTGCTATTTAAGAGGAAATAAGATTTATTTCAATAGCACACGTCAATAATTAAAAATTAGCATGCAAACAAAAGTTTGTTTTATGCATATATTAGGAATAGATATCCAAACAAAAAAAGTCAACTTTACTAATTCGCACCATGAAAAATCTGAAAAAATTGTATCTAAATCCCTCAAAACTTATCTGTACACCCAATAATTTGTTTCTTTAAATGTTCTTGCTAATTTATACATTCTTATTTATTTCACCTTTTATATTAATTTCCTTTTATTTTGAAAAATAATATATATATAACCAAAAAAGAACATAGTGTAATAAACAATAAAACGAATCAAAATCACACAATACCATTATTTGGTGGAACATGCGTAAAGAACACCTTCACTCTAGGAGTACTATAGCCTGTTCAGATGGGCGAAAAAGTTCTATTCCGCATTCGCAAAATTTTGAGGGAAATATTTCCGACGGTTCCATTTGCAAACTCCCTTTTCAAGGAACAACACGATATGTGAATCATTATAAAAACTGACTATGTCTCCTTTAAGATTAGGGAAGGCTTTGAGAGATCAGACAAACGAAATAGTGTCTAATAATTTTTCGCAATCAGCCAAAGCTAAGACTAAAAACGTTTTAAACCTCCTAAACGGGATAAACTTATAAGAATGTTTACAGCAAATTTCTTGCACGGGGAATATAGGCCACGCCCTTTTCCCTCCAACTAAACCATCTATATGAACAGGCTATAGCTTAAATTGTTTTCAGCCTTAGCTTCTTCTAAGTATTCATAAATATTAAAGACGTATCTCCCTTGCCTGACCTCTCAAAGTCTTCTCTGGTCATAAACGAGACATAATAAGTTTTTATTGAGTTCAATATAGCATATTGTTCATTGTAATGGAAATGCAAATGACAAAACCGTCGGGAATATTTCCTTCAAAATTTCGTTTTTTCAGGATTAGAACTATTCTATCTTACTGAACAGGCTACAGTGTGGATAAATCTCAAAGCCATGAATCAGAAAAAATACTCAAAACTTAAATGTAATCATGTAAAAGACACCCTTGAAACAGTATTAACATGCAGGTAACTCTCATGTGGCCTCATATACATTTTCCCTTTGTTTTTTTCTGTTTAAGAGGGACCAAGTTCAACTGCTTCAAAATGAAATAGAAGTTCTTCATAATCAACTGAGTCGATTTAAGAGAGAAGCCAAGTCTAATATCGAGAAGCAACAAGAAAGTCTTACTTTTTGGGAAGAACAGGTAAACTTAAAGATTTTAATAAATGAAATGTACAAAAAAAATTACATTAAGACCTTTTCTCCACACAGACAAGATGTAGTTTTATTGACAGGTTGCTCATACACACTGAGCTGTCAAATGACAATAACTGCAAGAACCAATGCTATTCTTTGCTATATATATTTTACCTCTGCTGGTAGACCCCAGGTTATTTCGAGTCATTCTCAACTATTAGTCCTTAGTCAAAAAAATATATATTATATATTATAATATATAAATATAAAATAAAAATCAATTTTAAGTCATTATATTAGGACTTTTTGAAGGAATGTACCTATGTAAATTGCACTCATAAAGGAATTTTTACAAATTGTCTTTAATTAATTATCGATTCCACCTTCTAAATATCGAAAATGTTAACACAATAGTGGCCACATCGTGGAAAATCGATCCATCTGAGGGTGGGGTTACCCTGATGACCCAGAATTACTAATTAGATTATACCAGTAATTTTGTAGCATAAATATGCTTTAGCTGTGACTAAACGGGAAAAAACATTGTGTCCGCTTCTGTTCGCGCATGCGAAGTGGCCATGTACGAAAAAAAGACTGTATTTGTCACAAAAAAGTATCCGCTGGTGTTTTCGCATGAGCAGTAGCGTGGCCATGTACAAAAAAGAAGACTGTATGTGTCACAAAAAAAGTGTTTGCTGGCGTTTGCGCATGCGCAGTGATCATGTACGAAAAAGAAGACTATACGTTATACAGTACTTTACACAGGTTTGTCGGGTGGACCTAGGCATTCCAAAAATGTGTCCGCTTCCGTTCACGCGTGCACGGAGGCCATGTACGAAAAATAAGACTATATGTTATACAGTACATTACATAGCTTTGTTGGGTGGGCCTAAAGCATATTTATGTTCCTGAATTAAGGCAGAAGGCTCTAAACAAAATAATTTTATCTTCAAACTTTTGTACTTAATTCTTGGGAGATTTATAAAATTCTAATAGGATTAATGCATTGTAATCCCCTTTTGACCTGTTTTATATTGTAATAAATCTTGATAAAAATTTTGGGCGTCTAAAGAGAAAGATGTCTTGTAAAAATAAACTAAATTGGTCCGTTTGAAGGGGGAGATGCTTTTTGATATTCTGCGTTAAGCTGTTTTTTTTATCCAATCATTTTGTTCCCTGAATTATCTTTGCAGATGAATTATTTTACGTCTTCAGGATGGCTATAAAGATCAAATTACGATAGATTGCGAAACAAATAAATCTGAGACCATAAGCCACTTTTGTGATCACAGCCTTTCTTCGTTTTGGAACTGAAAGCCATTACTGTGAAAGCTTCTGAGATATTTAGCAGTAATTTATTTAAGCTCTAGTCACTCTTGTATCTGCTAGAAGGTATAACAATGCACTTTGAGCCTATTGAATGGGGGGCTGCTACCCGGCCCGGTCCCTTCGCACAGTTTTGGACCCTTAGAAGGGCTTTATTTGTGTTCTACCAGTTCTTGTGTACAGGGTAATGTTCTGTAGACATTATACGGATCCCGAGATATTTGACTTGATGTTAATTTTAAAAAAATAATTTCTACAAAATTTAAAAAAAAAAAAATGTTTTAAAGCCTGCCTTGAACAAAGCCGAAGATGAGAAAGTGATTATGAAAAAACTTTTTAAAGAAATAAATAACGAGAGCTTATTAGGAGGAATGAGAAGAAATGGGCAGAGGTGGCCCTACTAATTAATCCCGTCCTGTGGTACCGGGAGCGTGGGATAGGCCCCGGTCTCTAAGCTCATGGGGTTTTACGTATTGTTATGGTTAAGAGCTCAGCATTGGCAGATTCCGTTAGAGTTCTAATATCTACCATTTGATCATTGTCAGTGCCATTTGAGATTACTAAGATACTGGAATTGACTTAAGTTTAGTGAATAGAAATGTATTCTACTTTTTTGCCTCATGACTCAATCCGGAAATGCTGATGAGAAGTATCGACTTTTTATAGCACATTGGTAAAAAATGGGTATTTAAAATAATAAGTTCATCTATACTCAAATTTGAATAGTCTTTTTCTTATTACCTATGGGTTATAAAAAGTCGACATTTCTCATCACTACTTATAAGAGGTCAACATTATAAGCTGGTTTCCTCGTGATAATGAGGAAGAAAACACACTAAAAACCTGATTTACAAAATAATATTTCTTAACTGTTTCATTATAAATTTCATTTTAGAATGCTGCTCTTCAGCGGAAGTACAAGGAATCGGTAGAATCTATTAAATTGCTCAATGAAGACTTAAAGGAAGAAAAGAGGAAGAAAGAAACCATTGCTAAGGTATCTAATATTGTTATATTTGTTTAGCATATATATATATATATATATATATATATATATATATATATATATATTATATATACACATACCCCCAAAAAAACTTATGTTGAAAAAAAAAGAGGCCAAGTTGCAGGCTCCTCTCAAAAAGATTTAGCCTATGAAAGTTATGATATCAAAGTATTTGGCCAGGTTTTAGGCCCCTTATGCCTTGTCAAGAACCTAATAATATCCTCTCACTTATTTGTGCATTACCAACTTGGCCAGTTTTCGTTAAATGATGGCCGCTATAACGATCAGATTTATTATAAAATTTCTGACATTTAACTATTCAGGTCCATAGGGTAACGATTCTAAGTTATTATAAATTCTCTGATGGCCTCTTTTTTTCAATGTTAGCTTTTTGGGGGGATATCAATACTTTTTGTTTTAGAACTATTAGTCCTATGAACTATTTACTCCACCATTTCTTTTATATTTACATTCTAAAAAAATATAAATAATTTTTTGTTGTACTCAAATATCTATAAGTGATTGTTTTTGTACAGGGCTACAGGGAATTGGAGTCCGAAGTTTTTGGGCTGCGGAACATGATGGATGACGCTTTCCTTGCAGTCCAGCGTGCAGAGGAAGTAAAAGCAGAGTTATCTATTCTCCAACTCCACTTGACTTCTGCTTCGGAGCTTGAAGAACGCTTGCGTTCGTGGATAAACGACCTTAGGCTTACTTCAAACAAAGGATTTCAAGCACACCTGGCAACACGCTCCTATGAGCAAATGGTTGCAGGTAAAGCTTATTGTTTTCAACAAATTAACACTTGCTATCGGTCATTAGAGACTAATAATGATCCAAAATGAATAATTTGTAAAGCACTGTCCACTTCAACTATAATATTATAATTAGTTCATTTTTAGCTTGATTCCTCCCTCCCTCCATAGGGAAAACCTGCTTAACCCATTCGAGACTGATAGGCACACCCTGTGGTCTGATAGCCACTTTCCTGACAAGGCCATTTCTTCGGTTCGGGACTGAAAGCCACCACTGTGACAGCTTTTTGTGAGATCTAGCGGTATGTTTTGTAAGCTCTAGACACTCTTGTATTGCTAGAGTTTATAAAAATTCTATTTGAGCCTATTGAATAAGGGTTTTCCTCTGCTACCCAGTCGCTTTGCATGGTTTGGGTCCTTCTGAGGGCTTTATTTGTGTTTTACCAGATGATGAATACAGATGATGTTCTGTAGGTATTATACCAACTCTGAGATATTTGACTTAATATTATTTTAAAACAAAATTTGAAAATTAAATAAAACATTTTTTTAACCCTTTATGTACTGAGAGGGCCGCATAGTGAAGGGTTCTCCTGCACAGGATACTTGCACCCAGCCTCTGTCTAAATTCTAGATTCAAATCCCATTCTAGCAGGTTAATTTTTTTTTAAATAAAGTTTTGAAAATTATATCATTCCTTTCTTATTCAGCATTGCAGAAAAAGATCGATGCTGGAGATTCATATTCGGAAGCAGCAAATGAAAAGTTGAAAAAGGCCGAAGTTCTCTACACGAAGAGGGAAGCACTGACTGCAAAACAGAATGAGTTAATACGATCAATCAAGAATGAATGTGAGCAGCAGCTTAAGGTAATTTTATTTAACAATTTCATACCTGTTCTGAAGAAATGTAGCTATTGATGTTGCACTCTGAAAAGAAATTTTGGAAAATTTCTTCAAATATTTGTTGATATATATGTGTTGTGTGTGTGTGCGTGCGTGAGTATGATAGCACCCACAATTTTGTTTTTGTCACAAAACTGAAGATATAGCATTCCCGAAATAAATGGCCCCATCATATCTGGACCTTTGAAAAGAAAGGGCGAATTTGAAAAAACGATTTATTTTTTATTTTATTTGCCGAGTCCGAAAGATGTAGGTAACACGATGCTTCGCCTTTTTTTCTCTGGTTTGCCTTCAGTTCTCTCACAATTTCAAGCTAATGTGAATAGCACCATCTTCTATGAAAAATTCAATGTCCAATTACAAGGGCAAATCCCGGGTCTGAAACACCCCTCTGAGCATTTTGTTACCTATAAATCACTTGTGTAAATCAAAATTAAAACATCTAATTTCAATTGCATATTTTTTCAATCTGGTTTATGAATCGGCATTCCATAGAGTAAACATTCGCTCTTGCTATCCTGAAGCACTTTCAGAACTTTGACTTCAATTTCCCAGATTTCCAACATCCGGATTTCGGGATTCCCTCTTTCTCTTCCAAGATCCTGAATTGAAACATTATAAAAACTGGGACTCCCCGTAATCTAGTGGCTAACCATGCACAAAAGAAAAAACATTATACATGGACGAGCATGTATCATTAATCCTTGTCTATGTATAATGTTTTTTCTTTCATTTCTTCTGCATATAAATTAGTATTAACACTGTCCTTGTTTTACAGCCCTGATGAATTTCAAGCAGAGGCTTCAGCAAAAAAGAAAACTCATTTTCCTAAAAAAAAAAAAAAAAAAAAAAAAAAAAAAAAAAAAAAATTATTAAGATACCACAACCGAAATCTAACTAAATCTACCTTAGTTTATACTTTTATTTTTCTTAGGAACAAAATTAATAATTGTGGCAGCATATTTGAAAAAATATGAAATAGCAAAACTATTTATGTTGGCAGGAAAATGAGGAAGAATGCATGAAACTAAGAGAATTAAACACTCAACGAGAAGTTGAAATGTTGAAACTTCAAGCACAAGTGGATTGCTTGGAAGATAAAGTGAAAAGGCTCAGTGCTGCTAAATCTACACAAGGCCCATCTCCTCAGCTCTCCAATTCCCCTCACCTTAGCTCAGGAAACATTTCTCTTGCTGGTTTGTACTCCATTTTCATTTATATGTCGTTCTAAATCCTGTCGCCCATATATGGCTAACGTAGCGACAAACGTTTTTAATAAAAGCTGTCCATATTGTTTTCTCTGATGATTTCTTCGTATGTTTTATTAATTTCAATCGCACTAATCGAAACAGATAGAGGGTTCCTTATCTGCACAGCATATTTTTGTTTATGTATTTTATTTTTAAACTTAAAATATACATCCAGAAAAAATCAGCTGATTGGTTGACACAAATGGTCTTATCTTTATTCATGACGTGGCCCTTTTAGTAGAAGTTTTATTTATTTATTTAAATGTTATCGTCCATTATAATTAACTTAGAATTTTATCTATAGGTTACTACTCTTTTCTAGCCAGGCTAGGGCTGATGCCTGTTCTTTTTTCTAAAGAAAAGCCACCACACCATAGTGGGAATCGAACCCACGACCCTTGGCACGGAGAGTTAAGTGCTCATGCCTTAACATTCACGGCCAAAATAGGTTTTGGTTGCCTTTTTTGACAGTAAATAGATTTAACGAATGCTCCTGATGAGGCACTAAAGGTGCAAAACTGAATCATATTTATTAATTGTGTATTATTTTTTTTCCATTCCGCCTTATATATTATAGCGCCATTCAGGAAGAACAGTGACGTAAATGCAAAAACTTCAGCTTTACAGAAGAGTAAAAAAAACTATTTGCAGTTGTATAAAACAAATAATTGAAAAGGACGTAATGGTATATTGAATTGAAAGTGATTTTATGTAGAATATATACTTTACTATCATTTACCAGGGATTAGGATCAACTTAATTTCAACCCTTAAGTGCAGTTAAGCCATTGTTTCTCTAAAATCTGTTCATTGTTCTAGAAGGCAAATTTTCTGTCTTGAGTGGAAATACAGTCATTTACGCCCATGTTCCCCTATGTATGGGATGCGTTTCTGAAATTGTCAATGGACTTACAGTAAAACATTGTTTACCCAAATCAACTGGGACCAGAGAATGACGGAAAAATGAAAAAAAAAATACGAAAACATATAAATCACCAAAATATGTTTAATGGAGTCCAGAACTTATTATTGACACAGTTTCACCTAAAAACATACACTTTAATGTATATGTATTTGCACTGTGCTCAATATAGCTACAAACTAATCTGCAGTGAAAGAGGCAGTGAGCTTCTGCAGTCTCAGTTTAGTGTATCACTTACGAGCAGTGCGATATTGCATCTGGTTTAACACTAGAAGTTCATTTAGCATTGTTTCGGCTTGCCTCTCGAAACACACAATCAATTTCTCAATGTTTGCTACTGCTTCTGCATGGGTCATAACCACCATAAAATGTCTGTAGAAATCATTTTGAAACAAAATTCTTCAATGCTTTTTCTGTTATTTTTCCCATCAGATACGGTCGATGTTCCTAATCCAAACTCTGCTGCAATGTTCTTTAACGATTCTCCCTTATTAATTCATGTCGATGCTTCTATCTTTTTTTCCATAGTTTTTTTTTTTATTTACCCAATGCCCGTCAGTGGCGGTTGAGCCATTTGACGCCGAGCCTCCCAGTATCGCGTCGTGAGGTCAGGAAGATGGATCAGTTTGGGGCAGACGAGGAGGTGACTTCCCACCATCCTTCCGCTTGAACATAGTGGGCAAATGTCCGAGTCTGTAAGCCAAGGCGATAAAGATGGGCCTGCAGGTAGTCTTGTCCAGTTACCAGGCGGAATCTTGCAACAGCTTCGCTTCTCCTCAGATCGTCAGGGATGTGACCTGGGGTTGCTAGGTTTTCCCACATTTTTCCTGTGCTGGAGCTTTTTAGGAGTTCTTTAGTATGCCTGGATATTTCGGTCTCAATTTGGCTTCTTGCTGCTTGTAAGGATTGGAGAGTCTCAGGTTGCTCTTCGTCTGCTCCCTTTTTGGCCAATTCGTCGGCTTTCTCATTACCTGGAAGACCAACGTGGCTGGGGACCCATTGAAGACAGACTTTCCATCCCCTATTAATGAGGTCAGATATTTTTCTGTGGCATTTTGAGGTGTTGATGGAATCAGTGGGCTTGTTGTTGCTAAGGGCGTAAATTGCAGCCTTAGAGTCAATAAGGAACATGACCCTGTTCGGTTCTATGTATTTTTTTCCATAGTGACAACACATGGTGTCTACTGCACGAAAATGTCATAAAATTGAAAATAGGACTCGAAAAAGTCATGAAGTTTGAAACCATGCTACAAAATTTCAGTTTTACAGGAATCTAACAAAATCCAGGGACTTTCGCGCATTCGTAATTGTTGCCGTTTTTGTATGGTGACGCAATTTTATCTGCCTCCTGCACCTGCTTCTTCTGTTAGATTCAAGTGTTGTAGCATTTACACATCAATTATCCATTATTTACATATATTCAGACTTAAATATTGAAATTCTGCATATACTAATTTACTAAATTAGGTAGAATGACAATAAATATTTAGTTAGTCATATTTTTAGAAATGTCGAGTTCTGCTACCACTGATCAATATTTTTTAGGTTGCTAATTACATAGTCATTCTGAAATGTTTAGTATCAATGTTCTTCAATTTTAAAATTAATCTGACACACAAATGATGTTACACTTTAACATATGATGTACATTTTATACAGTTTTATTTATTTTTTAAATATATGCCAAAATTGTAAGTTTATAGATATCATTGTAATAAGAGTAAGGTTACAAATAATTTTAAGCTAATAGTTAAGGCTTTTTCTTTTTATGTGAAATTATTTTCTTTTTAATGGGCATGAAATTTGCTTTTCAAATCATGAAAGTGTCACGAAAAAGTCCTGAAATTGGCTTTCACAAAAGTAGTAGACACCCTGCAACGAGCAACCGAAACAGCAAAATGATACTGTACCTCGACCGTGACACTAGGATAACTCGCGTAATTTACCTAATCAGAATAGCAATTTATCGTCTGTAAAACAAGCCTTTATTTACTACGCTGGAAAACATAATTTTGTTTTGAAAACTGGTCCGGGGTAATGAAGTTTTACTGTATTTGCAGTTACGTCATTGTTCTTCGAGAATGGCAATAAGTTGATTTAATATGATCACTTTTCAATATATATATATATATATATATATATATATATATATATATATATATATAGGTATATTTTAAGTTTATTTAAATTTTAACGTCCATTTATTATTGACTACGAATTTTAGGACGGGTTATCTATAGGTTACCACCCTTTTCTAGCCAGGATAGGGGTGATGCCTTTTCTTTTTTCGAAAGAAAAGCCACCGCCTCTAGTGGGAATCGAACCCACGACCTTTGGCACAGAGTGTTAAGAGCTCACGCCTTAACCCTCACGGCTACCGGGTCTCCAATATTTTAAGTTAAAATAAATCTATTATTCATAATTATATTTAATTTATGAGTTTGTTTTTTTTTTGTTTGGTTTATTTTAGAGGAGATCACATCACTGCAGAATTTACAACTCCTGGTCGATCGCAGTGAAGGAGCTGGGCCCTCAAAAGATTCTTCTCTTCCTCCTTGACTTAACCCGAAAACTTGCTTATCGATTCTTTGTATGGACTGTACTTTAGACGGGGTTCCTCTCATATTTTTTCCCGAGAGTTGACACTATCCCCAACCTCTATTCTAATTGTTTGTAGCTCTAAACTGAAGAGGTTTTACTTTGCATGTATGAAGTTGGCTAGAATTCCTCTACTAAGCTAAATGTTTAAGTACATCAACTGTGTTATCTATCGTAGCTCTCTACAGAACAGAGCCTATGCTCCAGTGGACGCTTTGGCCTCACAGCCAAAACAAATCCCTCGGGAAATGTAATTTGATGAATGTTATTTGTACAGATATATTACTTGAGATATTTTTGTCTATTTTAACTATTTTTATTACTAAAAGGTACTTTAAAAATATCTTTTTTGACTCTTGGTAGAATATTGAAGCATATTTTGGCTGCAAGAATCTTATGTAATATTTTCATAGTTTCTTTCTTCATTTTTTCCAACTTCATTCATTTTATAGTAACCCATATGCTAAATATATATATTTGTTAATATTATGATATTAAAACAAATTATTTATCGACTCTAATAACTAGGGAGCGGATGTTCATGTAAAATAAAATTCAAAATATTTACATATATATAATGAAATATGTAAGAAAAAATTAAAAATATTTAGTAAACAAATACCTAAAACACTACAAAACATTGAAAAGAAAAGCATAAATAATAAGTAGAAATTCTGTTATTATAAATGGAATGAACAAAAGTTGAAAATATATAGAACAAAATGACTAAAACTATAACATATTTAAAAATAAGGCATAAATAAAAATTCTGAACTCATTATAAAAGGGGAAAACAGAAATTGAAAATGTCTACAGATTTTGAAAAATTGTTTGCAACAACATGCATTTTTAAATTGTCAAACGTGAAATGACGCCGGTCTGATCTCAGTATATTTTTGAAGCAACTGAATGATCTTTCAACATCTACTGAAGTCACTGGTGTGTATTTGAAGGCTGAAATCTCCAAGGGATCCAACTAAGCTGTTGAACGTCTACTTGCTGTTATGGATGTCCACAGTAATCTGGATATCTTTCTATCCAGGGTTTTTTCCAAGACAGTCTTTTAACTTTCCTTTTAATTTATTTCCAGTGTCTCCTTGTAAAACCTGGATTTTCTCTATTACTCCCTGTATGATTCCAATGCTGTCCATTAACAATATGCCTTTTGTCCCTTGGCTGTATTATATCAGGACCTTGGAAAAGTAAGGGCGAATCACGAATTCCGGATGTTGGGAAATCGAAGTTAAAGTTTAAGAAGCACTTCAGGAGAGCAAGGGCTAATGTTTACTCTATGGAATCCTGAATCATAAATATGATTGAAAATGTATGCAATTGAAATTTAATGTTTTAATTATACTTTTTACGAGTGATTTATGGGTAACAAAATTCTAGGGGAGATGTTTCAGATTTGGGATTCGTCCTTGAATTTGGGCATTGAATTTTTCATGATGATATGAATGAAACTGTGAGAGAACTAAAGGCAAACCGGAGAAACAAGGCGAAGCGTAATGTTACCTACATCTTTCTGAATGAGAATATAAAATTTAAAAAATATAGATTTTTCTGATTAGCCCTTACTCTTCCAAGGTCCTGATATATACAGCCACCTTCGCTTCTTGTAATTAGAAAATAACTGTGACCTTCACTCAATGGGTAAAGTATTATTTTCTTTCTTGATTTCCCCTTTATTTCTTCAATTAAAAAATAAAAAGAATATCAGAAATATGTATTTATGACCGAATATGTAAAAATATGAAGTTTTGACAAAATATCTAAAATAAAAAACTGTTTAAATGCGTTAAAATCACATCAAATGTACAGAATTACATCTACACCCACAATTTGCGAATCAGAAAAAAAAAATGTAAATACAATAACATCCGTTCCCTACTAATAACTAACAAATAGCCAAAAGCAGCCTCTTCAATTCTAGTTTTTGATTTTGAAAAGATTTCATTGAATATGAAGGATGTATCCAGACCAATAGTCTTGTCTTATGCTTTGCAAAAATATATCTGTGGAAGCATATTGTCCGATGTATATAGTGGGCAGTAATGAAAAACAAATGTGCATGATTAATAAAGACTTTTTGAGGCCCATACAATGTTTCAAAAATAAATACAGGCTCAACGATAATAAAATAGAAAATTTATACATGAGTCAAGTGAAACATTCATTTTTTTTTAAATTTCCATAGTTTTTTCCGCGTTCTTATAGGCTGAAGTGCATGGGAATTATTAAATTAAACATGTATATTTTGTGTCATTTTATTTACATCAATCTATTTCGTTAATTTGTAGGCCTACCGCAAACAAAAGAACCAGGTAGTGCTCATGCGCTGCATCCAGCCCTTGTGTGGGAATGGCTAGCTCCCCTGCGGCCACACCCCTTCTGATTCTTTTGTTTGTGGCGGACTATAGCATAAAATTAATGTAAAAGCAAACTGTTAAATATAACTACATCAGTCGCACGTTTTCTTAACTCATTTGATGCGGATTTATTAAATGCCATTTGATAAGAATGGTAATGTCTAAATTCATGAAATTGTATATTCGATATTCAGGGACTGCTTCCACTTTAAGGTATCTACGAAGTAACTGAAGCGAAATATACTGGCTTTGTTTAAGAATTGTCCAGAATCCCCTTCCAAGAACATTTCCAGTGTAGTCATCAACTAAGCAGCAAGACAAGCAGATCTACTGGGCCCGTACGGTAAGTAGACAGACACCCAGTAGATCTATTGAGGCCGTACGGTGACTAGACAGATACCCAGTAAATCTATTGGGCCCATACGGTGAGTAGACAGATACCCAGTAGATGTATTGGGCCTCAATGTAGAGTAAACAGGCATCCAGTAGATCTACTGGACATGTAAAGTGAGTAGACAGGCGCCCAGTAGAAGTATTGGGCTTGTACGGTGAGTAGACAGGCACCCAGTAGATCTTCTGAACCTGTACAGTGAGTAGACAGGCACCCAGTAGATCTACTGGGCCTGTACTGTGTATAGACAGACACCCAGTAGATCTATTGAACCTTGAGTAGACAGGCACCCAGTAGATCTTCTGAACCTTTACGGTGAGTAGACAGGCATCCAGTAGATCTACTGAACCTGTACGGTGAGTAGACAGGGACCCAGTAGATCTACTAGGCCTGTACTGTGTATAGACAGACACCCAGTAGATCTATTGAGCCCGTACGGTGACTAGACAGATACCCAGTAAATCTATTGGGCCCTTACGGTGATTAGACAGATACCCAGTAGATGTATTGGGCCTCAATGTAGAGTAAACAGGCATCCAGTAGATCTACTGGACATGTACAGTGAGTAGACAGGCGCCCAGTAGAAGTATTGGGCTTGTACGGTGAGTAGACAGGCACCCAGTAGATCTACTGAACCTGTACGGTGAGTAGACAGGCACCCAGTAGATCTTCTGAACCTGTACGGTGAGTAGACAGGCATCCAATAGATCTACTGAACCTGTACTGTGTATAGACAGACACCCAGTAGATCTATTGAACCTTGAGTAGACAGGCACCCAGTAGATCTTCTGAACCTTTACGGTGAGTAGACAGGCATCCAGTAGATCTACTGAACCTGTACGGTGAGTAGACAGGGACCCAGTAGATCTACTAGGCCTGTACTGTGTATAGACAGACACCCAGTAGATCTATTGAGGCCGTACGGTGACTAGACAGATACCCAGTAAATCTATTGGGCCCATACGGTGATTAGACAGATACCCAGTAGATGTATTGGGCCTCAATGTAGAGTAAACAGGCATCCAGTAGATCTACTGGACATGTACAGTGAGTAGACAGGCGCCCAGTAGAAGTATTGGGCTTGTACGGTGAGTAGACAGGCACCCAGTAGATCTACTGAACCTGTACGGTGAGTAGACAGGCACCCAGTAGATCTTCTGAACCTGTACGGTGAGTAGACAGACATCCAATAGATCTACTGAACCTGTACGGTGAGTAGACAGGCACCCAGTAGATCTACTGAACCTTTGTCGGTGAGTAGACAGGCACCCATTAGATCTACTGAACCTGTACGGTGAGTAGACAGGCATCCAGTAGATCTACTGAACCTGTACGGTGAGTAGACAGAGACCCAGTAGATCTACTGGGCCTCTACTGTGTGTAGACAGGCACCCAGTAGATCTATTGGGCCTGTACGGTATGTGATAAATTTTATTCAGACTTTATCGCCAAACTATGTTTCTTCATCTATCAAATATTTACTCAACAAATTTTTTAAACCTATTGCCTTGTATATTTAGAAACAAAAATTCAAAAAATTGCTGACTAGTTATTGATAATATGCATGTTAATTTTGTGCTCAGAATATTTGGGAAATTGTTTTGCCTCGTTTGTAAGTAGTATGAATGTATGGCAAGACCTGTCAGAACTATTTCACACACAAATTCAATATTAAATTATTTATCTTTATGTTGTTAATTTATTTATAGAAAAAAAAAACAGTTAATGTTGTTTTACAAATTATGAAATTGCAAAGTTACCAAGTCTGAATAAATTGTTATGTAGTTTATCAGAGAAAATGCACGTGACTAAATATGGATGTATTCCATATAAGAACATTGTAAAATGGGTGATATTTACATTTGTTGTTATAGCTTTCAAGCTTATGATGTTTTATTGAATAAATATTTTCCTTTTTAAAAGTTTTTATGAAAAAATAATCTATGGAAACATATATATAATACTTACCTCCTTTCCTTACCTTTAACCCTAGAAAACTGAACCAGTAAATCTCTACAAATAAGATTCTAAAGCAATCTTTGATGGGGCGATGTCAATCGGAGGAATAAGTGCTTAAAAATTTTTAAATGTATTAGTTTTGTTGTTTTAAACTGCATTTATCGGTAAAATAAGTGATTTAGTAAAAGAAGGCAAGAAAATGAGAAACTTAATGGTGATAGTGTTTTCCTAGAGCGAAAGTTGAGAAGGTGGGGGGGGGAGTTATTCCCCTTAGGATACTCTCAGTTTCCTGTTGTGGTACCTTAAACTTCCTTCTCTTTAAGATTTAATTTATATTTTTAAAGAAAGATCAAACTCTACCAAAACGGCTTCTATTCCTTTGCTAATAGCAAAAATTGTTTCACAACCCCCACCCAGGTTTTCACTAAGGAAAAAAAGGTTTTCACTAGGCCTTCCAAGTCTATCTGTTATTTGAATATGATGTGTTGTGATTGAGTGGTTTGTTTTGTTTTTTATAAATATATACACTTTTTATAAGAAGTGTATTATAATACATTTTGTTTCTTGCTTCTTCTAATATTATTTGTAGGTCCTTTAATTCAGCAGGTGTAAAAAGTCAAAACACAACTCTCACTCATTATTCTGAATGTTCCTATTTCAAGTCCTTTTTCAAGGGTGGCCCCGGGTATGAAACTCCCCTCCTACCATTTTGTTATCCATAAATCACTCGTAAAAATTATAATAAAAACATGGAATTTCAATTGCATACTTTTTCAATCAGATTTATGAATCAGCATTCCATAGAGTGAACATTTGATTAATGCCAAACATATAAAACAAATTAAAACTGAATCCGTGATTTTGCTGTGCCCGGAACTAACAAGAGAAAATGAATTGTCAGTTTTAATAATATTAAATGGCTAAGTACCAAAAATCGAAATCTTGATTTTTTTTTTTACAGCGCTTTGACAACTAGGCCATTAGTGCCGACATCCAGGGTGCAGCGAGGAATTTTCCAAAGTCGTGGGATGAGAAAATTCCTGTCACTGGTGGGGATCGAACCTACCACCTCCCGCTTATGAATCTAAGGCGTTAGCTACTTTGGCCATTGGCTTATTCAGTTACTATTTCTATTTCAGAGTAGTTTTTAATTAATCAGGTCAATTGTGTTTTATATGTTTTTATTTATCTGTTTTTGGTGTATACTCAACAGAATCACCCTGATTATTCAAATTTCCAATATTCTTCGGAGTTGAAATTCGGCTTGCGTGATTGTATATACCTAAAAAGAAACAGAATACTTAAACTATGTTTCTAAATTAATTCATTTTTACACAAAAGAAAATTGTATATAATTTATTCTAATCAGAATATAATTTTTTTTTCACATTAAAATTTATCAAAAATTATTTTTAATTTTGGAAGCTAAATGCAATGTTATTGACATGCCTTTCCAGCATCCAGCATTGGGCAGATGTTACGAATATCTTTGAAAAATAAGTTCGCTATTGATGAGGAACATGAACAGATTATTTTCATAAACAATAAAAAACATATATATTTCATACCAATCAGTCTGATACTTAACGATTATAGCAAGTTATAAAAATGTTGATTTACTTTTAGGACTCTTTTCCAAAGGAAAGTAGCTATAGTGGGTTGCACTCATGACGGAATTTTGTAAAAATGTCTTCAAATCTTCGAGCCTCCGTAGTAGACACCAAAAATGACCCCCGTTAAAATAATATATATATATATATGTATAGGGGAAGGTGTTGTACCTTTGACCACTTTGCAAAATTGAATTTTTTTCAGCTTGAATATTAACGCTAAATTCATTTTTTTTATTATTTCATTGTAATTAGTATTCCATTGCTTATAATATTTAATTTTTTCAAGGTCCTAGCTTTACATTTAATATTTTTTATTATTTTTTAAAAAAATAATCGTCCAATGGTCAAAGGGACAACATGTAGTTGTACCTTTGACCACGGGGTGTTGTACCTCTGACCACGTAAAAACAATACAGCAGTCCCGTACAAAAATTGTATTCAGTAATATTGTAATTAATTGTAAGTTTAATAAATACAGGACAAGGATGTAAGCATAATAAAGAAACTATTTTTGATATTATATTATGCTTAATATGCTGAAAAATCCAGTCCAACCGATAAACGTTTTAACTGTCAAGCAGATCCACTAGCAATAGTAGGGTATGGGAGTTTAGCCACAATGTCTTCAACATCAATATCATACAAATTTTCATCTTCTCTCGTAAACTTGTCACTTAAACTTTGTTTTTTCAAATATTGGATCTTAAAAATTGGACATTAAATACCACAGATCTCTGCGACTAAATATGTAATAGTAATATTAATTTTTTTTTTTTTAAATTTGTAGCAGAAGAGCATAAAAGTTGAATTATAAAAAAAATACTCAGGTGTGTTGTACCTTTGACCTGGTCAAAGGAACAACAACTAGTCGTGGTCAGAGGTACAACACCCTGGTAGTGAAAATTAAAAAAAATGCTAAAAATTTTAGGGTTAAGATAAATCAATTTCAGAGGCTACACCATGTTTCTTATTGTAATAGCTACTTTGTCAAATGATTTCCATCTAAAAAGACATAATACAAAAAATATTATGAGGCAAAACGTCATCAATAAATAACTTACATTTTTATGATAGAAATGGAAAAGTATTTTTTGCAAGAATCCTCTTTGACTTGAATAATCCAAAGTAGGTTACACAGGCCCTCTAAAGAAGGAGCTAAACACTAATTACACCAAAATTTATGAAATGTTGCTACATGCCGCCACAGCCTCGGTGGTCAAAGGTACAATATGGTCAGAGGTACAACACCTTCTCCTATATATAAACTCAGGTTTTTATTGTTTATTGTCTTCGTTTGTAGGTTGGATTCGGCCTCCATGAATGTCCCTAGGCCAACCCAGCCATTAATTTTAATTTATTAATGGGTACCTCCACATGAGAATATCAGGCGGCCGGAGCATAGTACTGACCACACTAACTCACCTCTGTGAACTTGGCACCCCACTTTCGAAAAAAATATGACAATAGACTCAAAAAATTGCAAATCGTTTGTAGTGAAAAAAATTTCGTTTGTAGTTGCCCCGTTTTTGAGAACCGGGGGGGTCAAAAAATACCCCGCACCCGACTTCAACCGATTGGAACCAAACCACTTTCATTCGACGTAACATCGTTTGTAGATGTTTGTAGTGAAAGAATTTTCGTTTTTAGTTGCCTAGAAAAAAAGTTACAGCCGCTTTATGAATTTTCAAAATGGCGACTTCTTTAGTTTTAGGGGTGCGTGTTTTCTAATGGCCTCAATACGTTCTAAATTGTTTGTAGTTGATAGTTTTGAAAGAATTTTCGTTTGTAGTTACCTAGAAAAAAAGTTACAGCCGCTTTATGAATTTTCAAAATGGCGACTTTATTAGTTTTAGGGGTGCGTGTTTTCTTATGGTCTCATACGTTCTAAATCGTTTGTAGTTGATAGTTTTGAAAGAATTTTCGTTTGTAGTTGCCTAGAAAAAAAGTTACAGCCGCTTTATGAATTTTCAAAATGGCGACTTCTTTAGTTTTAGGGGTGCGTGTTTTCTTATGGTCTCAATACATTCTAAATCGTTTGTAGTTGATAGTTTTGAACGAATTTTCTTTTGTAGTTGCCTAGAAAAAAAGTTACAGCCGCTTTATGAATTTTCAAAATGGCGACTTCTTTAGTTTTAGGGGTGCGTGTTTTCTTATGGTCTCAATACATTCTAAATCGTTTGTAGTTGATAGTTTTGAAAGAATTTCCGTTTGTAGTTGCCTAGAAAAAAAGTTACTGCCGCTTTATGAATTTTCAAAATGGCGATTTTTTTAGTTTTAGGGGTGCGTGTTTTCTTATGGTCTCAATACATTCTAAATCGTATATATATATATATATATATATATATATATATATATATATATATATATATATATATATATTTTTGTGGTAGGAGGAAAATCCATCATGGACACCTGGCAAGGAGAAAACCAGATATTGTCGGACTCCAACCGACTAAAAACCTCCCCCCCCCCCCTTGTTCTTCGCGATCATGATGGAAACCGCTTACCCATTACTTCATCATGATAGCTGCCTAATTAACCTTCATTGTAATTTCTTTCTCCTTCGTCTCTACAATTGTCCTGATCGCGATGTAGGAATAGTTCCATGCTTCCTCTGAAGTTAGGTCTCTCATCATATTTACAATATCAAACGTCTTGTTGGTGGCCATACTATAGTCATGCCTGATGCTTTTCCACTTCGGGCATATAAAAAGCACGTGCTCGACATCATCTACTTCTCCACAGTAGGTACATACTTCAGTACTTGTTCTTCTCCGATCATGTAAATACTTCCTAAAGCAACCATGACCAGACAAAGCTTGAGTAAGGAAATAGTCCAGCTCTCCGGATGGCCTTTCGATCCAGGTTCTTATATCTGGTATTAACCTATATGTCCACCTTCCTTTAGTCCCACTTGCCCATCTTTTTTGCCAGCTGGCTATGAGATCGTCTCGTGCACTTTCTCTTTGAGTCCCGGTATATATTTTGGCCCTTTCTTTAATCAAAAGATCTATAGGTGGGACGCCCGTTATGACGCCTACTGCTTCTGTCGACACTGTCCTGTACGCACTTGCTATTCTTAAGCAGGCCAGTCTCTGCAAGCTAGCCAGTTTTCTTCTGAGGCCTCTGCTTTCGGTTACTTTTTGCCATACAGGTGCAGCATATAGTATCTGTGAGTGAATCACACTTGAAATGATCTTCCTTTTAGAAGCCCTAGGCCCACCAATATTTGGCATAATCCAACTTTAAGACTTTCCAAGTCTTTCCAACTTTCTGCGTCAGGTGTTTTACGTGTTCGGCGAATGTTAGTTTGGAGTCAAGCCATACTCCCAGGTATTTAATAGCCTTGGCTGGAACTATCTCTACATCGTCGATGAGAAAGCTTACACGCTTTACCTTTCTCCTCTTGGTGATAATAACAGCCTCAGTTTTTTCTGGCGCTAGGCTGAGGGATCGGCTATCCAACCAATTAGATACTAGCTGTAATCCAGTATTTACTTTATTTATTAGGATTGTTTCGTGGTTGTCTATGGCCACTAACGCTAGGTCATCTGCAAAACCAATAAGCGTGACTCCTTCTGGCATCTCTGCTTTTAGAAGATCATCGTATAGGACATCCCATAGCGTCGGTCCAAGTACAGAACCCTGGGGTACCCCACTGCTTATGTCTATTATTTTTGTTAGTCCTTCTACCTCAACGACTAGCTTCCTGTCCGAGAGGTATGAAGCTATTACAGCTATCAGGCTCTCACTCACTCCCTTGTTTCTTAGGCTTTCAAGAATCATCTGACACGAGGCGCTGTTGAAAGCATTTCTGACATCAAGTGTTATCACCGCGCAGAGCCTTCTGTGCATAGAGGAGAAATCTTCTGCTTCTCTTACACGCATGATTACCTCATTGATGGCATCGCCTGTCTGCTTCCCTTCCCTGAACCCAAACTGCATTTCAGCTAAGCCGCCACACTTAACCAACTCACTTTTGAGGCGTATGAGTAGTAGCTGCTCAAAGAGTTTGCCTTCGCTGTCCAAGAGGCAAATGGGTTTATAGGATGAAGCATTCTCAATCGGTTTCTAGCCTTTCCTTAGGAGGACGAGTTTGGCTTGCTTCCATTCCCTTGGAAAATGACCCTTTTTTGCAAGGTCGTTGTAAATAGCTAAGAGGTACTGGGGTTTCCTTTCTGCCAGCTCTTTTAATATTTCTGCTGGGATATTTCCTGGACCCGGGGCTTTCCTATTCTTTAACTTAGCAGTTGCTATATGCAGCTCTTCAACGGTAAAGTCTAGAAACACTTCGCCTCTTTTACTGATGAACGTGACTGGGTCATGCTCAGGGAAGAGGTGTCTAACGACCTCGTCTGCTTTCTGCATTGTCAACTGCGGTTTAGGCGAGTGACCTTTTACCCGTTTTATTACAATTTCGTAACCATTTCCCCATATGTCGTGGTCTACGCTATCGCAAATTTCTTTCCACCGATTTTGTTTTGATGCCTTGATCTTATTTCTCAGTCGTTTCTTACATTCCTTGTAATGCTGTCTATGCTGCTCTGTTACTAATACAGATTCTCTTTTGTTACTTCTAGTGTATGCTCTCCTTGCACTTGTGCATTCCTTGCGTAGCTCTGCAATTTCCTCTGTCCACCAATAGGCAGCTACCCTCCCAGGAAGTTTTCTCCTTCTAGGCATTGAGGAATTGCATAGTATTTCCAGGCTTTTCCGAAATTCCGTGGTGCTAGGGATACTTTCTTCATTCATCACTTCAATGCAGTGCTGCAACATTTTTCGGTCGAGATCTTTTATTCGCCAGCCAAAAACAATATCATTACCTGCTTGGGCCATTCGTGAGCTTCCTATGATATCAAAAACGATATAATTGTGATCACTTAGCGATTCTTTCTCACTAACCTCCCACTTATTTAGTTTTACATCAGCTGTTGCTAATGTTAAATCCAGTATGGAAAAACTTTGGTTTCCCTGAAAAGTGGGTTTCTTTCCCCTATTGCAGCAAATGAGATCATGTTCGGCCATCCACTCCATAACAATTTGACCCCTGGAGTCGCTAAACTCCATACCCCACTGCGGTGATTTTGCATTAAAATCTCCTGCTATAATTGTTTTCCCCTTATGCAATCGGAGCAAGTTTCCTATTTCTTGTAATATTTTCTCTATGTCTTCAATTTCTTTGTTTGGGGAAGCGTAGCAGCTGTATACTGTACACGTGCTTGTTCGAACGTACGTAAATCCGTGTCCTTGTCCCTGACTAATAACATTAATCTGGCCGCATATTATAATAGCAGTGTCCAAGTTCTCGTCCTTAATCCAGTCGCTTCGATCCTTTATGACTTTTTTATTTGGCTCACAGATCAGTATTAAATCAGCACCTAACTCGCGAGCTGTGGCTCGTGCCATGTCATGGGCAGGACGACTCCAGGTAATGTTTATTTGGAGTACTTTCATTGGATAAACTACCTATTCTTATAGTTAGGGTTTCTTTTCCATTTTTTCCAGCTTTACATTTCCTTGTCCCAGTTTGGTGATCCGCTGTCTTGCACAAGACGCAGTATGGTTCGTTTTTGCAGAGTACTGCCTTGTGGCCCTCTTTTTTTTTTCTTTTTTTTTTCTTTTTGTTTCTTTTTTTTTTCTTTTTTTTTTTTTCTTTTTTTTTTCTTTTTTTTTTACGGCGCATCTACTTCTTGGTCATTAGCGCCGACATCCAGGGTGCAGCGAGGAATTTTCCCAGAGTGCCTTGAGATGAGAAAATCCCTGCCGGAGGTGGGAATCGAACCCACCATCTCCCGCTTATGAATCCAGCGCGCTAGCCACTAGACTACGGGAGACCCCTTGTGGCCCTCTTGTCCACATTTCATGCATAATTGTTCCCTATTTGCCCCAGTACATTCTGCTTTTGTATGACCGTACTCCCAACATCTGAAACATTTCATTTCTCTTTTCCTCTCGACTACAACACATTGCGCCCAGCCGATTCTTATTTTTATATCCCCGTGCCCGTAAACAGAAAGCTTATCATTCTCTCCATTACTAGTCCCGATATTCCGTCCGTCTTTGGCAACGCGAGTTTTGTTTTTTTTGTTCCTGACCATAGCTCCTTTAGTCAAGCTTAATGCCGAAAACATATTATGGTCACTTGGTTCTTCCTTTCCTTCTTGGACAATTGGGTAGTATATTTCCCTGACTGTGTCAATAAAGTTACCATGTTTGTCGGGGAAACCAAGGGAATGCTTCACCCGGGCTACCTCCCCTACTGCTTTGCTTTGACGTGTAAGGCCTTCAAGTCCACCCAGTCTTGAGATGGCGATACGGACATCTTTATTTTGACTTTCAAATTGTTTTGAGCATGGAAGAGCTAGGTCATACTCCACCGGCGCATCCCATATAGGTGCATGTTGTACCTGGATCTTTGGAAAGACTTCGTTGCTCCAGTCGTCTTCTGTTATACGCTGAAAGCTCTCATAAGTATCGTCGTGGAAAATAGCTTGCCTTCTTTTTACATTCTCATAGGCTCTTCTGCATTCCCCACACTGTGGCTTACTTGCAGTTAGGTTTTCTATCATTTGATACTGAAGTTCTTTATTCAGTTTCTCTGCTTCTTGTAGTTTATCCCGCAGCATCTTGTTTTCTTCTTCGAGTGCCTGATAATGGCCGGCTTCAGACATACAAATGGCTGTTTCAAGCCATTCACTGAGATCTTTTTTTTGGATTTGGGAGGCTATAAAGCTCACACTACTGACCGCCTCTTTTATATCCTTCTTAGGATTGTAGAAGGCCTTTATAACCGCGTTCAAGTCTTCAACCTGCTTACACAGCTGTACAAGAGTGTCTTTAGACCTTTTACTTGCTCCCGTACAGGCTTTTGGCTTATCAGGGGTCTTCTCTACTCTTTTCCTTTTAGAACATTGCTCCTCACCTTCACCGTCTGACGTTGCATATTCCTTAAATTTCCCTAACTCAGATAGGAGGAGTTCTAGAAATTGAATCTCTCCTTTGAAAAGGGTCTTCAGTGTCTCTCTCTATTCCAGTCGTATTCTTACTCTGCTCAGCCTGGTTTCCTACTGAAGAGGAGCTGCAGTCGCCTGATGACGATCCAGAGAGGCCTGCTTCACCACTTCTTACCTGGACCGGTACTGTGTTTCCGATTCCCTGCACCGTAATTTGAGATTCATGAACGTCCATTTCATGGATTCTCAGGTTTGGTTTTATCGGGTATCCTTCCCTAGGGAGGTTGCCTTCTCTACGGCTTATGAACCCTCCCTGCCCATTGGCAGCCGCTCGCTCCAAGTCAGACGCTGCCGACTAGCCTGGTCCGCCCCGGCTATTTCATTTCACCGGTACCACTCATATCTGAGAAGCATTCCCTTATCCGCCACCTGGGGAGGCGCCCGATGGTGGGCTAGCTCACGCACGGGCACATATATATGTTTACATATATGTATATATATATATATATATATATAAGAATATATGTATACATATATATATATATATATATATATATATATATATATATATATATACATATATATATATATATATATATATATACATATATATATAAATTTTAACGGGGGTCATTTTCGGTGTCTACTAGGTAGGATCGATAAAGATTTGAAGACATTTTTCAAAAATTCCGTCCGTGCTAAAAAGCGGCTGTAACTTTTTTTCTAGGCAACTACAAACGAAAATTCTTTCAAAACTATCAACTACAAACGATTTAGAATGTATTGAGGCTATAAGAAAACACGCACCCCTAAAACTAAAAAAGTCGCCATTTTGAAAATTCATAAAGCGGCTGTAACATTTTTCTAGGCAACTACAAACGAAAATTCTTTCACAACTATCAACTACAAACGATTTAGAATGTATTGAGACCATAAGGAAACACGCACCCCTAAAACTAAAAAAGTCGCCATTTTGAAAATTCATAAAGCGGCTGTAACTTTTTTTCTAGGTAACTACAAACGAAAATTCTTTCAAAACCATCAACTACAAACGATTTAGAATGTATTTTGAGACCATAAGAAAACACGCACCCCTAAAACTAAAGAAGTCGCCATTTTGAAAATTCATAAAGCGGCTGTAACTTTTTTTCTAGGTAACTACAAACGAAAATTCTTTCAAAACTATCAACTACAAACGATTTAGAATGTATTGAGACCATAAGGAAACACGCACCCCTAAAACTAAAAAAGTCGCCATTTTGAAAATTCATAAAGCGGCTGTAACTTTTTTTCTAGGCAACTACAAACGAAAATTCTTTCACTACAAACGATTTTACGTCGAATAAAAGTGGTTTGGTTCCAATCGGTTGAAGTCGGGTGCGGGGTATTTTTTGACCCCCCGGTTCTCAAAAAAGGGGCAATTACAGACGAAATTTTTTTCACTACAAATAACTACAAACGATTTGCAATTTTTTGAGTCTATTGTCATATTTTTTTTTCGAAAGTGGGATGCCAAGTCCACAGAGGTCACTAACTCCCTTGTATGCCGTATGGTCCTGAATCAGATACCTCTAAAATATCTGGTCCCTCGAGCCTGTTACAGGACTCATCTGTTAACACGATACACGCCAGATTTTTTGTTTTCTCGCCACAAAACTTGGTATGTAGTATTCCCCCAGCAAAGGATTGAATGTGTTAATCAGCAAAATCGATCCATCTAGAGGGGGGGGTGGTCCTCCAGAGCAAAAGTAGTTATTTGCCAACACCAGCCATAATTTTTGTTATATTTGAACGAAATTCGGTAATCGTTGTGGTCATCTAAAGGGAAAAATGTGTTGCAAAAATAAACTAAATCGGACCATTAGGAGTGTGAGTTTACTCCAGGCCCAAATTACTAAGTTGCTTATACCGGTAATAATTTACGTTGTATTGAAACGAAAAGCGGAATAAGCTTGGGTATCTAATAAGAAAGAAGTGTTGTAAAAATGAACTAAATCGGTCTATCGGAAGGGGGTTTTTACTTTGTGCTATGCTTCAATAGAACTCTCCCGCCAAACATAGGTTGGCAAAGTTCTTACTAGGAGTGCCTATGTTTGGATAAGACTTTATATGGGTTGTAGAGTTCTGCCACTTGGAGCGCTGTATCCCGTATCTTTTATTATTCATCAAGTTCACTAGACGAAAATGTGAGGTTTTGGTGTATTTATTAACTAGTGTAGAATGCACTACTTAGTGCAAAAGAGCAGAACTATTCATGTTTTCATTTTATTATATACGTTATTTTAAACAAATTATTCAGCAATGCACTCGACAATGCCGAAATTCAGAGGAAAGTGCATAGTTATGCAGCTCCTGCGTGACGGCCTATTATTTATTGATGCGTTCCTTCAATTAACTATTTTATAAATCAAAATATAAATAAATAATTACTTCCAACGCAAAAAGCATTTTGATACGTAGTTCTCATAGAATTTTTATGAAGTTTCTCTCGCATTATTCGCAACTCCGTTTCTGTAATATCCGGAAAAGGTACCTGAGAAAAAAAAAATGTCAATACTCACTAAGATCTTTTATTTAGCAATATATTATATTAATGATAATCATAAATTTTTATGGTTAACATTTTTACGCCGACTTATGAATAACCCGGAGGCCGTGAGTGCTAAGGTGAAAACCCCTCGTCTGTATCCTCTTCTTGCAGGGCGGCCAGTAGAGAACCATGGGCGCCAATGGAGCAGCCCATACGGTCCGGTAAAACGGCCGGCCGGCCAGTAGAGAACCATTGGTGCTAATGGAGAAGGCCACACGGTACGGTAAAACGGCCGGCCGGCCAGTAGAGAACCATTGGTGCCAATGGAGAAGGCAACACGGTCCGGTAAAACGTCCGGCCGGCCACTAGAGAACTATTAGTGCCAATGGAGAAGGCCACACGGTCCGGTAAAAAGGCCGGGCAGCCAGTAGAGAACCATTGGTGCTAATGGAGAAGGCCACACGGTCCGGTAAAACGTCCGGCCGGCCACTAGAGAACTATTAGTGCCAATGGAGAAGGCCACACGGTCCGGTAAAAAGGCCGGGCAGCCAGTAGAGAACCATTGGTGCTAATGGAGAAGGCCACACGGTCCGGTAAAACGGCCGGCCGGCCACTAGAGAACCATTGGTGCCAATGGAGAAGGCCACACGGTCCGGTAAAACGGCCAGGCAGCCAGTAGAGAACCATTGGTGCTAATGGAGAAGGCCACACGGTCCGGTAAAACGGCCGGCCGGCCACTAGAGAACCATTGGTGCCAATGGAGGAGGCCACACGACCCGGTAAAACGGCCGGGCAGCCAGTAGAGAACCATTGGTGCCAATGGAGAAGGCCACACGGTCCGGTAAAACGGCCGGCCGGCAAGTAGAGAACCATTGGTGCCAATGGAGAAGGCCACACGGTCCGGTAAAACGGCCGGCCGGCAAGTAGAGAACCATTGGTGCCAATGGAGAAGGCCACACGGTACGGTAAAACAGCCGGCCGGCCAGTAGAGAACCATTGGTGCCAATGGAGAAGCCCATACGGTCCGGTAAAACGGCCGGCCGGCCAGTAGAGAACCATTGGTGCCAATGGAGAAGGCCACACGGTCCGGTAAAACGGCCGGCCGGCAAGTAGAGAACCATTGGTGCCAATGGAGAAGGCCACACGGTCCGGTAAAACGGCCGGGCGGCCAGTAGTGAACCATTGGTGCTAATGGAGAAGGCAACACGGTTCGGTAAAACGGCCGGCCGGCCACTAGAGAACCATTGGTGCCAATGGAGAAGGCCATACGGTCCGGTAAAACGGCCGGGCAGCCAGTAGAGAACCATTGGTGCTAATGGAGAAGGCCACACGGTCCGGTAAAACGGCCGGCCGGCCACTAGAGAACCATTGGTGCCAATGGAGAAGGCCACACGGTCCGGTAAAACGGCCGGCCGGCCAGTAGAGAACCATTGGTGCCAATGGAGAAGGCCACACGGTCCGGTAAAACGGCCGGGCGGCCAGTAGTGAACCATTGGTGCCAATGGAGAAGGCAACACGGTTCGGTAAAACGGCCGGCCGGCCAGTAGAGAACCATTGGTGCCAATGGAGAAGGCCACACGGTCCGGTAAAACGGCCGGCCGGCCACTAGAGAACCATTGGTGCCAATGGAGAAGGCCACACGGTTCGGTAAAACGGCCGGCCGGCCACTAGAGAACCATTGGTGCCAATGGAGAAGGCCATACGGTCCGGTAAAATGGCCGGCCTGACACTCCCCAATCCAAGCTGTAGTCCCCTCCTAGGTAACTTTTACTCCCAGTAGTGGTCCCGATATGATCTATTTCAAAAGTATTTAATAAGTATTTAGATTTTTGTTTTATATTCTTTCTTTTGGCTAGAGAATGGCGGTCATTTATAAATAGACCGTCCTAAAAAACTGTTATTTGTACACGGACGTTAAAAAAAAAGAATGAAAAAAATATGATATTAATTATTATACCTCGTTAAAATTTTCTTCGTTGGGGGCGATTGTGTTATTGGTATCCATCCTTCCTTGAATTTAAACAATAATGTTTTGTTTAGAATTTTAGTGTTACTTTATTGAAAGTGTTGACATGTGATACATATTTATCTCCGCCATATGACTCCAAGTGAATATAATCGAATCTTCCGATGGAGACCCGGTGGCCGTGAGGGTTTTGGCGTGAGCACTTAACACTCCGAGCCAAACGTCGTGGGTTCGATTCCCACTAGGGGTGGTGGCTTTTCTTTCGAATAAAGAAAAGGCATCACCCCTATCCTGGCTAGAAAAGGGTGGTAACCTATAGATAACCCGTCCTAAAATTCGTAGTCAATAATAAATGGGCGTTAAAATTTAAATAAATCGAATCTTCCAAGTTTCAGCTGCAACAGTCGCAATTGAGTAGACCTTCGTTGGTTGCGACATTCCCCCTGTTAATCCAAGTGAATATAATCGAATCTTCCGACGGGGGCCCGGTGTCCGTTAGTGTTCAGGCATAAGCATTCAGTGCTTAATAGTCTTGGGTTCGATTCTCACTAGGGGTGACGTTCTTTTTTCGAAATAAGAGATGGCATCAGCACTATCCAGGCTAGGAAAGGGTTATCTGTGGATAAGCCGTCCAAAAAATCTGTGTTATTTATTTGCTAGTTGAGGTTAAAATTTAAGTAAGTAAATCATCTTCCAATTGGTTATGAATATATTGTAGTTATTTTAGGGGGACAACTTCATAGCCGTCAAACGCAATGGAACTTCATCAACTTTGGGGAAGAGCCCAAGTTTACCAAATCCAGCACAGGTATAACGATTAAATGGAAACGAGTGTTCATTAAAAGATATTTTCTATTCAATCTTTGAAGGTCTGGTCTTCTATTTAAAAGTTAAAAGTTTATTTCTCCTTGGAGGATAATGCAGCCTATACCTTAAATTACTTTCAAAAATTACACATTTCTGTTGTGAGAAAGATGTCCACGTTCTCGCCAAAAGAATTTCTCAATACAAAGGATGAGCGGGTTAGGAATATTTAAAAAATAATTATCACAGCAATACTTTTGAGGATGGATTCCGTTAATACCGTACAAGTATTCCCATCCAATGGTTCATCTACTGAGCGGAAATACTCCCAAAAATTGACCACGCAAGTATGATATATGACTAAGGGGGCACCTACATTGCCCGATCCGATAGCCACCGACTGTCGGAAGAAAAACAAACGTATGCATCTCAATGGAGGTGTCTACATTGGTCCCGGCCCGATTCTCGGCCGTTCAAACTTTTTTTTTCTCGACCGATTACAGACCAGTCTCAAAATTGCACCAAATGACATATCGCTTCAAAAAACAACAATATCAAACATTACAATTAAATAATTCTAGGTAAATTTAAAGACATTTCGGTAGAGAAAGTCAATTTATTATGAAATTCGTATATCTTTTTGGAGCACCAGTAGACATATTGTAAACCTTCCAGGAAAATTCTGAAAAAAGAAACAAAACAATTAACTTACTTATGATTTAACCAAATGAAACGTGAACAGGTCAGGATCATGCTGCTATAGTATGGTAGATTCGGTGGCCGAATGCAGTACTTCGGAATAAGATAAAATTTAATTTATTCTTCTATAATATATTATTGCATTATTATAAGCAATTAAATAATCATAGCCTGAGCTCCACATCATAACACCCGATGTTTTCTTCGACACATCCAGCATATAGTTTTTTCACATTTGATATAATGTCTAAGATCAAGCAAAGGAGTACGTTTCAGCACTCGATTTCAAAAATTAAACCAAGTTGAAGTATTGAAAATATTATTCTGTTTTAGCGCGGTTACTCCCTATCTCCATAGGGAGAACCCGCTTATGAGGTTGACCTCATGACGCAATCCGAAAGTGCCGACTAGAAACTTTCTCGTTTCAGACCCCATAGATCACGAAAATATAGGTGGTTCAAATTTGTATATATATATATATATATATATATATATATATATATATATATATATATATATGCTTGTCTGTTCGCGCTCTAGCAAGCTCAAAAATGATCCGATTTTAACGAAATTTGGTACAAAAATCTGTCGTATAATTTGAAAGGTCAAGTTCGTTAACCAGCAGAATCCGCCCACTATAAGATAGTGTTTGGGGCGAAATTCGCGCAAAAAAAAATCGCAACGCTTACGTTTATGTGTTTTATAGGTTTCTTAACATAAGAAAACGAATGAAACCATTTATAAGGCGATATCTGTAACCTTTCCTGAGAAAAGTGGAATCAATGTTTTTGTAAGTCATTATATTTTTGTGAGTACTTAGAATCGCGGGATTCAATTGAAATATTTTCTACATATTGGAAATTAATCCCAACTAAGATTTTTAAATTTTGGTTATATTTGGAGTTAAGGAAGTATGCGAAAAAAATTATTTTATTAATAGACATGAAAAGTTTTCGGATCTTCATACATTTTTCGTAAATATTTTTATAACGGTTGGGAAATCGTGCTAAGTGGAAGGCGACCATTCGAATGCTTACTAAATTCTCTACAAAAAAGGTTCTAAAGCAATATTCGATGGGGCAACGTCAATCAGAGATATAAGCGCTTGCTTAAAACTTAAAAAGTGTTTGTTTTGTTGTTTTGAAAGGGTTTTTCTCTTTGTTTATCTCACTTTTTAATTGGTTGTTTCTTGTTTTAAATTTCAATTATCAGTAAAATTAGTATAGTAGTAAAATAAGCTAAGAAACGGTGAAAGGTGTTGGTAATAATAAGTTTGGAGTGGCTGTGGTAATCATGATGGCTGTGGCTAATCATGATGACGTAGTTTGTTTTGAATTCTCCTGTCTATATAACCTTCCTCATAGCCTCTAACTGAAGTTATCGTTATTTATTATTTTATAGAAAGATTTAACCCACGACAGAATGGAATTTTATTCGCCATGAAGCACATAATTACAGTTGATTATAACAGTAAGACCTACTTACTGGCTTAGAGCCTTCTCAGCAGTAGTCAAAGAGTAAGTACGTTTTCAGTACATAATTGTATTGACTTATACAGATTAAGAATTATCCGTTTCTGTGTAAGTTGGTTACTGTCAGTTTCCTGTGATTTGTGATGCTAATCTATTCCATTTCTTCGAGATGTACGTAACCGCGCTAAGATGATGCAGTTCCTGCGAGTCGGACTTTTTTCATTTAAAAGAAAGTATTTTAGTAAAACATAATCATGTTGATTAATTTGTAAGAAATAGATACTAGTAGAGAAAAATACGAGCGATGTGTTAAAAAAGGAAAATTCTAATAATATTATAATAAGAAATATTAATAGCACTGGAAAACGGAATTTGCAAAATTAAATAAATAATTAAAATATTGTAAATTAGATTATCGTACTGCTTTTTATTGATTCACCAAATCATATTTTTTTTGTGCTATGAAGTTGTCTACCCTGTCCACACATCAATCATGTTAACTCTTACTTATATTATATTTAAATATGTAACCTCTCTCAGTTAATAATAATGGACGTTTAAATTTAAATAAATAAATATGTAACCAAATATTTAAAATACCTGGATCAAAGGTTTTTCTTAATCTCATTCGAACTTTGTAAGAATTTCCTAAAATATCTTCTTCTGCTTTTGGCATGCTTTCAGCGGGGCTAAATTTTACAAGCATTTAGAAATTAGTTTTTATACATTTGATATACTTTAAGATGAATCTGATGAATTTTTTTATCGCTAACATTCAAAAGTTATCATGCGTAAGTACTTTATTATCTGCGCTTTAGCGACGACGAAGAGCGTAGAGATTAAATTACCAGGTAAGCAGTTCGAAGGATATGGTTTTCGGCATAGAGAAAGATAATCGATAGAGCTAACTGCTAACTGCTGTGATTTCGATTGTAGAGTTTTGCCAACGGCTCCTAAACTGCTAACCATAGTATCTGTTATTTCTAGTCGTTAGCAGTAACCGCTTCTACTTGGACCTTCTTCAAAGCTTACGACACACAACAAACTCACGATATACAAAGCTATAATCAGACCTATCTGGACTTACGGACTTGAATTATGGGGAACAGCGAAGCACTCAAACATACAACGAATACAAGCATTCCAATCCAAAGTCCTTCGTAGAATAGTCAATACTCCCTTTTATGTCTCCAACAAAACCCTACCCTGCGACCTAAATATCCCCTTCGTAAAAGACCTCGGAAAATCCCGTTTCCTAACGTTTCATTCCAAATTGTCATACCACCCAAATCCTAGAGGTCAATCCCTTTCTCTCGGACCCAGCCTAAAAACCTTCCTGGAGGCTTAAGAGACTTTGGCTCCGTGACCAGCTACCCTAACAGCGATTAAAAACTGTGAAGATATGAATGTTAGCATATATTAGGAAGTTCCAATAATGATTGGCTCCTTCCAAATACTATTCAATGAGATGTATAAAAGGCGAGCACAATTAATTTATTTAATTTATGTTTATTTAGCCGAATCCCAACCATTCCATCTTTACTTATCACCTCGACGGCTAACTATCTAATCATCATGACAATTAATTATTGTACTATACAAATTGTACAGAATTTAAATAAACATTTATTTTAAAAAAATGCTAAAAAAAAATAGATCTGCTAATAGCAACTCATCATTACCAACAGACCATTGATGAAAAGCATGTTTGTATTACTGTTAGCTTGTAAGAGTGGATACATTTCGAATTAGGGGAAATCGAGGAGGCAGGATGAGTAGTTTCCGCTTTGAGTTGGCTACTGCCAGTTTTCTTTGCACTGTGGCGCCTAAAATCTCGCTTTTCTTCGAGATTGGAGTCGGTGTTTATGTTTTTCACAAAATATTCAAACAAAACATTTATTGTATCTATTCCAACCTTTCCAAATGATACGATGGATAATAAAGTTATGGTATCGCGGAAAGATGACGCAGTTCCTTAGAGTCGGATTTGTTTTTGTCCTTATTTTAAAATGTTTCAATTATAATTGAAGGGTTCGTTACAAAAACCAGACAAGTCCAAAAATTTATATTTTGGGATAAATACATCTTCCTCTCCTAAGTCAGCTCTACATATACGTAGGTATTATTGCTGCCCCCAAAAATCAGATAGGTAACATTATATATACAAAAATAATGCAATATACGTACAAAAATAAGACAAGAGCAAGGCTTTTCATTCAGCCTGTCTGCTATTTTTAGAATGTTTATCATTCAAAAATTATTTGTAATTTCCATATGGACTTGCAAGTCCATAAGTTTTTTTTATATTTTCTCAGCTATCCTATTAGAAAACATATTTATTTTATGTAGAATGCAAAGCTGTTAGTGGGACAATAGTAGGTGTAAAAGCAATTTTCATTTCATCCAGCCCAAATAAAGCTACGCACTTTTTTTTAAGTTTCTGAACATTTTAGTTTTTGGACTTGTCTGATTTTTGTAATGAACCCTTCAATTAGACCACTGGAGTATATAAAATAAAAAATGTAGATAATTTTCTTACATATCGCTTCTGTAGAACATATTGCCCAAATCAGTTATTTTAGCTGGTAGCGAGAGGTGCGGTTTTGAATTACACTTTATTTCATGTCTATTGTTTCTTGAATTATTATCGTGATCTTCAATTTTATTTTCAATCCCACTTTTTCTATATATTTTTGCTTTTTCGATGTTTAACAATTTCGAAACTGCACCTGTTAAATCGACTCTTTTGTCAAGAATCATTTGTATGTCAATGCTTTGTTGAACCTCAGGAACGTAGGCGTTTGCGATTTTATCAGCTATTATTTCATATTGAAGCATTGAGGGATATGCCACTGTAAAAATAAGATATAAGTAAAAAATTTTACGTTTCAGAACCCCTAGAGTACGAAAATAACATGGGGCGTGACCCACAAAATGTCCTTGTATTGAATGCAGCGGTCAAAACGCTAAAGAAAACAACTAAACAATATTGTCAGATTTTAGAATACCTTTCTTATCATATGAATCTTTGTAATTACTCCGGGTTTCCTTTGATGTTGAGATATCGTCAGGAAACATTACTTTTTTATCAAAGTTTGGATTTAGCTTGATGAACTGAAAATGAAAAAAAAAAAAAAAAAAAAAAAAAAAAAAAAAAATCTGTATTCTTGTGCATAAGATAAATAAGTTTATTTAATAATCCGAGTCGGCCGAAACCGCTGTGTGTCTTTAGCCTTAAGGAACGTAGGCCAGTCTTCTGCTATAAGGGCCATGTCAAAACTAAGGATCATTTACATGGTAATAATCAGAAGAACCTTTCATCTAGAATACTTCTTAATCATCATTACTTATATACTTAGAATTAAAGTCTTACCTGTAACGCTTTATCATCTAAAGATGAAGGAGAAAACCATTTTGATTCGGTAGGTTCCACTGAAGAGCCAAACATCATTTTTTCGCAACTGGTTTAAAGATTCTCAGCACTGAAATATTTTGTTTAAATAAAACCAATCTCCATTTGTTTAAATGTGAACAAATTCAAATTAAACTTACAAAACGGACTATTCGAAAAAATTTAACGATTCGAACAACTCTCGAGCATCGAAGACCAAGAAATGATGGCACTTTTCTGTTATTGTCCCCACCAGTAGAAGAAAAAAAAAATACTCTGCTTTAATATTATGATTAAAAACATATATATTAGCTTCCAATTCATTTTAAGTCAATAAGTCATATAAATTACGCCTCACAGTTGTAAATTCATACTTCAGCTCGGTGTTTGTTTCAGGTATACCTGTATGAGCAATGTTACTTATTTAAACAGCACGTCAATCTGATTAGTTGGCCACAATCATTAAGGTAGTAGGTACTAATTAATGGGCACAATACAAACAGTTTCGCAGCAAAGAAACAATAAAAGTCCGTGACGCAGGAGCTGCATAACTAAGCACTTTCCTCAGAATTTGGGTAGTGTAGACTGCTTTCCAGAACAATTTGCTTAAAATATCCTACATAAATAAAATAAAAACATGAATAGTTCTCTTTTAAATTTGTAATGAGTAACTGATCAATTATTAATTTGCTTCCAGAGTTATGTTTACACATGGTACCTATTACACTACGTAATAAATACAAAAAAACCTCATATTATCGTTGTTTACGATTGTGGTCACTCTACCATTTTTTATATGGTTTAGAGTAGACCACTGGTGGTGAAGGACTGCAGAGATTTGTGTAGATGGTAATTTGAAATCAGAATTTATTTTAACTTATGCATAACTCTATGGGGGGTGTAGGCCAAAAGAGGAACATGTTTATTGTTATTGGGTTAGTTAAATTTTGGATTATGATAAATGATGAGTGCTGCCGATGGTTGAACTGTTAAATGGTTTTGCTGGATCTTCATAAATGATAAATTAAGAGAGGTACCTGGTGTCTTGACGATTATGTGTTTAAGCATAATGTATAAGCCCTGTAATGTGCTGCATTTTCTTGTTTCTCCAATCCTGGTGGGCTGGCCCAAACCATTCCTGCTCCCTTCGCTCGTCCTGGGTGGCTTAGATGTTTACTCCTCCATAATTGGTGTATAAAACTTGGGGAGAGAAAAACTTAGATGCTCCACACTTTGTCTGCTTGGTGACTATATCTTCCGAACTTGTCTTTGCGTGCAGTTCGTACTGCCGTGGGCAAGTAGTTCCCGGGCACACCGCTAGGTGGCAGCACCTCACGGGGTAGACTTCTTACATATAATGAGCGGAGTTAAGCGAACAATCGTATTTTGACCTAACGCAGGAACAGGATACAGTCACTCTAGTGGTAGAAAGCGCTCCTTGCGGCGGCTTTGTGAACCTACGTCTGACGGGCTTTTCTATTGAAATATATTACAAATTAAAGCCCCGCTTTCCGATTGACCGATTCAGCTCATTTTTACAACACTTCTTTCTCATGAGGTACCCACGACGTATACCGCGTTTCGTTACATTACAGCAGAAATTACGACCGGTATGAGTATATTAGGAATTTTTATTACAACACATTTTTATTTTTTTACAACACATATTTACCTGTAGATTACCACTACGAATACCGAGTTTCGTCGAAATATACCAAAAATCATGGCTGGTAGTGGCGAATTGGTATTGTGGGTCCGGAGTAACCCCCCCCCCCCTCCTAATGAACCGATTTAGTTTATTTTCACAACACGTATTTACCTGTGGATTACCACTACGAATACCGAGTTTCGTTGAAATATAACAAATATTACGGCTGACATTGTCAAATTAGTGTTTTGGGTTCGGGGTAAACCCCCCTTCCGGTGGACCGACTTTGGTGGTTAACGACCTCGTTCAATCGTTTGCTAATTGAATGCTATATACCAAGTTTCGTGACGAAAAAACAAAAACTCTGGCCGCTATCGTGTTAACAGACACACACACACACACACACACACACACACACATATATATATATATATATAAATTTTAACGGGGGTCATTTTCGGTGTCTACGAGGTAGGATCGATAAAGATTTGAAGAAATTTTTCAAAAATTCCGTCTTGAGTCCAACCTCAATAGCTACTTTCCTTTGGAGGAGGCAAATATATTTATGTGTGTGTGAATCTGGTTCTTATATCCATGCAATTTTATAACAACAATAATTTCTCTTTTTTTCCAAACTTAGATTCTCCCAAATACAACTTTAGTAACACAACTCTATCTCAAACACATAATACTGAAAACACTCTCCATCCTAACATTAATCTTGCACAATTAAGCACAACAAGGGCGGAGATGACCAAGCAGTTTTCTGCCCTTAAACTACCAACCCAACCCAACCCAACCCTTCGGAGGAAAGTGCTAAAAAGGATATGTCCTGTTCTTAAAAGGCGCGAAAATATGTATATAAGGAGACTGCAGTCTGAAGGTTATTATAATAATTGACATCAGAAAGAAAACATTTATTTTCAAAGCTGAAAATTTCGTTGGTAAATTTTCGCTTGTAAGCTAACTTTATTTATAAAACAAACATAAATAAAATACAATAGATCTGGTAAAAATGCAGTTTCCAGCCCTCCAAACCGATTTCTTTCAAACTTCGCACAATAACGTATTTTGATGCACTAAACACGAATACGATAAAAAAAAACAAAAAAAAACGTCGGATTTAACTAGGAAAGAAGTTATTAAGCACTTAAGTTCACTGTTGTGCAGGTTATGAGAGCTAATGTAAACAACTAAATTTGTGACGACTTTAAGGCATACATGACTTTAAGGCATAAATGACGACTTTAAGGCATACATGCTATGCGTTTCCGCTCGCTACGCTCGCTCAAAAAGATAACAAAACCCCATTCAATCCAACTCGCTAAAATTAATAGACTATAATATTAAGCACTAAAGTTAGGAAGGATATAAAACTATTCAAAGATATTGTTAATTTTAAGGGCATCCTCATCCGTCGTCACCTGTCGCTTAAGGGCATACGTGCTATGCGTTTCCGCTCGCTCAAGAAAATAACAAAACCCCAGTCAATCCAACTCGCTAAAATTAATAGAATTCTATTAATTTTAGCGAGTTGGATTGACTGGGGTTTTGTTGTCTTTTTGAGTGAGCGGAGCGAGCGGAAACGCATAGCATGTATGCCCTTAAAGTCGTCCTAGACATTCTTCTAATCCTCCAAGACATCTCTCTTAGCTTAGACAATTGACTTGTTGACAATTGAAGTTCGGTAGGCACGAATTAGAACGATAATTATAAAGGCATTAGCTAATTATTAAGGGATTTCTGATATATAATACTTTTCATGAACGAAACAAGAAATGTGAAGAGTGTTTAATTATTTAAAAAAATGATTGTAAATAAATAACTGCTGATGAATTTCGATAATTTATGGTAAATTTCAATTAAACTTCCTTATTACGAACTTTTCCATACCCGCGCATGCGTATGTTGACAAATTTAGTTGTTTACATTAGCTCTCATAGCCTGCACAACAGTGAACTTAAGTGCTTAATAAATTCTTTCCTAGTTAAATCCGACGTTTTTTTTTATCGTATTCGTGTTTAGTGCATCAAAATACGTTATTGTGCAAAGTTTGAAAGAAATCGGTTTGGAGGGCTGGAAACTGCATTTTTACCATAGATCTTGCACAAGCTAACGCATAGCGATCCTAAATTTACCTTAATTATTCGTTCTTAAAGGAGGCTGACATCGTATATGAGTAAATTTCTATTCTCTGAGTATTCTACAATTTAAAAACTTAACCTTTCTCATAACATTATGCATCATATGTGATATCGACTACTAGTGAATCAGTAAGAAAGTCCGATTCGCAGAAACTGAGCCATCTTGCGTTTCCATAACCTTCTCCCTGTGTTATTTGGAAAGCTTATAATAGGAGGGAGGACAACTTTATTCAAAAGAAATAAAATGGGCTGCCCAATTAAATTGGGGGTAAAACTGAAGTTTAGCGTCCTCACAAACGATATCTTTAACATTTTTCACTACAACGTATTTTAATGCACTAAACACGAATACACTAAAAAATAAATCGCTTTCAACTAGGAAAGAAGTTATTACGCACTAAAGTTCGCTGTTAGGAAGGTTATAAAAGTAGGCGTAAACAGCGTATTTGTTAACATGCGCATGCGCAGACATGTAACATTGGTACACAGAGAACTCTCATTTGAAATGTTCATAAACCATTTATTCAAAAATAATTGTCAATTTTAAGGGCATCCTCTTCCGTCGTAACCGGTCGCTTATGCGCAGACGTGCTAAGCGTTTCCGCTCGCTACAGCAGGGGCGCCATATCTCAGACCGGGCCCCCACTTCTCAGAGCCAGACTGAAAATTCTAGTACTTTGCCAGTGGCACGATAGGCCTTTAGGCCTCGGTGCAGTTCTTTCCGGGTTTTCTCCGGGCACGCGTTCCTAATTCTAGTACTTTGCTTTAGGACTTAGGACATTTCTCAAAATCAAGACATTATGTATTTGGCGGGAATACTGGAAGAGGAAGTGGATTGGATCGCCGTCTTTCACGCCAGACACGGCCTGTACTCTTCTTATTTTTAAATTCAAAGTAAACATCGAGCGACAGTCGGTGCAACAAAGGTCACTTTCCAATAAATATAGGCTACGCCCGGCTATATTTCTAAACCCCATTCTTTTTACAAGCTCATAATCATCTATACATTTTTTCCAACTAGCGAGGCCCGGCCCGGGACAACAGTACCTGGCAGTCCCCCCCCCCCATGTGGTGGCCCTGCGCTACAGAAGATATCAAAACCCTAGTCAATCCAACTCGCTAAAATTAATAGAATTCTATTAATTTTAGCGAGTTGGATTGACTAGAGTTTTGATTTCTTTTTGAGCGAGCGGAAACGCATAGCACGTATGCCAAAAAATCGTCCTAGACATTCTTCTTAGCTTTCTTCTTCTTCAGACGCGGTGTTCGGTGGATATAAATCCCCAATCGCACCGAAAAATGCCTTTAAGTGCTCTTCATATTTATGGGCACGTTTAAAGAGAAATTCGGCTAAATGGTCATCTCGCGGGATATTATCCCGAATTTCTCCCCAAACGCGCTAGCTAATTATTAAGGGATTTCTGTTATATAATACTTTTCAAGAACGAAACAAGGGTACTTACGTATTAGGGTCAAATCATGGATAACGCATTTCTATTGGTCAATCACTATCATTTCATTGGCTAATGTGTTTATAGTAACCATCTTGTTCCATTTGTCTTTATAACGCAATTCATTTGTGCTTTATTTATCCACGCAATTGTTGTTGTTTTTTTTTGTTTGTTACGCGATTTAAGTTTATATGGTTATAGCGAGTTTATATGGCAACAACAGAATAGCAAGGATGAAGGAGTCCGTTTCGATTTAGCGATGCTATATTGTATATCAGTCAATTTTCCAGCGCAAAACCATCCTTGATCTATATTATCAACGAGTTGGATTGACTGGAGTTTCGATATAACCTTGAGTGAGCGGAAACGCATAGCAATTATGCTATTAATATAAGTGCTACGCGTTTTCACTCGCTAAAGGTTATGTCAAAACTCTAGTTAACCCAAATCGTTGATAATCCCGTCGCCAACTGATTTGACTCCTTGATCCAGCTCTCTGAGACCCGACTCTTTAATCTGCTTTGACGCTAATACGTAAGTACCAATTTTTTTTCTAAAGTGCATGCACCATTGCAATAAAAATTGATTTAGAAAATCGATTAGGGACCATTTTCTCTGGCTAATCACTGCTTCAAAATTCAGGACCTTGGAAGAGTATGGGCGAATCAAAAATATTGACTTTTTTATTATTTTATTTTCTGATTCAGAAAGATGTAGTTAACATGACGCTTCGCCTTTTTTCTCTGGTTTGCCTTTAGTTCTCTCACAGTTTCAAGTTAAAGTGAATAGCAGCATCATCTTAAAAAATTTAATGTCCTATTTCAAGGACGAATCCTGGGTCTGAAACGTCCCTCCTAGCATTTTATTACCCATAAATCACTCTTAAAAATTATAATTAAAACATTGAATTTCAATTGAATACTTTTTTCAATTTCTGAATCAGCACTCCATAGAGTAAACATTTGCCCCTGCTATCCTGAAGCACTTCTAGAACTTTCACTTCGATTTCTCAACATCCGGAATTCGTGATTCGCCCTTACTCCTCCAAGGTCCTGAATTGTATTCCCGGAAGACAAAGTCTTCTGGCTTCCTTCTCGAATCTAAGGCCGAGACTACCATATATTTTGTTTTTGCGTCGCTCACTATTAATCCAATCTTCTTACATTCTGCAACCAATGTTGATAGAACCTCGAACGCTTTGCTCCTACCTAGAATTGCAATGCAGTTAGCATATCCCAATTTCCACCAGGTGTAATCCCTTTAACTGCACAAAAACGTTAAACTTTTACAAAAATGTAAATACTTTCGTGAAATCCCATTGCTTCCAAAAAAACTTAAGAAAACAGCCATGCTAAATAAATTATTTATTTTCAAATAGATGTTTTTCACAATTCTATCAGAAGTACAAGTTCTCCTTTTTCTACATTTTGTTTTCATATTTATGGCAGCAATGGTTGAACTAACTCTATCCAGGACTTGACTGTAAATTAAAACAAATTGAAGTAGTAACAGGTAAGGACACAAAAAGAAATAAGCAAAACATTTTAGGGCACGTTAAAGCTGATATATTACTATATTTAAAATACTATTTGTAAGATAAATTATACTCAAGATTTTCAATATAGCACCATTTTAAAACACCATAAATAAATAACATGCTATGTTCCAGGCATAACCGAAGAACTGCATATATACTTTACAATAGCTATTTAATATTATATACAAAAAAATTATTTGATTATATTAAAGAGAAAAATAACAAAGAGAAAACGCTATTTATGTACATAAATACGTATGTAGATCTTCAATAAGTAAAATTAAACTAAGGCAGACATATAAAACATTTAATGTCAAGAATAAATAACTCTTATATAAATTATTGTCCGTAAAAACTACTATAACCAGTCAGTACAAAGTGGTGTAAGAAGGCCAATACGTTTAACCTAAAATAGTTGAAGAAATAAGTAGAATGCACCATGGTAAGTAACTGCAAATGGACTATGGTTCCTGTAAAGGTTGTTCCTGATTTTCTTCCCTCTGTAAAAAAAATATAGTTGGTATTAGATTTTCTATTTTATTATTTACGTAGGCTTGTAAATATTGAATATTGTAAGTTATAAGCAATGTTGGGCAAAACTAAAAACTAAAATTAAAACTACATTCACTTTTAGCGCGGTTCCTCCCTTCCCCATAGGGAGGAACCCCGCTTATAAGGTTGATCTCATGACGCAATCCGGAAGTGCCGACTAGAAAATTTTGCTTTTCAAAACCCCTAGAGAACGAAAATAACGGTGGTTCAAATTTGTATATATATATATATATATATATATATATATATATATATATATATATATATATTTGTCTGTTCGCGGCCCTGACAGCTCAAAAATGGTCCGATTTTGATGAAATTTCGTACAAAAATCTTTCGTCAAATTTGAAAGGTCAAGTTCGTTAACCTGCAGAATACGCCCACCGGAACATGGTTTTTGGAGCGAATGTCACGCGAAAAAAATCGTTCCGCTTACTTCATATGCTTGCAAGTACTCGTTTTATAGGCTCCTTGGCCTAGGAAAACGAATGAAACCATTTTTAAGGCGATAGCTTTAACCGTTTTTGAGAAAATTGGAAAAATAGTTGTTGAATAACGTTTTTGGTTTGGGTACTTAGAATCATGGGATTCAGTTGAAACATTTTCTGCATGTTCAACTTTCATCAAAACTAATATGTTGAAATTTAGGTTACGTTTGGAGTTAAGGAAGGGTTAGAATAAAATATTTTATAACCAGACATGAAAAGTTTTGGTAACTTTGTATACTTTCATTAATATCTCGAAAATGGTTGTGAATCTTGGTAAACGGAAGATTACCATTAGAAAGCTTACTAAATGCTCTACAAAAAACGTAGAAAGTTTTGATTAGGCGATGTCAATCGAGAAATAAGTGCTTAAAACTTTAAAGTAATTGATTTAGCTTATTCGAACTGTTCTTTTTGTGTGTTTTTATTCCTTGTTATTTTTTAATTGCTTATAGTTGGTTAATGTATTTGAAAATAAAACAGGTTAAGTAAAATAAGAAAAACAATTTAATGTTAGAAACATGGATTTCCACGATATAACTTTTCAACTGCCTAGCGGTGCCTTTCTGGGGTTGGCCATCCAGGTAAGATAATAAATAAAGATCTTTCAAGAAATTTGGAACCAAAATAATAACTGTTTCTATTTTAATCATTCAAAATGAGACTAGGGATAAAAACGGAACCGCGCTAAGATGAGTCGGAATTTTTTAGAATAAACTAAATCTAAACTGAAAATTGCAACCTAAAAAAACTAAAATTAAATTAAATAATGGATATTAGTTGAACTAAAACTAAATCATCAGAAATTGATTAAAAACTGAATTAAAGCTTTATTTTAGTTTAGTTTAGTCTTACAAAAATAACGTAAATTAATGTAAATCATATGTTATTTCAATAATTAAGTAAATTATTAAAACTAATAGGACTTGTTTTCATTTTGTTTTAAATAGGCTGAAGTTGAAGTTGTAACCTCATTTTTACCCATTTAAGTTCACAAATAAACACTCTTTATTTAAACAAAAATACATACATACCTATTTTTTTTTTACTTTCGTTTTGAATCAAAGGGTGCTATAAACTAATAAGTGAATTAAAGACTAAAACTAAACAAAAATCATAAATTAAGGTCACTTTTGCTTAAATTAAACTAATTACCATACTAAAAGTGGATACTAAAACTAAAAACAACTACTTATTAAGAAAATACACGAACACATGATTAATAATTTTACAAATCTAAAACTAATAATATAACGTGAGTTTATTTTTAGTTAGAATGAATTAACGTTAGTTTAGTAAACTAACCTTAGTTTTGCCCAACACTGGTTATAAGGACGTAAGGCCCAATGTTTTTGTAATTATCATTTTATTATAATCAGAAAATTTGCCTCTAGACAATCTAGAATAGCAGAACATTCCTTTATTCGTTTTACTATTCTGTTTATTAATTCTGCATTTTTGTTTTGTCTTTTAGCTGGCGAAAGATACCAAAGATTAGCCAAAACGTCCAGAATACAGATTTTTACAAGAATCGTATTGTTGTTTTCCTGAATGAAATATCTAAAGGAGAGTATTTAGTGAAATACTACTAGAAAGTTTTCTTATAGCAAAATAATATTTTGTGCTGATTATTTTAGGTAATTAAACTTACAATTTGAATAAAATAACTCTCGGTAAGGGGAAGGTACATTTTATAGGTAGTGATTCCTCAATCCTCACCTATAAACTCCCTCCTTAAGTGTTTACTAATCAGACTATTCACTTTGATAGTTCATTTATAGAACATATGAGGCATTGTGAATACAAAGGGCGAACTCAACATCCGGTCAAATTTCTTTCCCCCGCCATCCAAATCTAGACGCTTCAGAGAATCTACAGGTATATTTTTCATGTTGAAAAATATACCTGTAGATTCCCCCCCTTCTTTCCCTCACAAAATACAAAGAGAATGCAAAAAATCTGGCTGGAATCTGCCATAGGAAGGCTGATACAAAAGGCGAACTCAACACTCCACTACCAGTCCGCTGGATGATGATATAAATAAAATGCTCTTTTCGTTGAAAGTGAATTTCACACTAATTCCTGTTCAATTATTATATCATTTGAACAATGAGACATCCCACAACAAAAAAATGTTTTGAATATACTTTAGTGGAGTTCGGACTAATGGAAAAAATATTCAAAACGCATTTCCCTGAAAACTACCTTTTGTTGAGTTCGCCCTTTGTATCCAAAATGCCTCATATGATGTTTGTTGGGATATTTAAAAAAAAAAATAACAATAATAGTGATTTCTTTCTGTCTTCCAAAACCCTTGAATGTACTATATTAATAACATATTATCGTTTTCCTAATGAAGTGACTGGATGAGAGGAGCAGAATGAATTTAAATTATCATTACGGTTGCCATCATTATGGTAAGACTGTCAATGGCTTCTTCTAGAATACTGCAGATGCTGGCTTCGGTTGGAATACAGTGGGCCTTGTATTTCATCTGAAGTGTCCAACATATGGTATGACAACATTTTAGGTTTTTTTTTTTTCACTTACACAAAGGTTAGTTACAATTCTGAGGATAATTAGGTAATGAAAAGAATTTATCTTTTTTGTTCTTCAATTATATCAGTGGACATGAACATTATAGAAACATTCCGGGTGTTTCAAAATGAACATCTTTAAAATATTTATTACATTAATCTAACACTTATAAGTGATATGACAAACAGCAACTCAAACAGTTTTGTTTGTTGGCACGAATGCACATGTGCATGAAATAATTCTGCTGCCATCAGTTAGAAAGCACTAGTAGGAATGATGGTGACTGGTGAATAGAAAGCAATTTCTTTTTTTCAGATAGTAGAAAGTGACCCATAGTTACTGTGCAATGTGCGTTCCTTATTAAGTTCGGTTATGATCCCCAAGTGATAATAAAAACCGTAGACAGCATCATCATTTTAACATACAGGCTGCATTTGTAAAGGGAAGTGTAAGGGATGACCAAGAGTTAGTGAAGAGAGTGTTGAGAGCGTCGTTAGCGCGTAGGCCAAAGAAATCAGTTTGAGAGGCAAGTTGTGAATTAGCAACTCCTGTGACAGCTGTTTGGAATTTTACAGAGATTACAACTATTTCCTTTTTTCATAGGATCTAAAGCCTTCAGATTACTGTTGATGGCACCTGTTTTGCAAGGTTGCACTTTGCAAATTAAATGATGTCACACGATGATAAAGATTTTCTAGATCATGTTGTCATCAGTGATGAATTGATTTTTTGTTTTAGTGTACATGTGAACACTCGTAATATGCGGGACTAGGGCTCAGAGCATCCCCACAAGATGATAAAAGTACAATGAGACTCTCCTGATAAAAATGAATGTTTTTTTTTAGAAAAGTTTATGCCCTTCCATTTTTTGATGAATCAACTGTAACTGGTGCTTCTTATTTTAATACTCTAGCATAGCAATGGAGTTTTCCTCAGTTAGAAGAAGATGAACCAGAGAATTTAATCTTCCAGCAAGTGAGCGTCTCTAATGACATCTTGTTTAGCATGGCCTTCATATTCACTCGATCTGACGCCATAAGATTTCTACCTTTGGGGCTTCATAAAGGATCGTGTCTATGTGCCTACGCTAGCAGCTGACCTAACATAATAGGAAACAGGATTGATGCATCTCTTGCAAAAATTATTCCAGAGACACGGATCAACATTTGGGAAGAACTTGTCTATAGACTTCGCTGAGAAACGAATAATGCTCACATTGAACACAGGTTAGCTTTTAGTTAAAACTGTGAGAGTTTCTTTTTCTTTTTATGAATCTTTTATAAATGTAAGTTTAATATAATAAAGCATTAAAACCCTAATATTCACTTTGAAACATCCAGTACTAATAGAATATTAATCTTCCAAATACAAGTTTTGGCACATTTGCATTTATTATTTTATCAAATAAAAAAAATTAGTTTGCACCATTACCTCAGGTTATTTCTTACTAAATGAAAGCTATTTAAATGTGAAATATATTTCAGTCTTCATTTTAAGGCAGCAAAACAAAGAAATTAAATTAAGTCAAAGGTAAATAATTAGGAAGAAACTGGAAATGTGGGAAATTTTGCTTACAGGTGGAAGTTCTTGGTTATCGAGTTCAACGTTTGGTAAACCAGCTTCGTCAACTCCAAATACCTAAAATTATAGATTGCAACAATAATACCAGTATGATCATGGAAATCTTAATGAGCAGAAAGAATTCAACTACTACTTTATAAATATCTATGCTTTTATATTTAAATATTTATTAATTTAAATAAATGAAAATAAAGAGGAGTACAGGAACTTAAATATAAAAGAACATAGGTACTTTAATTTTTTAGCGCAGAGCCTATTCAAGTCACTGCCTCGTCATCAGTGCACTATAGCCTGTTCAATTGGACAAAGTAGTTGGAGGGGGAGATGGAGGGAATGGGTGGGACCTATATAACAGAGAGGCAGTAAAAATAGCGGGAAGAACTGACTGTTATGACTTTATCAGTTTATAACCGATATGCCAGTTGCTTCGTTTGTGGGAAATGGCAATGTTATAGTTTAAATTGTTTTTAGCCTTTTAGCTTTGGCTAAGTATTGATAAACATTAAACACCATCCCCCACACCTGGCCTCTCAAACCCTTTCCTGCTCCTAAATGAGACATAATCAATTTTACGTTAAGTGTCTGATCATTAAAAGGCTTTGTAAATGGTGGAACAGAAGGGAGAACAGTGAAGATATATACAGGTATATATTGGTCTGTTTGTACTCTTTGGGCAATGTTCGAACCTTTGGTATCGGTTAAATGAAAACATCCTAGCAGTATTGGTTTGTACCAATTTCATCACACTGTACTAATATGAGCTCATTTTACGATACCAATAATAAGAAAATACATTTAAGTTTAAAAATTGTAAATTTCCCAATACTGTTTTAGCATAAATATACTTTAGCGATGACTAAACTAGAAAAAACTTTATAAAAAAGTGCCCGCTAGCGTTCGCACATGCGCAGTGGTCATTTATGAAATGGCATTCACGCATCTGCCATGTACGAAAAAGAAGACTGTATGTTATACAGTACATTACATAGGATTGTCGGGTGGACCTAAAGCATATTTATGTTCCTGAGAACATAAATAGAATAGTTTGAGCAGAAGGCTCTAAACGATTTTTTTTTTCAAATGATTTTATTGTTTTATAAAGTGTTTTTGGCTTTTTGTTTGATGACGCAGTGACATTGAAAGCACTCTGCAGTTGAAAATAAAATTATAATAAGTGTAGGTGACTTTTGTTCTCATAAATCCTCAACATGGATTTTCATCTAGCTACAGGATAAAGAATAAAATTATAAATTATTTGACACAATTCTGCCTTAATGAGTTGAGAGATACAAGAAAATTACAAAGAAAAAAGGCCTTATTAAAACAAAAAAAAATATTAAGTTTTCTGATAGACTATTACTGATTTTTTCACAGTTAAATATTCTTATTATTAGTAAAAACATATTTCATTACCTCAACATTATCAGTGGAATTGCATTGTGTTTGATCAGCTTCTGCTAATTCTGCTTCAACCTAAAAAACAAAACAATTAAATTGCATTGAGAGGAGATCTATGACCGTTGGTGATGCGAAGGTGGAAATTGTCATGATTCGGTCGTTGTGTCTTATTAAATGTACATTTTTTATGTGAAAATGGGTTTTATTGTGTTTGCTACGTTTCGGCTTGGAATTCAAGCCTTCGCCAGGGCTGTAAAACAAGTACGGTCAAGGAGGCCGAATCCAACCCATGAACAAAGACACTAGAAGATAAAAATCTTCAGTGCTTGCTGGGGATTTGAACTCAGGTCTTCCTGCGTATTAGTCCAGTGCTCTACCACTGAGCTAACCTCACCCCCACATAGATACAGATTTAAAATTAACAAGTACGTAATGAGAATAGGCTTACCGATGTGAAGACGGAAAACTATGCCTCTTGGTTGCGTAATCATTTCTGACTGTGGTTAATAAAGAAATGATTACGCATACATGAGGCATAGTTCTCCGTCTTCTCATCGGTAAGCCTATTTTCATCATGTACTTGTTAATTTTATATCTGTATCTATGTTACCCATCTAGGTCTTAACCCAGAATTGATCTACCTCTAATTTAAACTGTAGCTATAGCACACACTTACTGTATAATGTTTTTCTGTTTTTTGTGTATATATATATATATATATATATATATATATATATTGGGGGTGAGGTTAGCTCAGTGGTAGAGCACTCGACTAATGAACTGGAGGACCAGGTTCAAAACCCGAGTGCACACTAAAGATTTTTTCTTCTAGTGCTGCCGTTCGAGGGTTAGATTTGGGGCCCCAGATCGTCCCTAGGCTCACCCAGCCTTTAATTAATTTAATTAATAATGGGTACCTTGGGTGCTAATGACTCTAGCAGTCGAAGCAGCCAAGGGGAAAATCAGGCGGCTGGAGCATAGTATTGACCACACTATCTCCCTAGTGTGCCGTATGGTCAAGAATCAGATACCTCGACAGTATCTGCCCCTCTGGGCCCTTGTGGCCTGTTACGGGACTGATTTTTTTATATATATATTTTTTTTTAATTTATATTGACGTATAATGAATTTTAAATTTTATTTTATTATTTAAACGGGTCGTGTCGGGTTCTTATACAAAATTAGAAAGATATTTTTTAAAAAACATATACGTGGTTAGTGATATACATCTTACTACCACAGAATAATATAAAATTTATACTATGAACATAAATTACCTTATATCCATAGGCGTAGCTCAAGTTCCAATTTTCAATATTCCCAAGGTTCTCAATATTCTCTTGATATAAGTTCAATTCAAACAATTATTTTGGTACAAATACTTTAGGATGCTCTCCTAGCATAAAAACTAAGGATTTCTTCTTCTTCTCTTCAGGAAAACAACTGACGATCTGCCCGGCCTTCTTGATTTCAGATTGAGGAAATTTATATTCAGTCAGAATTTTATATTACTAAGAAGTAGTAAGATATTTCTTGGTTCATTATTTACATTTAATCTATTTATATTGAAAATATCACTGCAATATATATATATTAGTATTAACTCTGTTCTACTTGTTTTCAGCCATGATGAAGGCTTGAATTTCAAGCCGAAACGTCGTCTAAGAATAAAACTCATTTTCCTATAAAAAATGCAGTTTTATTAAGACACAATGACCAAACCCTGACAATTTCTACCTTCCCAATTAAATTGCAAATCATCGAAATAAATAGTTGTTTTAAGTTAGAACTAATATTAAAAATAAAACTAATGTTTTAAGTTAGAACATAAATTTATTTATTTCTTTAATTTTAACGTCCATTATTATTAACTAAGAATTTTAGGACGGGTTATCCATAGGTTATCACCCTTTTCTAGCCAGGATAGGGCTGATGCCTTTTCTTTTTTTCTAAAGAAAAGCCACTGCCCCTAGTGGGAAATGAACCCAGAACCCTTGGAACGGAATGTTAAGTGCTCACGCCTTAACACTCACGGCCACTGGGCCTCCGAACATAAATTTATAAAAGGTCAATAGGCTCTTACACTGGGTGCATTAGGTTGTTGTGCGGGAGCTAAAGATATTCCTCCGACAGCACCTTCCTCTTCAATCTGTTCCACACTGCAGTCTTCTGCATCCTAAAGCACAGATACTGTTTAAATCTATAGAGTAAGTACTATTACTAGTAGTTCTTTTATCAGCAACATGATATCTTATGCATTTTTTTTTTTTTAAATTTGATGCACATTATTTCAGGTAATTAATTATTCAAATTAAATTACTTACATTAACACTGTTTGGAAGTGGATGAATAGGATTTTGACTACTCAGCACTCTTGCAATTGTACATAAAAGATTATCTGCAGCTTGCCTCAACCTGAAAATAAAACCGTTTAATTGACTGGTGATGAAAATGATTTGTCGATAGCCAATAAAAAATGACTGTGGGGAAGGCAATTATTCTCCTAGAATAATCCTCTCTTTTAGCGCAGTTCCTCCCTCTCCCATAGGGAGGCAACTCACTTATGAGGTTAACGCAATCCGGAAGAGCCAACTAGAAAATTATATGTTTCAGAACCCGTACAACACGAATATAACAGTGGTTAAAATTTGTTTGTATATGTATATATAGACATATAATTAATTAATTAACATTAACAATTAATGTTTGCTCTCCCACCGTCTAAAAAATTGGTCCAATTTTGATGAAATTTAGTTAAATTTTGGCTTTGTTTGGAGTTAAGGATGTACTATAAATAAAATAATTCATTAGAGGGGCAGGAAAAGTTTTGTGATTTTCGTATATTTTCTGAATTATCTCAAAAACGGTTGGAAAATCGTGGCAAGTGGAACATGACCATTCAAAAACTTACTGAATTCTCTACAAAAACGGTTCTGATGTAATTTTCAATGATGTGATATCGATTGGAGAAAGAAGAACTTGAAACTTCGAAATTGTTAGCTCTGCTCTTTGAATGGGTTTTGGAATCTTTTTACCAAACATTTTAATTCGTTGTTGCTTATTTTAATTGCATTTAACAGTAAAATGATTATTTTACTCAAACGAAGTAAGAATATATTTCTTTTTACCTGGAAATGCGATCTGAATTGACTCCTGAAATTTATTTAATTGCTGCTTTTTAAAATATGCGATGCTTTATGCTTGTTTTCGCACTATGACATAAACTACTGGTAAAAGAAGTAAAATAAGTGTTATAACCTATTAGAAATATATAGCTAACAATAGAATATTACAGTTGTTGTAATAAGTTAATTTCATAAATTGTTATCTGCCGCGAAACATAGATGTTCCCATTTGGGAACAAATGACTTTGATTTTGATCGCACAATGTAGTATTACCCCCTAAGTTCAAACGTAACGCTACATTCTCATGAAAGTCAACTACTTATTCAATGAGTTTGTTCTAAGAAAGACTACAGACATAATTACAGTGGAACATGGATAATTCAAACTTCAATGATTCGAAATCATCTTTAATTAGAATTTTTCTCTCGGCGCCTAGAATTTAGTGCATAAACAATGTAAAAAAATCGTGGTTAATTCGAATAAAATTTTGGATAATTCGAATTTTTTCCGAGTCTGTACCTCCAATGGAAAGTGGACAGAGAGGCCGGTCGATCTTAAATCTTGTGAAAATATTCTCCCCTCTGGTAAGAAGGATAGTAAGATACGGATGTGAAGATGCGCGGCTGTCTCATAGTCTAGTTCTTGGACTCTTCAAGTTCTGCAAGTGCTGGATCATGCTTCCTCTCTTCCAGGGGTTGTTATAGGTCCATCCTGTCGTTTTATCCTAGAATTCCCTCCCATCTTCATTTCTTGTTCCGTTATAAGTCAGTCAGCGCCTAGATCTGTTGTATCTTTTTGTGCCTTGAATTTCTGGTGTACATTGCAGTTCAACTTGCATGAGTGAGTTGTTGATTTAAGATGTCGAAGCCTAGAAGTTATAAAACTTTAACATTGTCAGAGAAAATAGCTGCGATTAAAGAAGTTGAAAGAGGAATAAAGAAAAAGTCTGAAATTGCCAAGAACATTGGAATTCCTTCTAACACTTCTCCAACTTACCTGAAAAATAATAAAAAAATTCTTGCCCATGAAAATGACATTTTTTCAAAACAATATACTTTTATTTTTACTTTTTTGATAAATTATTTATTACTTATTTACGTAATCATCAATTCAAGAAATGTTTGTTTTTCTTTAGATAAAATGTATTTTTTTTAAATTAAAAAAGGTGAAAATATAAAGTTCGATATTTTAGCCCTTTATTTTCAAAAACTTTTGTAATTCGAATTTTGGATGATTTGAACTTTTTTATTGGTCCCTAAGGGTTCGAATTATCCAAGTTCTACTGTATTTACAATGTGCAGATTTTTTTTTCTTTTTTCTATATAGATAAGTATACTCCTTACCTAGCACCTTTAAACTTCACTAAAGCAGTATGCAGTATAGTTTCTGTATTGCCATCAAGTGCGAGAGCCCTACACAAGTAGCCTATAATTTCAGTAATTACTTCAACGGTAAAAGTCTCGCTCTCATGTCTCTCTATAAGTCTAGAAACATCTTCCAATACGCTTTCCTGTTTTCGACGGCAATCCACCTGGAAAAGCCTTTAAATATTATTATTATTATTATACAAAGATAATTCTTTACAAAAATAAAGTTTTTTTCAAAGCTGGATCAGATCTAAATTTTATTTCAAATTTGTAGCGAAAATCATACTGACTCCTCAAGCCGAAGGCGAGGTGCATCAGGCCGATTCTTCAAACTACATTCAAATATCCGTTCTGAAAATACATCACGTCCAGCTTCAAGAAAAAGAAAAACTCATGTGGTAAAGATTTAATTAAAATTTTAACTTACATGATGATTTCTAGGTTCTTCGATTCTAGGAGATAATACATTGGGATAAGAAGGTAAGCCATGTTCGAGCAATTCACACTCATTTTCAAAACCAACAGGATTGCCATCTTCATAAGGGCTCTAAAAGATAAAAAAAATGAATCAAATCAGTTAAAACAGAGGAAGGCAAATAACCAAAAGACAGAATCATATCTACACTAAATATTTTATAGGAGTTCAACATGTTTTGCGACTAATTTAGTGTCCCATCAGGAGCTTATAATACAGTAAGTTCGAGCTATCATCCTCTTTTGGGCGGCCGAGACGTCCTCTTGTGCTGCCCGTTGCTATCTCTTTTGTTATTACCAACTTCTTCCAATAGTCCAGAAGTCTATCTATTGATATATCCATCAGATGAAGGTTGATGTCCCTTGTGTTATCCAAGTACCTAAAACGTACGTGAGGCCTGACAATAAGATGCAGGAATAATTGGCATCAGGAGCTCGTAACTGGAACTATTCCTAGTCATGTCTTTACAAATTATAGCCCATGGAGCTAATATTCAAATGACCCACAGACGTCAAGAATAAAAGATGTAACATTGTGGACAGGTATATCGAATGACAATTTATTTATACTAAGAAGGCATTATGTCAAATTCCAGAAAAAAAATGGACTTATTTTTACCTAAAAGTAAAATCGATAGAACACTATTTCTGTTAAATTTTTTATTTTATTTGTTTACGGTGCATCGACATCTGGGCCATTAGCGCCGACATCCAAGGTGCAGCGAGGAATTTTCTGAACGGGCCATGAGAGGAGAAAATTACTGCCATCAGAATCAAACCCACAATCTCCCGCATGAGAATATATGGCGTTAGCTACTAGACCATGGGGAGACCATGTTAATTTTATTATTTTTTATTTTGTTTCCTCAGCAATAAATCAATTGTTGTTTTTTATAACAAATATTTTATGTAAAAAATAAATAATGATCTGTACAGGCACCAGAGTAAAGCCCTTTTTCCTAATTAATGATTTAGTTTATTTTTACAACAAATCTTTCTCTTTAGATACTGTTGAGTTTTGTTGTAATATACTAAAGATGTTGACCATTATGGGTGTATTCTGGGTGTCCAGAAATACACTCAACCAACACTATCAATTTTCATAGCGAAAAACAAATATTTAAAACTTTGGAAAGGACTAAAAATAACTAAGACATAACTCCAGCATCAGCGAACGCAACAACAAAAAAAATGTTGAAAGTGTGAAATTCAATAAATATACTTAAACAAAATACTTACAGGTCTTTGAGACCTTAAATTTTTAAGTTGAGTCAATAGTTGAAGAAGAAGCTGTGGGCTCCTTTCAGCCTGTGCAATTACAGTTTCAAGCTCTGAGTAAATCGACTGTTCTAGTGAAAATACAGCACTGAAAATTAATAAAAAATGTTTTAACTTCTAGTATTTTTATTAAATATTTAAAAAAAAGGCTGAAATTCATTCATAGTTTAGAAATGTCATATAAGAAAAAAATTAATTAAATACTAACGTAGCATCTGCCTTTAGATTGCTGTTATATCTCCTTCTTGATCGACAGCTGTTCAGGCTACCAGAAACTTCACCTTAAAAAAATAAAACTTTTATATTAATTATTTACATCAAATACTAAAATTTTATATATATAAAAAAAAAGTAAGTGCGTACTTGAATGGAGCTGTGAATCATTAACTTGTGAATTTCCTAAACTGTGATTTTCTTTGCGCCGTCTTCTGAAAGAAGTTGGATGTGTATTTAAACTGTATAAATTAAACAGTTCTTGCAAGAAAAAATAATTAATTTTACACACTCTTGCTTTAAAGGATCTTCATCTCAAACCTTTTCATTTATTATTATTTTAATGTTTCGGCCTAAGAGCCATTTTCATAAAACTTAAAATAAGCAGTCCATTCTCTACACCCTGTGCACTATTCCACCATTTTCTTTATCTAATAAAGAAAATGGTGGAAAAGTGCACATGGACTGTCTTTGTCCTAAGGAGAAAAAATTAGCTGTATGTAATGAATTGCTAAGATGACAAACCCTTTTAAAAATAGGGTGTAGAAAATGGATTGCTTACTTGAAGTTTTATGAAAGATCGAAACGTTAAAATGTGAAAAATAATAAATGAAAAGGTTTGAGGTGAGAACAAATAATTATTTTTTTTTGTTTAGTATTGAAAGCACTAAATAAAACAAAAACAAAATCTCTATGTTTTAAAAATAAACATAAAATATGTCATTTTTGTTGGAATGAAGAAACTAGAATAACATATTAGTTATAATAGATATATAATATTTCTCTGTGAAAACTATTGCATCAAAATTTGAATTAAACAAAATAAAGAAATACCCACAAGTTATCGGTTTGTAGCGAAGGCCTAGGAGCAGGTAGGGATTCTGCAATACTTCCCTCATTACTCTTATTTCTTCCAGAAAGAAGATTCTGTCTTGAATAGCTTAAATAATCAGCAACGAATGAATACAATTATACAACGGGCAGTTTAATAAATAATGAAAAGATTTTACAAACAATTCTATAAGAGAATGGAGACAGGCCAGACTCAGTAATTGAAAACATTTGAAGAAATGGGTTTTCATTTTCTAAAGTTTTGAATCTAAGTTACTTCATCATTTCTGCATAACAGGAGTGTTCAATTGTTTTAAATGTGACTATTCGTAATTATATTGTTCCTCTACTCGGAGCCTTGTAGTACTTGTAAATCAAGTCGCTAGCATATAAAAACCTACTTTCTTCAAATGTTTTTCTTAAATTAGACAGAATCCAATCTGTCCCCATGATTATAGTGATAATAGTCAAGAAGGTGAATTATATTTGTATATTAAAGAGAAGAACTATACGATTACGAAATACAAAACTAACCTCCTGAAATTATCCCAATAATTGTTGGCTCTATTACCAGGAGGAACTTGATTATTTAAGGTTTGAGGAGACGACTGAGCCCATAAGAGACCAGAAGGATCGAAATTTAAATTGTTCCCATATCCTCCACATTTATACATGCGACTCTCATCTTGTATCTGAAAAAAAGAAATTAAGAAAAACATGAATATAATTCTGACTGGAATGAAAACAACAATTGTTTCACATTGACAGATTCATTTATCAATTACTTCCCAAATTGAAAATTTGACATCATCTCCACTCCTAAAGGCTGACCAAAAAATAAACATAATGAATCAATATATCTGGCCTAGCCTAATCTACCCCTTACAGTGTGCACTTATAAAAGACATAACCCTTTCCTTTCTTGAAAATGTAGACAAAATTCTACGAAGTGCAGTAAAGGAGATATTGGCACTGCCCATGGATTGCCCAGACGCAATGTTATATGCACCCAGAAGCGGTCTAGGTCTTGTCAGGGCGAAATGGGAAGCATTCCTCCAACACATAAATATCGCGAATAAACTTCTAGAAAATGGCAATGAATATACAGTGAAACCTCTCTATAGTGGACACCTCTGGGAGAACCAAAGTTGTCCACTATAGAGAGGTGTCCGCTATACAGAGGGGTTGGTCGAGATGGAAACGTACCGAATTTGTACATTTAATTCGTGTTTTAATTAACCATTTAATAATTACCCATAACAAGTTTTTTTTATGTATATAGAAAGAAGTTCAATAAGTATAAACTTAAAAAAAGTTTTATTCTAAAAAGTTTAAAGCATAAAGAAGTTCTTAGTTATCGGACAACATTTTTGTCACAATTTTCCGTCCTTTTCTTCAAAATTTCATCTTTCTTTTTCAATATTTTTGCTGCTTGTGTTTTCCCTATCTTAAAAAACTCGGCAACTTTACACACACCACATTTTTCGCGATTGGAAAATGTTATCACGTCAATTTTTTCTTTATGTGTCAGAGATTTCCGATTAGACTTATTGAAGAGAAAGCACGATACTTACTCAACAAGAGCTGAAAAGTGAAGTTCTGCGGAAGGAATGTGAACCGAACAGAGTTATGGAATATTCCCGGAACCGTGATACCGCTTAGGCAAAACAATAGTAATCTGCCAGCAGGAAAATCATATGCTTCTGCTGAAAAGGAAGGGGTTCCTGTTGTGAAATTCCTAGGAAGATATTACTAGTCACTATTCCGTATATATATCTTATTCTTACAAAGAGTTTGTTATTGTTAATGCATTTTTCTGGAAACCTACACCGATAGGAACACTTCTATAAATAACATTAACTGTAATTGTCCGTACTAAGGAGGTAAAAAATCAGGTTTTTCTGTCCGTGTCCTTTGTACAGAGGTGTCCGCAATATAGAGGTTTATTTTACCTATAGAAAAATTCGGGACTGCGAGAAAATGTCCGTTAATAGAGGTGTACACTGTAGGGAGGTGTCCGTTATGGGAGGTTTCACTGTATATTAAAAACTAGAAGGCTGAAAGAGGAAAAGGAGGAATGTCTTAACAAACTAGGCAAAGATGACGATGAAGTCAGCAAAATACGAAGAAAATTAAGGGAAGACTCTTATCATAACTGGTCTCAGCTTCCGTCAAAGGGTAAGGACGTGATTCTCTTCTCTCTATTTAAAAATTAATTCCTGGATGTCGACAAAAATAGGAATGTCTTGCAGCAAATGTAGCACAGCCATCAAGCTGAATTGCAACTCAATTCCAGTTCGAACGACTCCTGGCAGAAGCTCAGGATTCCGTTGCAGAGCCTGCAACTACCCTGAAGTTCTCCCCCATGTCCTGGGCGTCTGTCAGAAATCAGAACTTCTAAGAATAAATCAACATCATAAGGTGCGAAGCTATGTTGCTGATTTATTCAGGAAGAAAACTGGATTTGAGGTGTATGAAGAAGTGAGCTGCATAGCCAAAGATGGTTCCACAAGAAGGGCAGACATTGTGGTCATAGATCGTCAGGCATCCACCGGAATTATTTTGGATCCAACTGTGAGGTTTGAGATAGACGAGAATCAGCCCTTATCAGTTGATAAAGAGAAAAAATCCATTTATGAAAAGTGTATTCTCTATTTCCGTAGAAGTTATAATATCAAAAATTGGGAGGTAATCGGCCTTCTTTTTGGTGCAAGAGGTTCCATGCCTTCATTTCTCCAAAATGTCTTTAAAAGATGGAATTTGAAATGAGACTACGAATCGCTCGGACGTTCCATCCTGAAGGATTCAATAAGGATTGTGAATAACCACTTATATGGCTAAAGAAAAATAAATGAAGAAAGCAATTGATGGCTTATTCATAGGCCGGACGCTTATTATCATTTCAAGGAGAATAAATTGTATGCAGAAACAAAAAAAAAAAAAAAAAAAAAAAAAAAAAAAATTGTCCTTGGAATGATAAGAAAGCTGTAGACGTATATGGTCAGCCATCAGTTGATCATGACTGTTTTTCATTCAGTAATCAACTAGAATCATCAGTTTCAAATATATTTGAATAACTTGAATTTCTTCATACTTTGACTTTGATAAGTTATTGACTTTGGGAACCTCTGACAGACAATAGGGATTGAGAACAATTTCTTACTTAAATTGTCTTATTTAACCTTTTGTCTGCTATATTCTATGCACTGTCTTTGCCAGCCCGCACCAATGTGGGAGCAGCAGTGAATGGGTTAAATGCTTCCAATCCCCACACATCAGCTCCAGTACAGTTTCTTAATGGTGCAATGCAATTACAATGAAAAGTAATGAATGTCCATTACGTCTTTCAGTCGCGTAGATAGTGTTGGGCAAAACTAACGTTAATTTATTCTAACTAAAAATAAACTTTGGTTATATTATTAGTTTTAGTTTAGTTCTAGATTTGTAAAATTATTAAGCGTGTGTTAGAATATTTTCTTAATAAATAGTTGTTTTTAGTTTTAGTATTCGTTTTTAGCATGGTAATTAGTTTAATTTAAGCAAAGGTGACTTTAATTTATGATTTTAATTTAGTTTTAGTTTTTAATTCACTAATTAGTTTATTGAATACTTTGATTCAGAACAAGGGTAATAAATGGGTATGTTTGTACTTTTGTTTAGATAAAGTGTTTATTTATAAACTATAATGAGGGAAAAATAAGGTTACAACTTACAAATACGACTTCAACCTATTTAAAACAAAATGAAAACATCGGAATGACTTAATTATCGAAATAACAAATGATTTATATAAAACTAAACTAAAATAAAGCTTTAATTCAGTTTTTAATCAATTCCCAATGATTTAGTTTTAGTTCAACTAATATCCATTAGTTAAATTAATTTAGTTTTAGTTTTTTTAGGTTCCAATTTTTAGTTTAGATTTAGTTTATTCTAAAAAGTGAATATAGTTTTAGTTTTGCCCAACATTGCGTATAGATGCTGGGTCTAGATGACAGAAATTTCTGATTTCCTTATTGGGTGTATGAAAGCTTTTCGGGAGTCAGACAAGAAAAATGGTATTTAATGTTATCAATTCTTGACTTAAGCTAAGATTGAACATAATTTTAATTTTAATGTCCATTATTAATTACGAATTTTTGGCCGGGTTACCTATAGGTTACCACCCTTTTCCTGCCAGGATAGGGCTGATGCCTTTTCTTTTTTCTAAAGAAAAGCCACCACCCCATAGTGGGAATCGAACCCATGACCTTTGGCTCGGAGTGTTAAGTGCTCCCGCATTAACACTCACGGCCATCGGGCCTCCTGAACATAATTGAAAATACAATGAAGCTGATTCAACCAACAAAGCTACCTCCTAGTTTACAGTATTGTTATGTTGCAATTCTTGTTGCTGGGCCTTCAGTTTTTTTGTTCAATCTACTTATTGCTACATACCCCTCAATTGGAAAATGAGAATATTTTACGCAGCAGTATGAGAAACTTGCAACAACTTTTAAAAGTAATAAACACACATTTCTCATTTCTTAAATTTAGCTGAATCGTTGAAGGTAATAAATAAACTTCCCTATTGGCCGGGGAAAAATATACTGTGAAGAAGGAAATTCTCTCTAGGCCATGCTCCTTACTGCACTATCAAGTTGAATGACTAAAGAGGAAACCAACGCACATTTCACACAAAAATATTTGTTTTAATTCCAAGCAAATAAATCATAATAATTAAATTTCAGAAAAAGTAAGCTATCCATAAACAAAATGAAAGCAAAATCACTACTTACCATAGCAAGAGCCTGCCTTAAGCCAGCAAGTTCCCTCTGTTGATGCCATATCAGTTGGCAACACTGATTAAGGGAATTTATTAGTAATTGGTGTTGATGCCATTGGGGAGTAGGAGGTGACATAAATTGCATAAATCCTAAAAAAAAAATCATGATATCAAAACATTAAATAAAAAAAAAGGGGGACAAATCAATAAAATATCTAATAATGTCATATATTGTAAAGGCAAAGTAGCGTACCCAGATTCGGTGGTTGAGGGAGCCAAGGTTGAGGCGGGGAAAAATTAGCCACCTGTTGTTTTTCAAGCATCCCTTGGTACAATATCTGCATTTGTTCCATTTGCAGTTGCAACTGAAAATAACAAATATTTAAGGGTGTTATATAACAAATCTGCATTCGAGATGATCACAACAAATGAAATGCTTTAATACAGCAATTGATTTCCAGAAATATTCATTTCAATAACAATTTTGCCTAACATAAGCAAATTATTATTTAATAATATACAGATTAGCAATCTGTACTACTCGTTTCATTTTATGGTAAAACGTTCAAATTGAAATAAGTAGTTTATAACAGATTTCTGTATAATTCAGAACATATCAAAACTTAGTATACAAAATCAAAATGATTTCTAATATAAACCATATATATTAAAACTATACACTCACACTTTAATAGCATCTTACCTTAAGACATTGTAAATCAAACATAAACTCATACAATACATTTATTAATGAAAAAATTGTTAAACGTTTTATTGCCTAAATAGCAAAAACATGTTAACTAAATAATATAAACCAGAGTTTGCTACATTTTACATAAGTAGGAAGAATGGAGGAACTCACTATAGTGTGAAAGATATAACTTGTCACTTGGCTGTGGATGGGTAGGGGGAGGTGGAGGCGCCACGAGCCAATGATGGCCTTCCTGGGTTGCCACTCCTCTCTCGCAGAGCCGGGGGCTGGGAGGGTTGTAGAACTGGCAACCTCAAGCTCCCTATACGCTTTCCCCAAGTGACAAGTTGTTATATCTCTCATGGCATAGCGAACAAGCACAAATTTATTTCCTCAGGCAAAATATAACTTATATCTTCATTTTTATTTATTTATATTATAATCAGAATAAAAATTAAGTCAAGAAAAAGAATCTTACTTCTGATATCTGATCGGCTAAGGCAGATGTGTTTGGTACTATTTCACGCATATCCACTTCAGGGGCCCGAGATCGACTTCTGACTTCACGACTCAAGGTTCTTCGGCTTTCTCTTCCTGAAGCTAGAACATTTAATACGAATAAAATTTTATAATCTAATTGTGATCACTTTTGGGGCCATTTAAAAAAATCTCCCAAAAAAACACTCGGATGTAATTTTTGTACAATGGCCTAATCGATCCACAACCTGCTGGAAGCCGTCATCGTTGCCAATTTTCGCCTTATAACAGGTCACGTCTGCCTTCCATCGCACTTACACAGAATAAATGTACTTGCTTCACCGGAATGCACCCTTTGTGGAAATGAAGAAATGAATGGTGATCATCTAGAGTTCTGTCCAGCTCTGGATCACACTGAAGCACTAAGGAGGTCTCGTCTCTACTGGTCAGTGTGCCATCTCATGGCTGAAAAGCCAAGGGTGGGCGTTGGCTAGTAAGTAAGTAAGTAATTTTTGAACTTTTGAATAGTAGGAAGCCACTAAAAAAAAAATGTCAAATGAAATTTCAAGGTAATGTTACAACTTAATCCCTGATTACTTAATTTACCACTTCTTTCGAGCTCAAGGATATAGAAGTTGTTGAAATACTTCTGAACAGTTAATGATTTATAATAGAACAGACTGCTGAGTGAGAGCTTAAAGAATGGAAATATTTTTTAATTTCTTAGATTATTGTTTTGGATATTCTTTATCTGAGGTGATTTACAGGGGTAAACTACTGTGTAGTTTTGAGGAAGGCATCAGATACTGCAATATCTCCCCAATATGGCAAAAGGTCCAAATATTTTAAAATGTTAGAAAATAAACAAACTTTTTCAGTCGAATTCTCTCTAGTTATTGTTCGTTTTTATAGACGCTCGTTTGATAAGTATTTAAAATAAAAAATAAATAGCTCAAGAAATTTACTTAATATCGTTTCATTAAGTTTTTACAATAAACAAATGTATAGCCATTCAATCCAAGCAATAATGAGGGGAAACAATGTGTAGATTGTATTGTAGAAGTATGGCTATTTTTTTCTACACATGTAAAGACGGAATAAAGCCTGTATTATTTAAATTTTAACATCCATTTATTATTAACTAAGAATTTTAGGTTGGGTTATCTATAGGCCACTACCCTTTTCTAGCCAGGACAGTGCTGATGTCTTATATTTTTTCGAAAGAAAAGCCACCACCCCTAGTGGGAATTGAACCCACGGCCTTAGGCACGGAGTGCACACGCCTTAGCACTCACAGCCACCGAACCTCTAAAAACCTATATTAGAGTATCAAGGTTAAATAAATTTTAAATTGATTGAGAAGATATGGTCAACTGTTGAAATGTAGAAGGTGTTGATTGTTGGGGTTTCGGTATATTTTTTTTATTCAATAAAACTATATTTTATAGTTAATAAAATACATTTTAACTATAAAATGTGGTTTTATTGAATAAAAAAATAGACCAAAACCCCGACGATCAACACATTCTAAATTTTAAATTATAAAAATTTAAGATAAGTAATATTCAGATAGAGTAATATTAATAACTAAATAAACATACCTGATGGTGTTTTTGGAACTGGTGGGTGACCGTTGGTACTAGAAAAAAAAAAATATATGAAAAATTGATTAGAACAGAAAACAAATACAGAAATACTGCCAAATACAGATATTTTTAAAAAAATAACTGTCCATGAAATACTGACATTAATTTATAATGACAACCTAAACTTAAGATTAAAAGAAAAGTGATTAAATGTTTACGTTGTCTTAGGGAAGCTGTTGGGCTGAAGGTAGCTAGTCGAGCAGAGTTTAACTGGACTTTCATCGTATTCAACTTCTCCTTCTTCACTGAAAGGGAAAAAAACTAAATATTATATAACTGAAAAATGTCATAAAGGGATACTGTTATCATTCAACAGTAATCAGTAGTCACCAGTACTTATAAAATCTTAACCCTTTCCTTACTATAGACTGCTGCACAAGTAAAGTGTGCCGTGCCCCTGGAATGAAGGAATTGACTAGCAGTTGAGAACTGCCGGGCCCTCAGCATGATGGACTTGTACAGCAGTCCGACCCTCCTCTCTCGTTTACCTACTCCCTACGTCTGACTTTTCCAGGAGTTCGACCTTTCGATCGTTGGGGGAATTAAGCAAAGTCAGCTTTTTCTATTTCTTTCACCATTAAATGTCGGAGGAATTAACTCTTTGTGACGAGGGAGCTAGGGATTATGGATACCTGGGTCCGGCTCAAAAAAATTAACTCAGCCAGTGTTAGATCCAAAGCCCTAAAAATTGAATACAATTTTTTTTTTTTTTTTTTTAATGAAAAAGAGGTTATTTATTTATTTAGCTGCATTGATTAGTGTCGATATCATAAAAAGAAATTGCTTTTTGTATTAAAAAATATAGTAGCATTGGAGCATATAATTACATAATTAACCTAAATATTTAGAGCTATAAGAAAAAGTAAATAAACAATCGAATAAAGTTGTCCTACAATTTGAAATTTTAAGGGGGTAAATTATATGAAAGTGTTCACGCACACAGAGAGGAGGGCGAGAATAGCTTCGTAACTGGGGCCCGGCCTGGTAGAGATATCGCCATACTGCAGGGTTGACTAGCCTATAAAATAAGCTGGTTCATCTTACAATGAACCGATTTAGTTTATTTTTAAAACACATCTTTCTCTTTACGTTCCCACGACGCATGCAGAGTTCCGTTACAATGTAACAGAAATTACGACCGGTATGGGCAAATTAGCAATTTGCGTCCAGATCAATCCCCCCCCCCCAGATGGACCGATTTTGTTGTTAGCTGAAAGCTATATAGCAAGTTTTCTGGTGAAAAAGGAAAAAATCTTGCGGTTATCTTTCTCCACAGACATATATAAGCGGGTTTCCTTCTTATGGAGGTAGGGAGGAAACCCGCTAAAAGTCCTTGATCAGACAATAGAATGACAGACTTCAAAGTAAACTACCTGTAGACTTTCTAGATTCGCCTTACTGTCATGTAATATCTATATTCAATATTCGATCTCCAGTTTCCCTTATTCACACCGTAAACCCTCTTCATGAATGAATGGGCCAAGTATGAATGGTGTCCTATCCGTTATGAATCAGAAGTCCTCTCTCAAGTAAAGACTCAATGATACAGGAAATATTTAAATAGATATAGGAAATAATTAATAACATACCTTGAGTAATCAACAGAGTTAGCAGCAGCCCCGTTTAACGAACTTGTCCAGCTTTCCACAATTGGTTGGTTATAGTGAAAACCTGAAGCAATTAAAAAACTTAATTTTGGAAAATATATCCTTAATTTAAAAAATATATATATATATATATATATATATATATATATATATATATATATATATTTCTTTTTTTAATTTTATTTACATTTTGAAAATAGGTTTGCTTGTACTGACCTTGTGGAGTTGGAAAAGCTTTAATTTTCCTAATATCTTGGTCTAAATCTATTTTCTTTGTATGCAATTTTTCCTGAAAAACCAAAGTAGCATCAAACACAAAAATAAATAGCAAATTTCACATCCTCGTAAGTCAATCTTCTCAAATTTTCAGGAGAGCATTAAAATTGTATTAAAATAAAACTATAATGATTTCTAACTTGCAACTTATAAGTATACAATAATTTCCAACTTAACATGATATAAATCTACCTATTTATTTTTCAAATTTCTTGATATATCTTCTTGTGTTGGTATTATTTGTCTATAATTTAACACGAGGGGGTAAAATAAACAATTTTTCATGAAAAATAAATTTTAGTCACCTGAATAGTTTTGATTAAGAGGAGATCATCGGGATTGCACAGGTAGATTGGTCAAGATTCGGTCTTGGTATAATACTAAGAATTTTCTTATAAAAAATGTAGTTTTATCATGATACCAAGACCCAACCCTGACTAAAACTACCTTTGAAAAGTTTCAAGATTGAGGCTTATTTGAAACTACACATAGAACTGTCTATTACATTTATTAGACATTAAAGTCACACTTAAAGCATGCTGACATCAAAAACAGAATAGAAATAAATATTGCTTGAGAAATAATTGAGTCTTACATTTTTGAAAAAAATATAATAATCACCCTAAGAAATGATTAGGGTCTAAATTTTTGAAGATAATTTAAAGTTAGGGGGTAGTGCCTGAAATTTCAAAATTTAAAAGTTTCTTAGACAATAATAATCCCAGATATTTTTAAAAGTTTAATTAGCCCAGTTAATAAACTTTTATTGCTCAGAATATTTTCAACAGTACTTAAAAATACATATGTTAATATTTTTAATTTTTAACGTCCATTTATAATTAACTTTGAATTTTAGGAAGGGTTATTTATAGGTTACTTACCACCCTTTTCTAGCCAGGATAGGGCTGATGGCTTTTCTTTTTTCTAAAGAAAAGCCACCACCCCAGAGTGGGAATCAAACCTACGACCCTTGGAACAGAGTGTTAAGTGCTCATGCCTTAACACTTGCGGCCACCAAGTCTCTTTTATTTTTCATTCATAAAAGGTGGTACAAGGGAATCCACAATTAATATATACATATTTAAATATTTATTCCTAATGAAAATAATAATGAAATAAAGAAGAATATTCTTGTCAATGTGAGGGATATTAAAGAAAATGTTGGAATGGCTGTGCTTAAAGACTGGTTTTATACCTATAAAATAAATTTAATGTTTTAATAATGTAATTAATGTAGAATTGGAATACTTTAATATATATAATAATAATTTTAGGTTATTTAAGGTTTAGTTTTTGAGAAATGTGCCAGGATGACAAGGCCTAGAATACAGTGTTTAAAGAGGCTGCTGGTTTTAAGGTAAAATAAGTTTTAAATTATATTCAAATATTGACAAAGTGTAGTTATATTAATAAAAATGATGGAATAGGAAGTTTTATGTTGAAGTTAACACTTACTTTATTTTTTGTCTTTTATTTTAAAATGGCCTAAAGGTGGAAACGTTATGTGTAAGGAATTGAAATAAATAAATGAACTATTTATGGTTTGAGGTGATGATCATAATAAGGTGTTTTAATTAAGCTTGACCTTAGAATTTTCTATTGGGGAAAAGGAGGATATTATAAGATAAATAAATAATTTTTAAAATTACTTTTTATATTTTATTTTTTCTATTTTTTGCAGTACTTTTTACACTTACTTAACAATTAATTTTGTTTCAAAAAGTCTAAAATCAATTACGTAATGGAGCCTTCAAATTTTCTGAGCAAAAACATTATCTGCCTGTATAACATGTAGTCATTGAAGTGATCTTTTGAAAACAGCAGATGATGTACAAATATAAAATTCTTCATATCAACATTGTCTAAATTATTCATTAGACAACATAACGAATATTTTTATAAAGATGAAAATTTCAATTCTATCAACAAAAAAAATAACCTAAGAAAGTACTTATCAAAGGACTTACTAGTACACTGTTGGGCGGACAATTCTTGCAGGTGGGCTGATGCTCCACATGTGCAGTTTCACCATTTATTCTGAAAAACAAGAAAATCAAAGTTTTTAAAATATAAAGACAAAAGAATAAATGTTAAAAATTAAATACTATTCATAAAGAACTGCAATTTATTTTTTGATTTTTTAAAAAAAGACAAGTTTCATTCAAAAACATACCTCGGAACTGGCTTGGCTTCTCTAAGGCTCTCAACTCTATTCAGTAATGTTTGAAGTTGTTCTAATTTGTTTTTAACCTCCTCTAACTTCCTACAATGACAGAATTATGGAAAATATAAACAATTCATTTTTGAAAAAAAAAAAAAACAAAAAAAAAACGCACAGTGTATTTGAAAAATAAAACTTACAATTCCTTGTTGTGAATATAACCTGCTGGAGGAGCAGAATGGTGTTCAAGTTCACGATTATCTTGCTTGTTAACATCTCGTCTGCTACTAACTTCTTCCACTTCAGCAAACACCTGCTATAATAAAACAAAAAAACAAATTAATTTAACTCGTATACTTTGACGGTACAAGTAATTTCCAACATTGTTTTTATCCTAAAACAAAGGTCCTAAATTTAGAATCCAAGGCATTAGCCACTTAATCAAGGGTCACCATCTTCTTCACCAATGTTTCGCTAGTCATGCTGCTAGCTTCCTTGGGATTAAGTCTAAGAAAAAGGCTTCCTCATTAAGCCTAGAAGGAAGGTAGATGAACCAATCAATGGTTCAGCTGTAACTCAACAATCAGAATTGAGCAAGAGTGGACCATGTTCAACTGACCAATCAGAACGATGGAATAACAGACTATGCCCACTCAGCCGGACGAAAATAGCTACTTGTATCTGTTGAATCAAACAGATTTAACCCTGAGGAACTAAGCAGCATGACAAGAAAACGATGTTGAAGAACATGGTTAATAACTGAACACCATAATGTTTGTTTAACAAATAAAGGGGTAATACTACCTTGTTAATTTATTTTTTTACGGGCTAAAATTCTTCCTTAACTAAACAAAAATGATATACAACAGTGTTTATGTGAAGAAAAATTTTTAAATGGGAAAAAAACACAATTTTCCAAGTGAAGTTCCAATATTGGGTGAACGACATGCTGATTTGAAGATCATTTTTTGAGTGAGCTTCAATAGGTCCCTTATTAATTGTTAAGTTTTTTTTTGGTCCTCCTTCAATACATTGCAAAATTAAAACCTATTTTTTTTTTATGTTTAATACACAAAAGTATGAAAAAAAAATTAAATAGGAAAAAATTTAACATTTCAAAACATTAAACTTTAAAGTCGTTTTCTCAAAACTATGTTTTTCAAATCGGGCGATACTCTAGCATCTTCAATTTTTGCCCGATTAACTTCAAATTTTAACTGCAGTTTCCTAATGATATTTGCTAAAAAAGTACGGGGGATTTTTTCAATTCATTGCATCATAACGATTTTATAACCAATTTATGACGGATTTTTTTAATAGAAAATGAGTAATTGTTCACCATTTTTGAAAAAATTAATATTTCTTAAAAATCCTATGTACTTTACTGGACTTAACCTTCTTCTTTCAAAATAATTTTAGTTTTTTGTTCTGGATTAAAAATTGCAGCCTGCAGACTATTGCCTGTTAAAAAAGAGGGTTTCTGTTCATCAGACACAGTACCAGCATTTTTTTCTTGAAGAATTGAAACTAATTTTTAGGGGATCCTTACATCCCATATAAAACGTTTAAATTGAAAAATATTGATTTATTTGTTATTTATAAAGTCAAGAAAATGACTTTGATTTTGATCGCACAAGGTAATATTACCCCTCAAGTTAACCACCCCAGTGGGCCGCTTAAGCGGGCACTGCTCACTGAAATTAAAAATTGACGCGTGTGAGGCGGAATTGGTCCCAATGCTTCCTGCTAGATGCCGGGGTATGCAAAAAAATAGTATTTGGAGGTCTTGTTTAAAAATTTCAACATAGCTAGCGAAATGTGCCCATTAAAGGGTTAAGTAAGAGCTATAACCCAAACTTTGAAAGGGAGTAATCTTTATTTTGATGTCAATACATTAAACTAATATGAATCATTTCTCAATAAATGAGGTAATGAGTTGTCAGAATAGCTGATGGAATTATTAAAAAATAAATAAATAAACTTACTCTCGTGGATGAAAATTGGGAAGCTTCTCCATCATCACTGCTGACACTACCAGCACCAACTAAAAAGAAGGAATATTTAAACTAATTAACTTAATGTGATAAGAAAGCTTATTAATGTGATTACTACACTAAGGCTGCACCTACATTGTACCCATATTTCTCCCGCTCTAGTCTCAGCTCGTCAGTAATGAACTCGTAGTCAAGTGAAAATGAGTGATTAATTTAAAAAATAACACCTAAAAAGCACAGAAACCTTCGATGATCTTGTTGGAGGTATAAAGAAGGAGTTCAAAGGCCAATCGATCTTCCAGAAGTATATCAGTCCCGAAAAAAAATCATAGAGTAACAGTTAATTTTTAACTGTTACACTAAGATTTTTAAGTAACTAAAAGACTTCTCAACCCATCCTTTATACCTCCAACAAGGTAGTATAAGGTTTCTATGCTTATTAGGAGGTGTTTCTTAAATTAATCACTCATTTTCGCTTCACTGCCAGTTCAATATTGACGAGCTGAGACTAGAACGGATCGGGACCAATGTAGGTGCTCACATCGGATGCTGTCAGGTGTTGTCGGTCAATTAATATCGGATCGAGAGAAATACGGGTCCAATGTAGGTGCAGCCTAAGGCTAGTGACACACATAGCGGTTTCGGCCGAGTCAGCGGAATTGGCCTTGCATTGAAGCAATGAAGCCACAAACCGCGGTTCAAGCTGACTCGTCTTTCTAGAGCCGACCTCATCATTCAATCGTTGCCCCGGGCTTTTTTATTGTCGACTGGTGGCTCCTCGTTACAAGTGTTTCTACCTGAAAAGACACACACAGCTGTTTTGTTTGTCGGTTTTAGTTTCTTTACTTTATTTATTATCAAGCCTCTCATATGCAGATGATTCACAGTTTCTTTACTGATCATTTTTGAAAGTGGGAGATACTTTTAAACATTATGGGTGAGGAGAAAATTGATGTGGAAGTTCTTATCTGTGAAATTGAAAAGCGGCCTGCGTTCTGGGATCAATCAAAAAAGGAGTATAGTGACAGACTTCAAAGGAAGAAAAACTGAGAAGAGATAACAAATACCTTTGCTGATGAAAATACAACAGTACAATACATCATTTATAATAAATAAAAATACATCTTTTATAATGTGTCACAACAACCAACCTACTGTTTTCAACCGATTTTGTGTACTGATAACTGACGTACTCAGATCTCACTTCATGAAAGGCTGTGGCCGCCTTCCAAAACAGTACTGTGTGTTTTGAAGTGTCAGCGCATAGACTCGACCAAAACCGCTGAGTGTGTCAGTACCCTAAGTCAGCTGTAGCACCCCTTTGTTACAGTCTTTTTTGTTGAGAATCAGGATTTCGTCATCGAAGGAAACACTAAAAGTGAGTCCAACAGGAGTTGCATTACTAAGCACATTTACCAAAAGATTGTCAGTATACCCAGTATTCCTGATTAATTTGTTTAAATACCAAATAAACACGGATAGTTTTGGCCTTTAATATTCTTACTGAACAGCTTAAGATTTTTTTCGTTTGTAGGCTTCCAGGTAAACTTTTTATAGGTTCTATCAAAGAGGAAAACAAATAAAAAACATTTTCAAGATTTTTCTTGGGATTTTTGTGAAAATTGTAGTAAATGTAAAGCATATATTGAAAGCTTATTACATTCGCTGCAAAAACGGTCCTTATGAAATTTTCGCTATTACAATCTTATTCGAAGAAATCGGTGCTTAAATGGCGTAATTTCCGCTTAAGATATCTAGTATGCAGAATCGATGAAATTTTAAAGAAATGTTTCAAAAATTCTCCTCAATGAGCTAAATTCCTTCGGATTGGTGTTTTCCAATGCTCCAAGACTGAATGGAGAAACTTAACCGGCTGAGTAATTACGAGAATTGACGATTTTAATGGTCATGCTTAATCATTCGTCAACTTACTAGCTAATTTACATAATACAAAACATAAAAATAAAAGGAGTATTACCAGGTAAGTTTTCTGATTCAATGCAAGCCAAAATATTGTCACATTGAGCCTTTTTGGCTAAGAGCTCGTTCAGTTTTATCCTCAATTGCTGGTCACATTGAATATCAGCCGGTTCGACTAAGTTAGCAGTTGTATCATCTCTTTCAAGAGCTTGCATGATCTACAAAAAAAAAAAAAAAAAAAAAAAAAAAAAAACGAAATGAAGAAGAGAAGAAGAAAACTTTATTTAATGAAATAATAAAGTGGGCTGCCCAACTTTATTGGGTTGCTGGATACACAGCATGCTCATCATTCCTGGAGGCATTCATTTATTTCATGATCTTGTTATTTGATCTGTTTTTTTCCAAAAGTTTGTGGGCATTAGACGCGCCAAAAAAATACAAATTGTTCTTCTAATAAAAAACAAAACAAAAAAAAAAAACAACAAAAACACAAGAGACAGTGTAGTCAAAGGAACGACGTTTGTTGCATATGAAAAAAAAAATATATATATATCCAGTAGTGATTAATCGGCAGGAGTGATGTCCGTTAGTGACCATAAATATGTTGGCTCATTATGCCTAGCGAGTCAATAATTATTGACTCAGCTATAACAGGTAGGTGTTCCGGCAAGATTCCAAGTTCTTGTAAGATAGTGCAGGTCATTTTCGGAATTGTACCTCTTGCACCGAACCACAGACCCTTGACAAGGAATTTTCTGGATCCATATTTCTCTAAGAATTTATCTTGGTGATATTCAATGCACTTTGAGTATATCTCTTTCTTTTCCATGTCAATTGACTCCGCTTGCTCGGGATCGTTTGTTTCATATCGGACCATCGGATCGAGAACGTATGCCAAATTACTGTTCCATGGAAAGGCGACTATATCTGCATACCTAGAAGATCCATGATCGTCGATGGCGTACACTTCTTTGTGGCAGTTGTAGCCAATCCCTTCAAGAAGATCAATGAGCCTGTGCTTCACATTGTGGTGTCGCCGAGTAACCAGGAGCATACTGTTTGGACAACTACCCAGCACATGGGCTGGAGTTTCAGGCTCTCTGCCGTATTTGCGACAAAGGGGTCCAATATCAGCTGCTCCCGCTACACCGGGGACGCCACGCAGAGGAGCGTAATTAACATTCAATTTTAGGGCGTTTGTCCATTCAGTGCCTGACAAAAATCTTTTATCATAGATAAATTGATTGCTCTTTGGCCATTCTTTGAAATACCTCACACCAATGCCTTGCCATTTGCACTTAGCCCACTCCTCGAATGAATTTTCACGCAGAGTTCTTCTAATTTTCCTAATATTGTGGTCTTCAGTTTGGTCTATATTTAGTCTTCTTATGCATTCTGTCGACTCTTTTTCATATTCGAGGATCGTCTGAAATAGTCCATCAGATATTCGATCCAACTTCTGAGCGATCGACCAGTGTTGCAGTGGAGCTTCCCACTCACACTTTAGAAGACATTGGAGGTGTTTGCAGGGAGACCAAGCATGGCTTTGACGCACCTTCTAATTATACCGTCGATTCCTTCTAGAAAAGTAGGACGATGTTTTACCAAGGGAGCTGTCTGTAGAGGGAATGTTAATGAAGGAAAAACATACTGATTTATAATATTGAGTTTCTGGTCTCCTCTTAACAGATTTGACGACGTAAGCTTATTTAAATTTTCTTTTATGTTCAGTATCGTGTTATCGTTAATAATGAGCTCCTTGGCGAAATTGCAACCTAAATATTTGATCTTTTCATTTTCATCGATTGATTGAATCTCGTCTTTGTTTTCTAAGATTAAATTTATTTTTTCCAGTGCGCCTTTTTGCAGTACAATTTGTCAAAAAAGTTGTCTAATAAATATTCAAGTAAAATGTATGACAAATAAATTGAAAGTTTCACTCCTGTAACTACGTTATGGCTTAAGCTAGTTTAATACAAATGAATTCTCTGGCAATCTTCCAGTAAATAAGAATTTAACAAAAATCAATAGTTAAAAACCGTTGTGAGATACTCACAATGGCAACACTGCTAGCGAGTTAATGTTAAACTCTTTGTTTTCAGAAAAATTAACTCACTCAATTAGCTAGATTGAATGAGTTAATTTTTGGTACTACATTAATTCTACAATTTTGTGTTAAGCTTTCCCAATTTCCCTAAACATAGTTCAGAAAGAGCGACATAACACCTTGACTGTGGCATGACGCCGCTTGTGTGTCATGGAGGCTACATGGCAAGCTGGGAGAAAAAGTTAAAAAGTTTTGTGGATCGGCTACAAACCTCCAGGCTGGTTTATTCGTTCCACCATCATCTCAGGGAGTGTTTCTAGCACCTTATTCTGGAATCGTTCTGGGCTTAGACCTTTCTGTGAATTTTTAGAGGAGTTTCTTCACCACATGTGCGCCATGGTAAAAAACATGTTTCTGAAGGAAATAATCCAGAATTTCCAATGGGTAAGTTATTTTTTCACAGAAACAAAACAAATGAAATCATAAAATGGGGGGGGGAATACAATTTTTTGGGTGATTTGGGGTTTATCTCTCCCGCAATCAACGTGTTAAGGCATGTATTTTCTTTGCCTTTAGCTGCCACACTTAATTTCACACTTAAATGTAAACCTAATGTTCCTCTCCTCTTTGTTGAAAGGAGAGAAAGGAAGACAAAAACGCACAAGCCTAGACATTACTTTGCAGACATGTTCTTTTTTCTAACTATAAAAAGGAAAATTGTGCTTTTTTTAGAATTCAGAATTTTTGGTATAAGTTATTGAATCACAAATTAAATGCATAAGAATACATTTACAAAATAACTGGTGTGAAAATTACCACATACATTGGCATAGTCCTGCATAGTCTGAAGGCGAACTTCCATGTTTGTCATACGATCCATTTCAACCTAAACATTTTTCATTCAATAGGATTAAAAATTAGAGTAGAAATATTACATGAAAAATGAAGTGTATATATATATATATATATATATATATATATATATATATATATATATATATATATATATATATATATGTATATCTGATTTTTTTATTTAAAGTATTACCTGCACAGGCTTAACTTGCTGAACAGCTTTATTTCTTAAACCCAGAAGGCCTGAATGCTGCTGCATTTCTTCCATCTGAAAAAAAATATTAAAAAAAGTGAGTTATAAAAATCGATTTTAAGATTAATTTTTGATTAATTTGAACCTTTGCTATACCTGAACTGGTTTTACTTGTTGAATAGCTTTATTTCTTAGACTTAATAATGCTGCTTGTGTTTGTTGAAGTTCTTCTATCTAACAAAAGTCAACATAAAAACACATATTACATTAATCTAACAATAAATACTGTCAAAAAATAGATATATAAATGTCATCCTAAGAGACAGTGTTACTGAATTAAGTCGTGTTAAGGTCTAATATAATTTTAAAATATCATCATCATATTAAGGTCCATAAATTTTTAAATTACTCCTATACATCCCGATTTCCCTAATTATTGTGATATGAATGTTTACTTAAGCCAATCACAATTTTATGTACTAATTTTATATGAAGCAGCGGCAAAAAAAAAAAAAAAATGTCCTTTCTTGATATTTGATTTGAACATGATTAAAATAGCAACAGATGCACTTTTAAAAATATTTCCATCACAAAATAAAACTAATCTTTAAAAAAAAAAAAAATAATTTGCTATATAAAATAGTTGGACTTAATCTTAATTTTGAAAAAAAGAGAAGAAAACAAACCTTTCTCTGAGACTGCTCCATCTTCAGTTTTAAACGGCCCCGACTCATACTTTCTTTGCTTGTGCCAGGAATTTCCCTTTCTTCAGTACCCTAATATATATTTCTTTATTAAAACAAATACAATTTCATGGCTGAGCAATAAGGAATTAGTTAATGAATACATACATTCTCCTGTCTTTGAACAGCCCTATTACTTAAGTAACCATCAACATTAGTCGTGGAGTTTCCTCTTTCAGGAGTAATATTGCTACTTTTAACATTTGACCACCGCAACTACAAAATGACTCAATAAGTATACTATAAACTATATTACTTAATAAAATTTAGTCGTTATATATGCTGACAATTCTTTAAATTATAATATAATGCAAATTCCATAAAGAAGCGAAACTTACTTCATCATCATCTGTTCTGTTAGAAGGACCTAATCCTACCCATGGGTTATCTTCATAGATAAATCCATCATCACCTGAAATATAATGAATTAGTAGAAACAAAAACAATATGCTCTTTAGATAAGAGTGATATTAACCTGCATCTGATAGGCGAGCATTAGTGTTACTTTCTTTTCGCACTCTTTGTGGAGTATATGCTTCATGCCAATCCTAAATAACAAAACAAACAGCTCTGTAATAAATATGGTTGGCAGGTGGTCTATAAATATATTATAGTTTAAGTGATTTATTCTCCTAACTATAGAGCAAAAAATACTTTAATAAACAAGGGAATGGATGAATGTTAACAAATTCAAAATTATTCAGCCCAAAGAATACAAAAGATAATTCATAAAGGAAAACAGTACATCTTAATTGAACACAGTTCATAGATTAGAAAGTGAAAGTATCATATATAATTTGATATAAAAACTATTTCCCTTAAAAATATGAGGAGAATTGTTAATCAAATCTACTGACATAATTTGGTTAGGGAAGTACTCAGGGTATAAGGTTACAAATCAATATATTTTTATCACTACATGTATTTACATAAAATTAAATAAAATAAAGTATTTATATAATATCATTAGTATACCAGATTGTTAGGAATGTGGTTTACAGGATTTTCTCTTCTTGCTCTAGAATTATGCTTTGTTTTGGGGACAGTTCCAGTCTGCCTACCTCCAGACATGTTCAATGATATTGCACAAATTTCTAAAATAAAAAATATATTTTACAATGCTAATCAATGAAAATGGTCTTCTAATAAAATATTTAAAAAAAATCACAATGTTTCTAAATATTTACAACAACAAGTTATTAAGATAAGAAGAGGAACTTTTCAATCTCAAAAATTCTTACAAGGAACAATCCATTAAGTTCAAAGCACATTGGAATAGCATACACTTAAATTGAACCTTGTCAAACGTACCTAATATTTCGAAAACATTCGGTGTTATAATACACAGACTGCAGTAAGAATATAAAAAGCTTCCACTATGAAGAGAGGTTGCAAAACTGTTACTTTTTTCCTACATCTGAGATCTGTAACCTTCCAGTGTTCAAAATGTAAGCAAAGGCATGACATTACTTTGTTTCTTTCCTTGAGAACTTTTGATATTATTTTTCAATTTGTCTGCAGTTCAATTTATGACTTAAGTACTTTAAATTTATATCAATTTCTATAAAGTTAAAGATCATTCATGTTTCTGAAAAAAATATTTAAAGATTAAGGAACTTTTTTCCTAAAATAAAATGCAGTTAGGCGAAGAACAAAGTGGTCTCTCAACTTATGAAGCATTAGGTATACTTCATGATGAAATTTCTAAAATTTTGCAGGAATTTTCTCCCAAAATGTCATCTAGGTAAGTACACGTTCTTTTCTGTCTTTTTGTTTTATACAATTTTAAATATTTAATTTGTATATATTTATTTTTTGTAGGTGGAATTGCATGAAGTCAATTCTTAACTACAAAAATGAAAATTCAAAATTTTCCTGGATATCAGCTGTATATGTTACCTTTATAAGCTTTTCTTTGATTTTCACATCTTTTTTCACCAACATTGCACTGTAAGTGAAGAATATTTTTGTCCCACAGATATTATACTTATACTAGACTGATAAATCATTTTCCCACTATTAAACGTTAATGCCAACATTTATTTTACTTCATCATAAAAATAGTCGTTTTAGGTGGGTGGGTGGCTTTGGAATTTTCCATCATATATGCGAAAAGAGACGCTAAAAAATTGCATTAATATTTCTATTGAGAAATCAACTTAGGGCTTTCAAAAAATCCATCTTCAGCCTTTGAATTATGCCATCCTACAAATACCACACAAACCTCGGAATTAGCTTTCATTTTCTATTCTTTAGGTACTATTCGAAACACTAAACTGTAATAAAAATTTTAATATTCTGACTTTTTCTTTAAGGGGCATATGTTTCGGAATAAGTATATATATAAAAAAATATTATTTTTTAATAATTTAATTTCATCCTGCCTAGTCAGAGGGCAGAGATTGACAACTGTAATTATATCTACTTGCTGACATTTGTCAGTTCAGTAATGATAAAGGCTTTCTTCAACACACAAAGTTGAATTTAGTGCGAAGATATTAAGCGTAATTTGAGCATATCTATTGACCTTTATAAAGAGTAGAAGTGTTTCTTGTATTTATGCACAATTATTTTGATAGAGGATCAACTCCTTTCTCTATGTGATTGCATTTAGTAATCTAAGTAGCTGTATTCTTAAAATTTTCCTTTTCTGAAATATATTTTATACTTTTTCAGGTATGGTAATCTAATTGGCCATGGAACTTTTATTTTTGGTATTGGAGTCCTAAATATATTTCTCGTTTCATGGGATAATGAACTCAGGCAAAATGAAATACCTGACAGGGTTAAAAATTTATTACATTTTGTTAAAGGTAAATAGTTCCGTAAAATATCTTTTAAGTTTAATAATTCATAGATTTTCTTCCAATTTAGCCCCTGGATTATCTAGTTGGCTTGTCAGTCCTCCCAAATTATAGATTTCTTTTTATTTCCTCAATAACAAGTCCAATACTAGTTATTTAATTAATTAATAAAATATATAACTACTTTTTTTTTTACTTTATCTTTATTTCTAGTACTATTTAATGCAATTTTAGAATGTCAGCAAAGGTGTGTATGGAGGCCAGAGAATTACCCACATCTTTGTTCTCCTTTCTCACCTTGTGTTACTCTTCAATGGGCCTATCGGGACAATAGGCTTGTGAACTTACCTTGGGCTTTACTTTGTAAAGGAGATATTATTGTCCTGAGGCCAGGGCAAGCTGCACCTGGTAATGCAATGCAACAGGTAATAGTTATTTGTGCTATTGGGATGTCCAGAAATCATTGCAAGATTGTTTGTTTTAATTAAACCACCTCTCTAGATAAGAAACTGTTTATAATTGATCATTAACTGACCCTTTGCTCAACTTTAGTTAATTATCGAAAAAGGTGGAAGCCAAATAATACTACGCCACACACTTTTACACTATTTATTTAACATCTCTAAATGTTTCAATAGTTTTAATGCCTCTTCAGAAGATGCTATATGCTTTCGGCCTCAACTTGAGGAGGAGTCATGGTCTGACTATAGTCTGTCCAGATAAACCCAGGAGTACAATTGCACTTGGGCGAACGTCTGAGTGGGAATTTCTCCCTGTCCTCTCCCTTCTGTTCCGCCATTTGCAAAGTCTTTTAATGATCGAACACTTAACGTGAATCACTATATAAACAGATTATGTCTTGTTTAGGAGCAGGAAAGGGTTTGAAAGGCCAGGCAAGTAAGATAGTGTTTATCAATACTTAGCCAAAGCTAAGGCTAAAAACAATTCTAACTATAAGGTTTCTGATTCCACAAGTGAGGCATCTGGGGTAACAGTTGAAAACTAATAAGGTTATAACAGGAAGTTCTTCCCCCTATTTCTCGGGAATATAGGCCCTTCCCATTCCCTCCATCTATTTAAACAGGCTATAGTTTAAATTGTTTTTAGTCTTAGCTTTGGCTAAATATTGATTAGATTAGATGACAAGGTGCCTGGATAAGCCCGAGAAACCGCACCGAGGCCTGCAAGACCTATTGTGCCACCCGACGTGTCGTTCTGTTATAATATCAGACCCATGTCAGCAATGAACCTCTTAAGAGTTGTAAGGTTCAGCTCTGGTATCCTCCTCGGATCATCAATAGTCGCAGCTCCGAAGTGCCGAAACCTCTTGGCTGCCAGTGTTGTACATCTGCATACAATATGGTATGATATGGTTTCATCATCTTGACAGCATAGTCGATACCATGTCGTGTTGGTGTGCCCCATGGAATAAAGATGTCAGGGAAGACTGCAGTGCCCTATTAGGAGGGCAAATATTGATAAACATTAAACACTATCTCCCTTCTCTGACCTCTTAAAGCCTTCCCTGGTACTAAACGAGACATAATCAGTTTTTATTGAGTCCCACGGAGCATGTTGTTTATTGAAATGGTAATGCAAATGGCAAAACCATCGGGAATATTTCCCTCTAAATTTCGCCCATGCAGGATTTGAACTATTCCATCTAACTGAACTGGTGGAAGGTTCTCCTCCTTGTTGTAATATTTTCTTATATGTCCTCACATTCAGTAACCCCATTTCTTGGACCTCTGATATTTTTTTCTTCTGAAGAAAATGGCCGTTTTCAAGAAATTTTAATCTATCTAATTTGAAAATCATTTTATTAATATAAACCCAGGGAATGTTTAAATATGTTTGTGATTGTATTTTTTTCTCTGCTGATTATTTTTAGGACAATCATTCTACTTTTTTGGCTTGCGGAGATATATATAATCCCCCACAAAGACTACATGAAAGTATAACTGCTCCTACTGCAAGAATCCCTTTCAAGAATAAGAGGTATTATTCTTTAACAATATATATTTTATAATAAACTTTGCTTTGAACTATATTTAATGACTCACTAAGGACATTGCTACAAGACATTTACGGTGAAAACCCTTTAACAACACTTATATTTAACAAACTTTGACTACTAATATTGACAATTTGACATACCAGAACTTACAAACAGAGGCCAAGGCAATAATTAACCACTGGTGTGTATAAAGTGTCTCACAGACACCAGGGAAATTTCAGTGAAGTTTGTTGGCAACAGTGAGCATCTACAGTTTCACTGAGTGATACATACTTCACTAAAATTTCCCTCATATCTGTCAGACACTTTATACACACCAAGGGGTTAAACAAAGGTGACAGGAAACAGTACAGAACAAGGAAGAGCAAATAAGGCAGATTACAGAAAAAAATCTTGAATGGCCTTCATAAAGCACATGTTACAGCTGTAAACATCGCAGAAGATGGAAACGGGAAAGAGATTGTGTCCAGCATTTCATATCCTTTAAATCACCCACCTAGCCTACAACCACCCTCCTTTGACCATCAAGATGTCGATATCTCCACGAGCCCTCTGGGTTTTGCAAGACTGTGGGGCTCAAGAGACAATCTGCAGGGAGGACCACATCAGGGGGAACCCACTGTACATAGCTTCCCTCGTGAAGCAGAGTGCTATGATATTAACTCAATTCAGAACCCCACCATGTTCTGGCCACTCGATTACAGTGCTTCCAACACATGGTCACTACGCTATGATAGGTAACCACAATGTGGTTTCTGCCACCAACACAACCTGTAGCACCATTGGCTTTTAATCTTAACCAGGCCTATAATCTAAGAGGGAGTTTAACCAAAACTCCATTTATTTTATTTTATTTTCATTTATTTAGTTTATTTTATTTTTGTTGCCAATTTCTAAATGCAAGAAACTACATCCTGTTCATGTTTTATTTTATGTTTTGCATTTATTTTGTTCATTTTGCATATTGCACAGCCCTGTTGTTGAATGTCTAGCAAGCAACTTAATAAATAAATATTTAATGTCATTTATAACCTTTGAGTTCTGTAGAATCTGAAATTTAAAAAAAAATTTACTTGCCAGACTAGGATATTATTGATTGATATTAGTATCTAATGTTTAAATTATTTTTTAGGTTCATTTTGACTGAAACACCTTTAGTGAGAAATGTAAGAGAGGTTTTGGAGGCCTCAATAAACAAAAAATGTGTGACTCCGTATGACAAACAAATCTACCTCATTACTGTGAAGATTTTTCAAAATCTTGTTGTACCAGTCCTTCTTGTGCGTATAGTCATATCAATAGTTTTAAATTTTACTTTTTAAATTTTAATTGTTCATTATTTTTTTTTTAGGTTTGCTCATTACTTCTTGGAATATTGAAGACTATATATATTGGCCAATGGATTACGAATGCCCATTGGACAGTTACATTTCTTTTAATACCTTCTTGTATAATAATGCCTATTGTCCCTTTTTGTTTTCCTGTTGCTTGGATAGCACTGCATACTTTAGGAAATGCTCAATTGTCAGCTTTCTTGCAGTCGAGTTCCACAACAAAGGTAGTTTACTCAAAAATTTTACATTACAGACAACCATTGAACTGGGATAAAATTGGTTTCTTAACGATAAAAATTAAAATAAAATATAATTATTTCATATAAAAGACTGCTGATCCTTTTGAGGACGTGTCTTATGACGACCAAAGAGTAGAGGATATTAGTGCAAGTTTAAAATGGGGCCAGCATTTTTTTCATGCACTATTAGGAAAACAGCATTCGTTGGCACTTACTCGATCTTCAAATCCTCTTCATATTCTTGGTTCTGTAACTGTAAGTATTCTTTTATTACTAATATTGCTGTTGAAAGTAATTACAGTGGACCCTCCCTTATCCGTCACTCTCTCTAATCTGGTGGTCTCCGAGAGGAATGAATGACGGGTCTTGGAACTCGCCGGAGCTAGACGGGCTCAAGGGTTCCTAGAAAACCTTACCTTTCTTACTAGGCAAATATTTGTTCCGTGGTATTTCATTGGATGGAAGTCAGAGAAAAAAAAAAAAAAAAATCAGTCCCGTAACAGGCCACAAGGGCCCAGAGGGGCAGATACTGTAGAGGTATCTGATTCTTGACCATACGGCACACTATGGAGATAGTGTGGTCAATACTATGCTCCGGCCGCCTGATTTTCCCCTTGGCTGCTTCGACTGCTAGAGTCATTAGCACCCAAGGTACCCATTATTAATTAAAGGCTGGGTGAGCCTAGGGACGATCTGGGACCCCAAATCCAACCCTCGAACGGCAGCACTAGAAGAAAAAATCTTAAGTGCGCGCTCGGGTTTTGAACCTGGTCCTCCAGTTCATTAGTCGAGTGCTCTACCACTGAGCTATCCTCGCCCCCAGTCAGAGAAAGCATATATTTTTTTTCGTTTTAGGGGCAGGACCTTGTGTATCTACTAAGGCAGCTGTGGCTGGAACGCCTTATTTTAGCCAGGCTTCTTCACCCATTCATCACGAGTGGAGTGCAATTTTTAAATGTAATTTTAATAATATGTACCATTTTAATTACTTAATATTAAAAATGGTACCTACTATATTATCTTCCTCAAATCATTAGGTTTTTGAAATACATAAGTAACAGCTTCTGACTGTATTCTCTAATCCAGCATTTTTTCTAATCTGACTGTACCCCGGTCCCGACGACGCCGGATTAGAGAGTCTTCTGTATTTTAATTTTTTATTATATGGTATAGGCTGGGGTCAAAGAAAGTAGCACATCTCATATTTTCCACCATTTTATTCAAACTGCTCTACATGATCCATGGCTTTTTTTGCCATTTAATTAAACATTTGTTGTCTTGTACTGAACCATTTTTTTTAAATTTATAACTGGTGGAAAACTGGTTACTTCAAGCCAGCAAAATATATTAAAAGTGTGGTACAAAACAGTTTTTATTCCAATCTTCAAGATAACATGATACATTTTTAAATAGTTAATAAATGGTGCGGTGCTTACTTGCTTCAATGCAGGTTAGAGATGTGGGTCTCGTTCAGAGATCTGGATCATCAGCACAGGCGCATAACTTATTAGCATTTCTGTTGGTCTATTCCTGTGAGCATTTCCTAGTTTGTTGTTTGTTTTCCTAGTTTGTTGTTTATTTTACTGAAACAAAGGAAGCACTGTTAAATTGCAAATCGGTCCATTATCTACCGAAAAACCATCCTTGATCTATATTACCAGTTGGATTGACTAGAGTTTTGATATAACCTTGAGCGAGCGGAAAGACATAGCAATTTTGCCATTAACATAAGTGCTACGCGTTTTCGCTCGCTCAAGGTTATATTGAAACTCTAGTCAACCCAAATTGTTGATAATCTCGTCGCCATATTGGCAAAAACTTAATTTACACCTTGATCCAGATCTCTGACCCGGTGATGATCCAGATCTCTGAGAGCTGGTTCTTTAACCTGCGTTGAAGCTAATACGTAAGTACCATTTTAAAAAAAAAAATGAATTGAAGAGGTCGGGGCAAAATAGTGCCAAGCAACATTTTTAACAAACCTTAATTGCAGCTGCTACATGTTGGATATTATGTGGGACTATCAGTTAGGGGCGACAAGATTAAATAGCATTCAGAGCTTGTAGTCATATTTTAGTAGCATTTGCATGGTAGACATGATATGCAACATATAGCTGTTATGTTTTGTTAAAAATGTTGCTTGGCACTATTTTGCCCTGACACCTTCAATTAAGAAAAAATATATTTTTTTAAATGTCTGTATTCTTTTCAATGTCAGATAACAATTGCTCAGCTTCGAAACCAGTTTCAAGCTTGAAAGAATTTGCTTTCTTTAATCCATTTTCAAGTTCTTCTGAAAATACCATCATCATGGGTTTCTGATTGTCATCCCAAAGCACGTAGTCATTAAATCTCTTTCTTTTTATGTTTCTTATACTTATTGACTCATTATTATTAATATCATTATTCATTCCTGCAAAAATTGGTTAATTAATATTTTTACAATTATTTTTTCTTTTGTTTATTATAATTAGTTTTGGTTCTACCTTCTAAAAGTGATAAAACTATGCCTAAACAAATAAAAATAGATCTATTCATATTGCATAAAAATCATTCATTTAACAATACTTACTCGACATGTGGGAAATATTTTTAACACATGTATACCATGAATTACTTTTCATAACCTGTATTCAACCCTATTATTTATTTAAATTTTAATGTCCATTTATTATTGACAACACATTTTAGGACGGGTTGTCTATTGTTCATCACCCTTTTCTAACCAGGATAAGGCCGCTTCCCCTTCTTTTTTCGAAAGAAAAGCCACTACCCCTAGTGGGAATTGAACCCACGACCGTACGCACAGAGTGCATACGCCTTAGCACTCAGGGCGACCGAGCCCCCTATTCAACCCTAGAGAGCATCTTTAAATATTTTTTGTCCCCCTTGGTAAAGAATGTATCACTAAATTTGCATATTATCTTAAAAATTGATTATTTTTTTTATATTTAGAGGTTCTGGCTCATAGGGATTGTAAAATTTATTTTTTATACATGGCAATATCATTGCTATAACTTAGTATACATTAAACCCTCTATGTGTACAGTATACACTGCTGCGATTTTGTTTTTGAAATGATAATTTTTTTAAAATATTGCCTTATTCTTCAGGCTCTCTGTTGTGTTGATAAAAAAGGAATACTCTCTTGGCCTAATCCATCTGCTGATAAGATTTTCTTTCTAAAAACTGGCGACAAAACGAACCTTACAAGGTAAGAAAGTACAACTTGTTACATTCTTTTATTTATTTATTTTTTGAAAAAATGTAACAATTAACATTTTTTCCCCCTGGCCAAAAAAGAAATTTGAAACATGTATAATATCCCTATGTTAATGAACCAATAAATCAAGTACCTACAAGCATATGAACTCAAAAACATAAGCGTTACGATTTTTTTTGCGCGAATTTTGCTTCAAAAACCATGTTCCGGTGGACTGATCCTGCTGGTTAACCAACTTGACCTTTCAAATGAGACGAAATATTTTTGAGCCTGTGACAGAGCGAACAGACAACTCTCTCTCTCTCTCTCTCTCTATATATATATATATATATATATATATATATATATATATATACATATATATATATATATATATATGGGGTCAACCTCATAAGCGGGATTCCTTCCTATGGAGGGAGGGAGGAACCGCGCTAATTAGAGCAAATTAGTGTAGCCTTGTCACTTCTGTAGCATATCGCTACAAATTAATGGTATAAAAACCCAAAATCAAAGCTATGATAGTTTTATGAGAAATACTCTGTGTATTCAGAAAATGAAATTTTCCATATATTTTATGTAGGCAATTACTGTGCTTGTGAGTTTTAAGTATGTTGAATAAGAATAACGTTCTCAAAAAGAAAAATGTATATTCATTAATTATTTGTATTACAGAGATACAACAATTAATGACAGCAGTAGTGTTGCAGAACAAGCTGATATACTTCCTGATACAGGAGGTGGTGACACCAAACCCAGCAACACTAAACCAGGTAGTATACTGTTCTTTTCAAATTATACCGTGGAAGCCTCGCGGCGGTGAGTGTTAAGGCGTGAGTACTTAACACTCCGTGCCAAGGGTCGTGGGTTCGTTTCCCACTATGGGATGGTGGCATTTCTTTAGAAAAAATATAAGGCATCAGCCCTATCCTGGCTAGAAAAGGGTGATAGCCTGTAGACAACACGTCCTAAAATTCTTAGTTCATAATAATGGATGTTAAAATTTAAATTAATAGGAACTGAGAAATTATTATTCTATGGATACAGGAGGAGTGGCTTCTTTTTAAAAAACAAAAATAATAATAATAAGAAAAAATCATCCGAAAACGGTAGTATCCCTTAAATTAATCATCCAAAAAGAAATCCTACCTCTCTACGTTTTTCAATTGTTGCCGATAGGCACGGCTAAAATTGAAAAACATGGAACCGACATTTAATGTATATTTTGATTCAAGTAACAAATTAAAGTAATTAAAATTACAAATACGTAATGGTAATGTGATAATTACATGTTTTATTTAATCAACTAATTTAACTTCAATGCCTAAGTCTGTGGTACCTTATATAATCCTTCAAATAAATCTTTTTGATATGGTGTGTGAAAATCAAATAGATGCAGGATGCCTCACAAGTAGCCGATAGAGCTGTAGTACAAAGGTTTCCTTGATGAAATGAAGAAATCCACAATTTCCAGATTTCTTGAGATCCAAGTGGAAATTACCCTTGAAGTGATAGAGATGGAGTGATATTATATTTTCTCACCTTTAAAAAATAGAGTGTGTTAAATTTTGATATTATTTTTGTGAAATGATAATTTAGGCAATATTAGCAAGAACCTGAAAATACTGAGCCACTTCTTTCTTCTTTTTTTGAAAGAGTTTTTTTTCAGTATAACTTTGTTTTTTATTTGTGTTTTTTTTGTTCTTTTACACTGCCTTGTGTTTTATTGAGTGGCTTAATAAATTTAAGTCCTGATTTGGGACCGAACCCTTATACCATCCTGTGGATTATATCACCGTTCCTGAAGAACTATGACGTAACTACAAAAATGTTTCGAATGCAAATAAGTCATTAGACAATATCAGGGTAACATGGATGTAACTGTAGTTCCACTCAGGACCGCCAGAGAAAATTCAACAGAATAACAGTCAGAAAATTTGACTCAAGAACAACGAACAATTTTTAGAGAAACAATGGCGTAAGTTCACTTAAGGGTTGAAATTAGGTTGATCTTAATCCCTGGTAAATGAAAGTAAAGTATGTGTTCTACATAGACTTAATATACCAGTATTTTCTGTCAGTTAAACCCTTTTCAATTATACAAATTCAAATCATTTTTCTACTCGCCTGTAAAACTGAAGTTTTTGCCTTTATGTAGCTGCTCTTCCGGAACAGCGATATGATGGTTTAATTAATAAATTACAATTTTGAAATGATTCTATCGTTTATTCTGTAAATTTTTTAAAATTATTTTTAGATATTGGTACCATATCAGAAGTTTTGGACCTAACTCATGACTCGTCCTGCCCCTTTAAACTCCATTTCGATGATACAAGGTGGGCTCAACATCTTGGTTCTCTAAAGCCTATTGGGCTTGCTGTTCTTTTGAACACTTGCAATATGGGAACACATGAACATTATGTGCAGTTCTGTTCGCATATCACTTGTGAAGCTTTGTACAATGAAGATCTTGTTCCTGTCACTAATCGGAGGTAGATTTTCTTAATTATTTTTAACAATGCTTCTTGTTCTTTGCAATTTTATTAATTTGTCAGTTTAGTCACACCACTTTTGAGTTGGTTCTTTGCCACTTGTTTGTGAATTTGATTTTTTTCATGATATAATTTTATCAATTTGTTTGTTTTTATATGGCAACTAATTAATGTATTTATTTTTAATATAATATTTAATAGTGTGTTTTTGAGAGTTTAATCTAATATATAATTAAATTAATTAACCGTTTTTATAGAGGGTTTATGGTCTCCAATTGTTTATGTCATAATACTCAGTAGGTATCCATATTCTTATCTAACTTAATAGTGAGGAGATATTTGTTTGGTTCGTCCTTAAACTTATTTGAACTACAACTTAAAATAATTATTTTCCAAGTTTTCTCATAGGTTTAGGTAAAGTGAATATTTATAAAAATTAGGTGAATAAGTTACTAACCTTCCTAGTTAGTGGTTACATGTGGCTTTATCCATAATGCAAAAATGGAGAATGGTTTTAATCTTGGAGATAGATACTGGTAGTAAAATGGTTCTGAAATATAACTTCCTTCCATGAAAAGCCATTTTGGACGTTGGCATCTGTTTTTATCTTGACTGGATTTATCTGCAAAAAAAAAAAAAAAAAAAAAAAAAAAAAAAACCCTCTGCCTTGGTTATAATAACGTCTCTGCTGTGAAGTTGGTCTGTTCTTGTTGATGACATAAAGTTAATTTAATGTTTAAATGCATTTCTTAACAAATCAGAATATTTTTTTTTTCTTTATTTTATTGGTCATTGGATTTATATTCGTTTCTTCAGAGTTTTGTTGACATTGATTCTTCAATGTCATAGACTGTTTTTTTTTTTTTCGAAGATTCAAACTACATAAAAAGTCCAGAATCATTTTTCAAACAAGAATATGTGAAGAATACTTTATATTTAGATTTTATGACTTATGTTTTTAAAATAAAGCTAATTTATTTGTTGCAAAAAAATAAACACATTATAAATAAATAATTATCTATTTGAAAGTATTAACATTTTTATTGATATTGAATGATTGATGTTTTATGAAATATAAAAGTAATGGGGTTCCCAATTTTGTTTAAAAATTTTCGATTGGTCATATTTGATAAAATATATTCAATAAACTTTTCTGAAAAAATATTTCTATTTATCTATAGAATGAGATATTGGAATAGTTTCTACCAGAATTGCTTTCTTTACTGTAAAATGGATGCTAATGACCATTGTAGTCGATGCGCTGTAGTGATAGCCTAGCGTCATGTGCTAAATACGCCACACGATGTTTCATCAAAAGAAAATTCTCTTGTACTTTGCATTCCACTTGTTCCATGTGTTTCTCCTATAGAAACATTTTGGGATACATTATCATAACTCTCATCGTCATTCGAAGAACTCTGCTTTACTTTCGCTCACACCTGTCAAAAGTTCTAACAATTCTTGTTCAGAATAAATTTTCTTCAAAATATTTACACACACGCAATTGTCGAACACTTGAAAGGCACAAAATAACTGGGGAAAGATGCAGGGTAAATTCCAGGTAAAGAGAAACAACGGTTTTCAGCAGTAAAAAAAGGGAGGGAGCAAATATTTGGAAGCCAAAGTGACAAAAGTGAAATCCTATGTTCTCTATCAGCTTTTAAGGACACTTCAGCTTCTATAAACAGCCTACAGATGGCGATAATAGAAGGATTGATATAATAGCTTGTAGCAGCCAAGCGCAAAATAAGCCGAACTGATATATCAGTCCGTAGCATCCGGGGCACTCCTACCTCCAGACTGAAATATCAGTCCGTGGCACTCCCAGCATTGCAACCACCAGACTTATATATCAGTCCGTAGCAGTGTAAGGGTTAAATTATAAAATGGTTATTGTAACCAATCCAAAGAACCAATAGAAATTAGATTTTGAATCTTTATTTTTATAAAAAAAATTGGCTAGCCTGGCTGGGATTTACTCCAGAATTTCCCATGCTCAAACTTGTGTGAGGACAATTTTTCTTTCGTCTCTCCCTTTCGTTTGGCCATTCGCAAAGCCATTTAATGAACAAAACTTTACGTGAAACACTATAAAAACTGATTATGTCTCTTTTAGGACCAGGGAAGGCTTTGAGAGATAGTGTTCAACTTTTATCAATACTTAGTCAAACCTAAGGCTGAAAACATTTTGAAATATAACGTTACCAATTCCACAAGTAAAACAACCAAACTATCCGTTATAGCCTGTTTAAATAAATTGTTTAGGCATTTTAAATGCCTAAAATGAAGGATATAGTGTTTAATGTTTTTCAATACTTAACCAAAGCTAAGGCTGAAAACAATTTCAACTAGCCTTAAGTCAACGGCCATAGCCATGTTAAATGCACCTGTTTCTGTTGATCACCGAAGTTAAGCGACATCGGGTGTGGCCAGTACCTGATTGGGTGACCGACCACATGCTGTAGGCATTATAAAAGTGTGGCAACCTGTAGATAGCCTGGCGTTCATACCCAAATTGTCGATACACCGTTAAACACACACAAAAAAACTAGGGTGAAAACTTCCCAGTGGTAAGTTCATAATAGAGCAATGATAAGGTTTTTCCCAAAGAGTTTCTCCACACTCTTTTCGCCTCCGAACTGCTCCATATATCTAAATAGGCCATAATCCCAACTATTCCCTGTTTGCTTAAATAGGCCATAGATATTTTCCTTTTTAACCTTAAAATTATAGAGTATTTAGAATTAGACTTCAAATATTCTGGTGACACTCCTGACAGTCCATTTTTATTTTCTTCTTTTTTTTCACTGTATAGTTGGGAACCCCAGAAACCTCTATGTAAACTATGGATGATTCAAAGAAGTTTTTCCTAAAGGAGGAACTGGAACTTTTAAGTTTCTGATGGCTCATTGCTCCATTTTATTGTTTATATAATATTTTTGTATCATTAATATTTTACTATTTTGGGCATTGCAGGTGTCCTCATTCTCAATGTGTCAAAGAAGTTGCAAATATTCTACCAATCAAAAAGTAATTATACCTTGAACGATCTTAAACATTAGAATGATCATCTATCTTAAACATTATTTTTTTTCTTCCACTGGTTGCATATGCGGTCCACTTAAAAGTAAATATTACTCTTTATTGGTATATTAAGTATCTCTTCCCTATATGTTTAGCATTAGTTATGAAAAGGGATCTTATGAGGTAACACTGCATAAGAATTACGTCATAATTCAAGATTTTAGATTAGTTTCTTTCTCTCTTTATTTCATTGAAAATAATTAGTTTTCTTTCTTTCTTTTATGGTGGAGTCTTTCAAAAAGGTACCTAATCAGTATTCACTTTGCATCCATTTACTACTCTTGTGATTTATTTAATTTATATTTGCATGTTGCATGATAATATTATCTCCATATTTTTTTAATTATTATTTTTTATTTTACTTCGTACTATTTTTCATTGTTGGGGACAGGCATGGCATTGCTCAAATCTTTTAAGTAGAAATATTGATTTCATCGATTCCAGTGTAACTCTTTTAGCCTTAGTATGCTTTTTTTTTTTTTTTTTTTTTTTTTTCTTTTTTTTTTCTTTTTTTTTTGCGTGGTGCTCTCATTTACTCTTACGGTTACATGCTTTGTATTGCAGTCCATCATAGGCAACATTTATTTTCATGTTTCCTGATAATTAGACACTACAAAAGTGTCTGCCCTTTTAGCGCGGTTCCTCCCTCCCCCATAGGGAGGAACCCCGCTTATAAGGTTGATACAATGAAACAATCCGAAAGTGCCGACTAGAAAATTTCGCGTTTCAGAACCCCTAGAGACCGAAAATAACGGTGGTTGAAATTTGTATATATATATATATATGTATATATTTATTTATATATATATATATATATATATATATATATATATATATATATATATATATATATATATATATATATATATATTTGTCTGTTCGCTCATTTCTGGCTCCCCTAATGGTCCGATTGAGATGAAATTTGGTACAAAAATCCGTCGTCCAATTTAAAAGGTCAAGTTCGTTAACCATCAGAATCCGCCCACTGGAAGATGGCGTTTGGGGCGAAATTCGCGCAAAAAAAATCGTAACGCTTACGTTTTTGAGTTCATAAGCTTGTAAGTACTCGTTTTATAGGCTTCTTGGGCTAGGAAAACGAATGAAACCATTTTCAAGGCGATAGCTTTAACCGTTTTCGAGAAAATTGGAAAGATAGTTTTTGAATACCGTTTTTGGTTTGTGTACGTAGAATCATGGGATTTAGTTGAAACATTTTCTGCATGTTCTACTTTCATTAAAACTAATATGTTGAAATTTTTGTTACGTTTGGAGTTTAGGAAGGGTTAGAATAAAATATTTTATTAACAGACATAAAAAGTTTTGGTAACTTAGTATACTTTCCTTAATATCTCGAAAAAGGTTGAGAATCTTGGTAAACGGAAGAATACCATTAGAAAGCTTATTAAATGCTCTACAAAAAAGGTTCTAATAAAAGTTTTGATTAGGCGATGTCAATCGGAGAGATAAGAGCTTAAAACTTTAAAGTAATTGATTTCGCTTATTCGAACTGTTCTTTTTGTCTGTTTTTTATTCCTTGTTATTTTTTAATTGCTTATTGTTGGATAATGTATTTGAAAATAAAACAAGTTAAGAAAAATAGGAAAAACAATTTAATGTTAGAGATATGGATTTCCAAGATTCCAAGACCTTGTCACTAGCGGGTCCGTTTCTAGTGTAGCAGACCCTTCCAGGTAAGATTGTAAATCATGACCTTTCAAGACTTTACTACTCACAGGAATGGCGTTAGTGACCTTAAGGGTTGACACGCCATTATAATAATTAATTAAAAAAAAAGAAGGCGGAACCAAAATAATAACTGCTTCTATTTTAATCTTTCCAAATTAGACTAGGGATATGAACGGAACCGCGCTAAGATGATGCAGTCCTGCGGGACGGACTTTTGTAATTATTGTCAATTATGTTTATTGAAGACGCTGTTTAAATCGCAGCGTGAATAAATCACTTCATTTAATATTAAAAATAAAAATTAGGTAATTTTTTTTTTATTTACATTTTAACCGCCTGGGAAGTGCCTGCCTTATTTCTTATTCATTTTAAAATTGCCTAAATTTGCAATTTTTAATACATTAATGATAGTTGGATTCTAAATAAAACACTATTTTTGTGCAATATCTTTTTGCACCTTTCCCCTATGCGCAGTACCTGGTGTTTCAGGGTGAGTCTAGCTAACACATGTTTACCTTCATTCCTAAGAGGTACATTATAGCATAATTTCAAGGTGCATAAAACACTTCATAAAAAGTGCGTTACCAGCTCTCTGACTAATATAATAATATAAAAGTTGTGATTTCTTGGCAATGGCTCAAAGAAATCATAGTGTTTTCCTTGTTCAGTTCATTTATACATTTGCTCAACAGTTTTGTGAGCTTAACTCACATATCTTGGGGATACAATTGATTAAGCCATTTTTATTTTATTGAAAATAGTCTATAAACGCTGCTAGGCCATAAGTTCATTCCACATTGAATACAAATTTAGTGCTTGCTAAATTTAATACATCATATTCCATTCAAGCATTGAAGTTGAGGAATATCGGGTGCAAAAAATATTTGTTTGGGTGCGGCCTGTGATAACCATGTTCTGTTGGCATTTCAAATGAGTGGAAAACTATATGTAGTCCAACAATTAATAGGTCATAAATAAAAGTTGTAGTTCAACTACGTTAAAAAAATAAAATGAATAGTCATAATATGTGAAATAAACGTCTTACTTTAATGTCATTGACTTTAAACATTTAACAATCTTTTTATTAGTAAACATCAATGTATTCACAGATGCGCGAAAAAATGATTAATTACTTGTTATACCAGTTTGAAGGAAAACCTAAACTAAGCTAAATGTGTAATTTTAACACATTACATTGAATATGGGCATTCTTGGAAACTTTGAGCCTTATGCTTTTAATGTGGTAAGAGCACAAATCAGCAGCTCTATTTCATTTTAGTGCCTCAATAAATATGAAATTATTTGAGGTTTTATTTTATTGTGCGACATACTTCTGTAATAAAATAGAGAAACCTGCTATAATTAGGGTAGAATTTTATTTCACTGCCTAGAAGTTAGGAAACATTTAGTGTTTTTACCTAGTTACATTAATTTTATATTATTTATTGATTTGTGCATTTTATGTATAATTTTGTGAAACTGTCAATTTGTAATTTTTTGAGATTCCTTTCTTAAAATTTTCAATTTTGAATCTGTTACTAATAGCTGACAAAGTTGAAGTTATTTTTTTGTAAGTAATATTTGGTGTTGTTTTTTCCTTATTTAACTTGCTTGCTTATTTTGCAGCGTTATTAAAATTAATTTTGTGTAGTTTGCTGTATTTGTTGTTTTAATTTTAATTCAATTATATTTTAAAGTATTATTTAATTAAAATACATAAACATTCTTATTTGACTTGATTAATAATTTATATACATTTAAACTCTCTTGTTTTAGGTGTCTGTGTGAATTATCAAAACAGATCGGGTTTACAGAAAATGTAAAAAATGGTTATTACCTTATAGAACAATTGTGCACATTTAGACATGTAGTAAGTAAATTTTTAATTATTTCCTTGCTGTATTCATATTTTTTTTCTAAATTTTGGTTGATATAATTTCCTTATGCGATCTCAGTTTTGGCACATTTCAAGGTTGCACTCATGCAAAAATGTCTTCAAACCTTTATTAATCATACCTACTTAGGCAACCAAAGAAGAAATATTGGTCTATTGGCAGTAGAGAGTTTCCCGAAACCCACCAGCACAAACTAACTAATTAATGTACTCCCCCTCCCAGGACGTAATTTTTGTTTTATTTCAATGAAAATAGATATGTAATAATGGGGTCTCCCGTGGTCTAATGGCTAGCGCCTTGGATTCATAAGCGGGAGATGGTGGGTTCGATTCCCAACCTCCGGCAGGAATTTTATCATCCCACGGCTCGCTGGTAAAATTCCTCGCTGCACCCTGGATGTCGGCGCTAATGACCTAGATGTAGATGCGCCGTAAAAAAAAAAAAAAAAAAAAAAAAAAAAAAAGATATGTAATAATTGAAGCTAATGAATGAGATATGTTATAAATAAAAGAAAAATCGGTCTATTAGAAGAGACAGGGGTTTACTCGGTAACCAAATTATTTATTTTCTGCATTTATTGTTATTTTTGCTTCCATGCAACAAAACTCAGTATATATTTTTCTAACTAATGAGAAAGATGTGTTGAGTAAATAAGTAAAATCAGGACATTAGGCGTTTGCCTGAAACTTACTTTTCCAATTAATAATAATTGTGTAATTTTTGGTCTCGCTCAACAAAACAAGTTACGTAGCATTCAAACTAAGAAGTAAAATTAAGGAATTTACCAAAAAAAAAAAAAAAAAAAATATATTTTTTTTTAGTCAGGTGTTAAAGAGCCTCTAAAAGAGGTTAATTTTTTATACTTATTTTGGAAGGCTTGGTGGCCGTGAGTTTTAAGGTGTGAGCACTCTGTGCCTAGAGTCATGGGTTTGATTCACACGAGGAGTAGTGGCTTATCTTTTGAAAAAAGGAAAATCTTCAGCACTAGCCTGGCTAGAAAAGGGTGGTAACCTATAGATAAACTGTCCCAAATATAGGTTTTATGTGTAAGTGGACTAACCTCCTTGAAAAGGAATATACTTAGTTTACGCTCATAGAAATGCGAGACCTTTTTATTTATAAATAAAGTATAATACATTATTTATATAATAATAATTCATATTTAATGTTTTTAAATATAGCAACCAGAGACTGTGAGGCGTGATATAAAGTTTGCAAGATCCCTTGCCTTCGCTACGAAATTGAAGCTTCCTTTCCCCCATATGGTAGCAGTTATAACTAGTGAAACGGCTGTGCCGAATTCTCTTCAACTGTTCTCTCAAGCTACTGGTGAAATTGCTGTAGATTCTTGTGTTGATTTTTGGGATGGTGTTACTGTGAAACCATTAACTTCTTTTGAAAGGTATACATATTTTTCATTTACACTATTTAAATTAAATTAATACTGCTATATAAAATTAATAGATTTACTAATGTATTTGCCATTTCCAAGGTCATATCTATAACTGCTGTCAAGTAAAATGGAAAATCTATATTTTTCATGGGACTTACAGGAAAATTGTAGTAAACTTATAGAATCTATTCAAAGCATATTAAATTCTCTGCAAAAAACGATTCTTATGAGATTTTCAATGTTGCAATCTATTTGGAGAAATTGGCTTATATGGCGTAATTCCCGCTTAGGATACTGTCAGTTTCCTGTTGTAGCACCTAAGATCTTTCTTCGATTTAAAGGTGTACATTTTTCACAAATGATTCAATACATAAAACATTAACTGTTTCTATTCTAAGCTTTCCAAATGAAACTAGGGATAAGAATGGAAAGAGAGTTGAACTTTTTTATTTACTTATATATAAAAATACTCCTTTGTCTATAAATGAATTAAATGCTCCTTTCAGGGCATATTGAAGCATAACTTGTGTACATTAGTTGAGTGCTGTACCATTTTAGCCTTATCCCCCTTTTAAAATACATGGACTTGTTTTATTTTAAATGTTACTCCCATGAAGAAACTAGCTTAGCGAACAATTTGTTTTGCCAAAGGGCTTCAAAGAAGTGATTGAATACTTTGTTCATAAAGTAACAAATTTCAATTGGGTATAATCCTTTATTATATTTTTGAAATAATATTTCTTTTCATTTTTCATTATTAAGCAAGCCATTCTCATTCCGATTTGCAGTACGACTTAGTTGAAATACTAGTAGAATCGACCACGAGCCGAAAAATGTACAGAGTGCAGACCGAAGATGCCTAAAGGACAAGCACTGACTGAGCTAAGTAGGACAACTTTGAACTGACATTCCCATTCACACTCGCAACTCTTTTGCCAGTCGCAAGTCAGACCTTCAAGTCGTCCCTCTAAATGTTCCGACTCGTCCAACTAAACCTTTCACAATCCGACTTTTGGTTCAACTTCGGAAGTTGAACAACAATTTGTACTCCAATTCGGAAAGTGAATGGCCTGCTTTAATAAAATAAATATATATAAGCCACATGAGATGTATATACAATATTAAAATGTATTAGTATATTTATGTTTTATATAATTGCAGGAAAAAAATAATGGACTTTTATCAGCGATCTAGTTTAACAGCATATTGTACTGCGTTTGCCTACAGGCCCTTAGGTAGGCCTGTAAACTCAGAATTATCTAGAGTATATATGGAGCTTCCAGCTGATAGTCAAGCATTATATGTGAGGAACAGAAGCCCGACTCCCATTGATGGTATCCTACACCAATCAACTGGTAAGCTGTTAGAACCTCAATAGTGTGAACCTTGTAAGCCACTGTTAGCCGCTAACTAAAGACCGGAGTCAGCGGTCGACTCGAGTTTGGCTGGGGCATTCTCCCTGCATTGTCGATAAGGCAGTAGCTATGCTCTGATAAAATCTACATAGAGAGCAAAATCCACTTATGAATTTTGTCTGAAATTTTGAATCATACCCTATAAGTTATAAATAAACTTGTCATTCAAATTTTTATACATAAATAATTGTCTGTTTTCAACCTACCGACTAGAATAGTGGACAAATCTTGATGAAATTTGTCACAAAAATGCTTTGTTAAAAAAAAAAAGGTCTGGTTTGCTAATCGGCAGAATCCACCCAACGGAATGCTGTTTTTGGGATTGAACTTTGCGCAAAATATCTGTAGCACTTGATATGTGGAAATCAAATTAAACAACTTTCAAGGTGTGTTGCATTTAATTATTGAGAGAAATGGAATGTTTTGTTTCGAGCATCTCAAAAACGTCAAGCGTCAAACGTCATTTTCAATTACTTTTGAAAACTTTTCTTTTGGACATTCTAACTTCATCAAGACTAAGATTTAGAAAACTTGGTTCCATTCGGAGTAGACAAATTATTAAAATTAATTATTCAAAGACCTAATCAATTTTCTAGATAAATAGATACAGGCAGAAAGGCTGGAGTAAGATGATATGGTGAAAAGTGCCTCCAGCGATATGGATTTCAGAGTTTGACCATTTAACCCTTTGATGAATGATTTTTTCTTTTCTCATAAAAAAAAACCTGAGAGGTAGAAATAGGCCTCAGGATAACGGGAAAAATACGGAAAAAAATTAATCGAGTTTTTTTTTCGAGAAATTTATGAAAAACTGAAGAATGCCTGTATGAAGAAGATGCCTGTAGGCATCATTGTGCATATGGGGAGGAATGTTTTTGTGAATGAACATGTATAATTTACGTTTATCGAAACATAAAGAATTTAGGAGTTAAATTTAAAAAGAACTCTCTTCTCTTTTCATCAAAATCACAAATGGTAATCCTTGAAACATGATTTGCCTTTAGTTAAACACAAATAATGTTCACATTTATCACAGTAACCACAAATTTGGTTATTGCAGTTTTCCACCCTCCATCACATCTTCTGAGATACATCAGGCAGTAAATCCTCAATCAAATCTGAGAAGGGACCATTCAAATCTTCACCATTTACCTCTAAAACATTGGCTGAAAATACGCGAAGGTTCAGAAAGAACATTGTCGTCGAAATCTTCCTCATCCTCACTATCATCTGGTGCTGTGATTATATGAAAAATCTGTTTCTCCTCTCCCCATTATCGATCAGATAATGGGATACATCGCTCGGACCTCAGTACCAGATGCACGATGGTGCCCACAGGAAACAAATAACAAAAATTGACACAAAAAAATAAAACTTCAATAAAACAAACATTCAATTCGTATAATACGCCACTAGTACTAAGGAGTACGTTTTTTTTTAGGTCAGAATGAACGTTTTTAATAATATTGTGGCCTTGCGAAACAAGTCCCCTCGGGGTTAGAAACAAGACTCCTGGTTTTGTCAACATTAACTTGTTTATTCCTTCTTGGGAACAAAGTACAAAGTTCAAAATCTTCCAGTCCCTTTGACACTTGTTGATGCTTACAGGGAATGAAATATAACTTGAAAAAACTCAATATAGTGCTCTGGGAGTGTAAAATATAATATGATGCCTGCAGGCATCACGATGCAACAAAGGGTTAAAAGACCACTTGAAAGCTGAATTTTCATAAATATTGATTTCGTATTATTCTAAGCTTTCTAAATCATACTGGATCATTAGCACTATTTGGAAAAAAAAAAAGTTGATACAGTTCCTGTGAGACGAGCTTTATTATTTGATTGAGCCTTCGAGTCAGATTTTATTATTATTATTGATTTTAGATTCTTTACTCACTGAAGAAGTTGCTGAAGAAATAAATGATATCAAGGAATGTTTTGAAATTCAATGTAACCAGGTATTTCTGGGGATGGTTACCATGCAGTATCAAGCTCAAATTGAAATGGTAATTTAAATATTTTATGTTTAATTATATAATTATAGTATGCAATTTATGCTATTGGTATGTTTTACATTTTATGTAGGTTCAGCTTATTGAACAATTAGAAAGAGCGTGCATTAGATTTGTTCATTTTAGTAAAGAAAATGAATTGAGGTCTAGAGTTTTTTCGGAAAAAATGGGCCTGGAAAGTGGATGGAATTGCCACATTTCTCTCCTGAGCAGGTTTGAATAAATAACCTTATGTATATTATAAATTGGTTGGATTTATTTTTATATTTGCTTTGTTAATCCGATGTAACGTTACTGTAATGAAATGTTTCATGAACAAACGAACTGTCTATAGAAATATTGTTTTAATGGAGCATTTTTCATTCAGTCAAAAGAAGGCTTCAATTCAAATTCGTGAGTGAAATGTATAATTCTAATTAGTAATGTTCTTGTTAAATAAGCAATAAATTGTTTAGTTACCTTCAAGTAACCCACACATAAATATACATACTCTTCCTCCATTTCTTATCTACATGGAGGCCATGAAATTCAGAGAATTTTGTATTTATTTACAGTCATAAATCTTTACTAATGATTTCTACAATAATTTTTAGTAATAAAGTCATCTGAAACCCCTTTCTCACCAGGTGTCTCATAATTTCATAATTTAAATTATTAATATTATAAATTCATAATTTATCTTAAAAATTCTTTGGTAATGGTCAAATATATATTCTGTGTAAACTGGAACCTGAACATATATATATTTTAGGGAAATGAACTTAAGGTAACTAAATTCGATTACTATACAGGGTGTCCTGAATTTGAATGGCAAAACTTCAGGAGCCTATAGGGGTGGACTGAAAACTAAGACAAAAAGTCATTTAGAGATTTGCTCGTTTTTGCTTCGTTTTGGAAAATAAAACAAAACAAGAAACAAAACCAGTTTTTATTTGTGTACTTACTTATTCACTAAATAAATAAATTGTCATTGCAAAATTTTTCAAGAATCCAATTCCTAAAAGTCAATCTCTTGACGGTGATGTATTGTTCATGTACGGTTTATGCTTTAGAAGTGGTGTGAGAGTATGTGCGCCGATTCCCAAATAGAAGAGTGCCTAATCTACGAGCCTTTTTGTTAACTTTTAATAGAATACGAAAGACTGTGTAATTTGATTTATTTGCATTTTTTTTTTAATGTTATCACCTATTTAATGTAGATATTACTCAAAATGTTGTTCCATGCCAGAATCCCCTGCATTAAATCCAGCACTGACTGGAAAAATTTCAGTTAATCATTGTTCTGGTAATGTTTGGTGGACTGTATCTATCAGGTCTCTTAATTGCTCTCTTGAGATGAGACCAAACAAACTTCCAGCTTCAGGGTTCCCCAAACGAAGAATTCCATGCCTTATCAGAATGGTTCCACCAGTAACACGTTCCAAATTCCCAGCCAAACGTTTAAAGAAAATTCATGCTGAACACGGAATTTTCTTGAGTCCATACATGATAATGTCTTTGGTAAGCAATTCCTTCTCGTGTAAAAGTCATCTGTCCATATTATTTTCAATGAAAATAAATTGTCATCACCAATTGTTTCAACAAACAAAATACTAAAATTCAATGTCTTGACATAATCTTGAAGTAATACATTTTGAGCTTTTTGAAGATGGTACAGGTAGCATTATCACCTTTCAAAGTTCACCATGTTGCCTGCTGCGATATTCCTAATGCAGTTCTGCTCTTCGGACGCTAGTCTCAGGATTCTTATCAAAGTGGTGCTAGACACAACTTCTTCTCTGACAATCTGCTTTTAATGTTGCCCGGAATTGGTCGCCTTCATTACAAATTATGAATGACCCAGTCTATTAAAAGTTAACAAAAAGACTCATCAATTAGGCATTCTTATATTTCCAAATTGGCGCGCTGACTCTCGCACCACTTATAAAGCATTGACGTTGCATAAGCCGTACATGAAAACTATATCACCGTCAAGAGATTGAATTTTAGTAATTGGTTTCTTGAAACAATTCACAATTTTTTTTCCATTAAAAGCATAAATAAGTAATTAAAAAATGAAAACTTGTTTTGTTTCTCCTTTTGAAATTTTCTTCAAAACGAAGTAAAAATGAGCAAATCTATAAACGACTTTTTGTCTTAGTTTTTCGGTCTCTTATATGGTCCTGAAGTTTTCCCATTTAAATTCGGGACACCCTGTATATTAAACCTTTATTTTTGTTTTGTTTTGTCGCAATTTTCAATTACAGCCTTTTGTTTCTTGTGTTCCTTTGGTGGTGGGCTATTTAATTAAAATATTTAATCTACTAAACAGTATATTTCTTTTTAACGCTGTTTGTGATGTTCGTTTGTGACTAACCTGTTATTGGTATGTGTTTTGTTATGGAAATAACAGTGAGGCTACTGAAGAAGAAACACTTGATGTAGAGATAAAAGAAGAGGAGTGGGTAAAAACAAATGATGTACACGCTCCCCTCCTAAGCGTTCACCAGTGGTATGACAATTTTCTTTTTTAAATCACTAATCCACAAATTATTTTAAATAGAAAATAAGTTAGTATTTATTTAGGCCATGCCAATAAAATGAAAATGTTTTCTTTTTTATATTATAATCTTTTGTTAATTGATATAAAAGTACTTTATCTCATTATTCGAGCTGAAGGGATTTTTAAAAGTCAATTATGTTTAAAAACAACCTTTTTTGTCCCACTAAAAAAATAACTATGCAGAAAACATGTGATACATTCAGTAATCATATTCATTTTATAATTATTTACATACACTATATCAAACTGATAAAATAAGATGAAGATGTGATGGGGAATCAAATATAAACTGGATTTTTGTTCCATAGCATGTATAGTTGTTAGAATCAGGCCTACATTTCTAGAAGCTTGGGTGGGGCCAAGACGAGAGGGGAATGTCTTCATCAGGAATGTTCACAATGTTGGAGCAACAAGTGCATCGCTCCACTGCTCTGCGGATAATTATAAATTTTTGAATGAGTTAATAAAAATGAAATTACATATAAAACAATTTAAATAGTCCAAGGAAGAGAACGTGTCGAAAATTGGTTACACGGTTGCTGTCCTTAGAACAAAAACTTTTGTGCTGTTTGAGACATTCTTGAGGCAGTTGATAATATCAGAAATTACCAAACAATCTGTCAAGTGGTCATCACAAATAACCTACTGTTTTGTATTGTGTGAACCAGGTGGATCTTTTGGCTTTTGGCTGAAAATCAGAGGTTGAGACGATAGGTCTGTCAAGAGATATCCATTTTTTGGATCATACAAAGAAATCCCGGATTAGCAATGATTTGACGAGGGCACTTCATGGATTGTTGGCCTCTAATGCAACTAGTTTCATTCTATAATACTGGGCTATAAAAGTTTCCTTCTCCCTGGAAAATATATATTTTTAAAGCAAAAAAGAATCTGGAAAAATAAATTATTTAAAATCACCTGATTATGATTATCACCCCAAACCATAATAAAATATTCTTGTCAGTGTGGGGATAGTAAAGAAAATGGTGGAATGGCTGTGCTTAAGGACTGGTTTAATTCCTATAAAATAAATGTACGGGTTTAATAATGTAATTACTGTTGAATTGTAATTATTTAACATATATAATAATAATTTTAAGGTTTAATGTTTAGATGTTGAGAAATATGCCAGGATGAAAAGGCCTAGAATACAGTGTGTAATAAAGAGGCTGCTGGTTTTAAGGTAGAATACATGTTTAAATTTTGAACAAATAATGACATAGGATGGTTATATTAATATAAATAATGGAATAAGAGGGTTTATTGTAAAGTTAACACTTACTTTATTTTTCTTCTAGTATTTGAAAATGTCCTTAAGGCAGAAACATTATGGTTTGAGTTGATGATCTTACAAAGGTGTTTTTAATTAAGCTTGACCTCAGAATTTTCTTTTAGAGAAAATAAGGATATTATAAGACAATAAATTATTTATTTTTAAAAATTACATCCCATTTATATTTGACTCACCCTAGTTTACAATTTTTACAAGTAGTTTCTAAAAACTACTCTATATTATGATAATTCCTATTTTTCATAATTAATTAATCTTATTCATATTTTTATTATTCTGCAGCTCTTTAGAAGGCTCAAGAGCAATGAGTGTCTCCGCTCCATGTGCCATAAATACTGACTCATCGAAGGACAACCCTGATGGCACAAAGTATATAAACACATTTGTTATTTTGTTTAAATAATTTTAAAAATGATTGACATATTATTAAAGTCATGTCAATATTTATAAATATTATTCCATTAGTTTCTCAATTTTTTAGATCGAAGGATGAAGAATTTGAAGTGATTTCTCAGGACGGTTGGCAATCACTTAGTTGTTTGTCTGACAGTACTGAACAGAGTGCTCCAATTAATTTTGATATGTCAAATAGGGTAGGTATTTTAATGCTTTTGAGAATTTTATAATAAAATTATGAATATCTGATTAACTAAATTTTCTTCAGTGCACAAATTCCAGATTAATGAAGTCTGTTATTGATCTATTTAATACACTTTTATGTCTTTACTCGATTAAAAAAAAAAAATAAATAAATAAATCAGTCCCGTAACAGGCCACGAGGGCCCTGAGGGGCAGATACTGTAGAGGTATCTGATTCCTGACCATACGGCCCACTAGGGAGATAGTGTGGTCAGTACTATGCTCCGGCCGCCTGATTTTCCCCTTGGCTGCTTCGACTGCTAGAGTTACTCGATTTAAAATGAATGTAATTCTTCATTGTGAAATAGAACTTAACAAGAAGCGAATGGGTATGGTTTTTTAGCTCTCCATGTTTTTTTTTGTTTTGTTTTTTTATAATCAACAAAGAAAACATGTCTGTAAGAATTTTCCTCATATGAAAGAATGAGGAATGTTAGATCAAATATCAATCGAAAATGAAACTATTAAACCAAGCGGCCAACGTCCATAGCCTCACGGAATACACCGTTTACCACACATCATCGAAGTTAAGCAACTTCGTGGGCTTGGATGGATGGATGACCACCATGGAGAACTGTGCGGGGTTGGCTTTATCAAAGTGTGGCAACCTGTAAATAGCTCAAGAGTTGATATTTTGTAAAAAAATAAAATAAATCAAGAAATAAATTATTTTACAATCTATAAAATTTGGTATGTATTGCAAAGTGATCCTAATTAATCAAAGCTCCTTTTTGTTCTCCGGGACTAATTAACAACAATAAGGCGTAGTGTAAAATATATCAGCTGATGAAGTACAGTCCAAACCTGGTAATTAATGTGGCGTCTATCCAAGATCCCGAGAAAGAAATGTGGTTGGTCATTATAAACTACTGGAAAAATTTCTCATAATATGATAACATTGGTTTTAGATACTCCTAGTTGAGAGGATTTAGAAAATTACATAACTGAGTTGTAATCTACTATGACAAGCGGAAAGCAGGAAGTAAATAAATCATTAAGTTAGAGATAATTCTCCTCCTACATTCTGACATATATCAGCAGTAGTGCGGTTTTTAAACCAAACATTTTCGCCGGTATTACAGACAGCTTTCGCAGGTAGTAGTACCTGATGCTCTCAGCTAACTAACAACCAACATATACCTCCTAAGGAAGCCGGCTGTAATGCCAGAGAAAATTTGTGGTTTAAAAAACCGCACCACTGGCGATAAAAGTCTAAAAAGATGTTAGATATTAGTCTCCATGGCCCGAATTTTATTTAAGCCATCAAAATGGAAACAAAGCTTATGAAAGAAATCTTTTTTAAAAAACTGTAAAAAAATTTCTAGTCCTATTCTAATTTTCAAGATTTTCTACTTATAAAAAGAGCTCTCCTGGAAATAGTAGACACATTTTAATATATTATAAATAATTTTGAACAAATACTTGAATTAATGTACAAAAATATCTTTCAATCAAGTGGTATTTTTTTGTTATACATTTAAAACTAATTGAAGCCATTGTTTTTTAAATTAGAAGAGTCAATATTTCTTGACTTTAAAACATCTTTATATATTTTTTTATTGTTGATTTTGGTTGATGGATCTTCTAAAATGTGATTTATAGGCAAAACTTCCTCGAGGCATCGATCAAATTCGACCACATCTGGAGCAAGTTGATAACGTTCCTCTTCTTGTTTCTTTATTCACCGACTGCACTCCGTCTACAACACAGCAGATGTTAGATATAATGCAGGACTATGGTGAAGTTGTTTGTGTTATTGGTTCATCCGCTAATGCTGACAACTCTAGTATATTTCTGAAAGCAAGTGCCAGGTAAATCTTACTACAGATTTATGTATCTTTTAAATGTGATTGATGATGATGTTTTATTAATTATAATCCTTGGGTAGTTTTGACTTTGCCGTGTTTCTAGAAATGAATTTTTTGGTATGATGGAGGAAGAATTCAGGAAAAATGTAAAGATCATAACTCATTATGTTTTATTGGTTGAGAGTAAATTTACATTTTAATTTAAGTTAAAGATGATGGTGGGGAAGGATGAACGCATTCTTAAAGAAAACGGCTGGAGTTGCTCCCCAAAATTCTTTAAAACATTAATTTAATTGGTGTCTTTTCGAACCTATTAAGGTTCATCATCAGGCATTTTATATTAAGGTCTATTGTGATTTTAAATTCCATTCTGAGGTCCATAGTTTTTAAATTATTAAATTTTGAGTGTGAATATTAAATCTAGAAATCCAGGTAAGAATCTTCATGAAGTGTTGAGTGGACGAGTTATACTCATGCTATTGTTTTAAACAATTTTGGGGAGCAACTCCTGCCGTTTTATCCAAGTTATATTTTAATGTTTGTATATATTACGATACTACTCAATCGACCTAATGGTTACAGCTGAAGGCTCTTGTTCCCATTTTTATATGTTTATTGTTGCCAGGGCAAAGGTTTCTTAGAGTTTCAAAGACAGAGTTGAACATTGAATTTTGGAGCATTTTGTAAATGAACAGAACTATGCAGCTTTTAGTGCGGTTCCTCCCTCACCCATAGGGAGGAACCCCGCTTATAAGGTTGATACAATGAAACAATCCGGAAGTGCCGACAAGAAAATTTCGTGTTTCAGAACCCCTAGAGACCGAAAATAACGGTGGTTCAAATTTATATATATATATATTTGTCTGTTAGCTCATTTCTGGCTTCCCTGATGGTCCGATTTTGATGAAATGTGGTACAAAAATCCGTCGTCCAATTTGAAAGGTCAAGTTCGTTAACCAGCAAAATCCGCCCACTGGAAGATGGCGTTTGGGGCGAAATTCGCGCAAAAAAAAATCGCAACGCTTACATTTTTGAGTTCATATCATCGATACAAAAGCAAACTAACGAATATGAAAAAATGCATCTTTCATTGTCCATCTTTAATAATTTCTGCTGGACTTATTTACGGCAAATTCTTCAACCTGACTTCATTCTATTAAAGGGAAAGTATTCCACTATCAAAAGGTCAAATCTGCCGAATATTTGACTCCAAAAAAAAGTTATGAATAAATACTTTTCAACTCTGAAAAGTGTTGATTTTCATATTCGTTAGTTTGCTTTTGTATCGACGGTATGCTTGTACGTACTCGTTTTGTAGGCTTCTTGGCTTAGGAAAACGAATGGAACCATTTTTAAGGCGATAGCTTTAACCGTTTTCGAGAAAATTGGGAACATAGTTGCTGAATAACGTTTTTGGTTTTGGTACATAAAATCATGGGATTCAGTTGAAACATTTTCTGCATGTTCAAATTTTATCAAAACTAATATCTTTAACTTTTGGTTATGTTTGGAGTTAAGGAGGGTTAGAATAACATATTTTATTAACAGACATGAAAAGTTTTGGGAACTTCGTATATTTTCATTAATATCTCGAACACGGTTGGGAAATTTTCATAAGTGGATAGAAACTATTTGAAAGCTTTCTAAATTCTCTACAGAAAAGATTCTGAAACAAGTTTTGATTAGGTGATGTCAGTCGAAGAAACAAGTGTTTAAAACTTCAAATACGTCTGTTTAGTTCTTATGAACGGATGTTTGTCGTAATTTTTGTCTCTTTCCCTTAGTTTTTTATTGATTTTTATTTTTGTAATTTCTTATGTTATGAAAATGTAGTTGTGTGTAAAACAGGATAGGTAAAATGAGACCAATTTTCTATTGCTAGAAATAATGAAAAGTTTTGGGAACTTCGTATAATTTCTTAATATCTCGAAAACGGTTGAAAATCTTGGGAAGCGAAAGGTTACCATTCGAAAGCTTACTAAGTGCTCAACAAAGAATGTTCTGACAAAAGTTTTAATTAGGCGATGTCAATCGGAGAAATAAGTGCTTAAAACATTAAAGTAATTGATTTCGTTTATTCGAACGGTTTTTTTGTCTGTTTTTATTCCTTGTTATTTCTTAATTGCTTATAGTTGGATAATGTATTTTACAATAAAACTGGTTTAGTAAAATAACAAAACAATTTATTGTTAGAAATATAGATTTCCTAGATTCCAAGACCTTGTAACTAGCGGGACCCTTTCTAGTGTTGACCGACCCTTCCAGGTAAGATCGTAAATCAAGACCATTCAAGACTGGTGGAACCAAAATAATAACTGATTCTATTTTAATCTTCAGGCGATTCGCCAAAGTTGCGAAGCCTTATCAATAAATAAATATTTTAATCTTTCCAAATTAGACTAGAGATAAGAACGGAACATACCGAAGTATGTTTATTCGCCCACATTTCACATCTCAAAAGTCGCCACTAATAATATTTTGCAATTGAGTATTTATATTTGTTATTTTACAATAATTTTTCTCTGTTTTCTTTTTTTTTTTTTTTTTTACATAGTTTAGGCTGAGCAGTGTTATTGAAAATAACTTCCAGCTGTTAGGATATTATCCTCATTTGTACCTCCATTCCAGTAAATATTTAATTTTCCCTATTAGAAAATGAGGGTGCTAGTTTTTAAGACCATAAATTAAGGCTATGAAAAATCAAAATAAGGTGTCGCCATCTCAGATTGATGTTAGGATCATCTATACATGTTCCTAATAATGTGGCAATTATTTTCATGACCTTTGACTTACTCTTGAGAAGATATATGTGATGATTTTCTTGCTTAAACTCATATTGAGTTTTTATCGCATTGATAAAATGCACATACTGTATTCACACAGGTGTAGACAAGAAAATAGACTTTTATGGTCCTTCCAGAATTTCAAGTGGCTTCCAATGATAACCGAATCATCACTAGAAGCACTCTTTCATAATTTCAGTAACAGTCCCATAAAAAAATGTTTTCGAAAGGGAATTACTGTATCATATTGTTTTTAAATATTTGTAATTTAAATTATTTTGATTCTTATGGAAAATTGTTGTTACTGACAGTTGGTTTCTGTTTTTTTTTTTTTTTTTTTTTTTTTTTTTTTAGAATTATAATACTTCAGAACCTGTCCGACCAACAGATTTATTCTGATGTAATGATTTTAGGGCATACATTTTATTTGTTAATGTTAAATAAACATCATAAATAGTAAGGTTCCTCTTTCACCCTCAGCCTATATGACTGAACAAGGATAAAAAGGAAACAGAATTTAGCACTCTTTATCTAACCTAGCTTATGCCTAGTTTACAAGAGCTTAATACTTGTTAATGCTTGTCCCTCTCACTTATGACACGTGAAACTTTATGATAAGTGAAAAGTTCTTGTTCACACATTGGTAGACAAGTGCATTCATTACAGTCTCTCTGTATTTTTCACTCTCATTAAGCTGGCTTAGTGACAAGTGGCATGTACTTGTTGACACATAATGGACAAGTGTGTTCAGTAAGGTCTGTCCATGTTTGTCACTCTCCTTAAGCTGGCTTAGTGACAAGTGACACTTACTCGTACCCCCAGTGCGTTCGGTACAATTCGTCCAGTTACTAACTTGTCACGAAACACTTGTTGGGCTGTTTACACAATGTGACACAGGACAAATGCAAGTAGAAGGGTGAAAGGGTTTCTTAGTAAATATAATCCAATCCTATTCACTAGTAATTGCAGTGTTTACTTATACTTTTCACATGTCACTAAAAAAGAACCTGTCTTCTCGTAGGTACAAGGCATTATTATTATTACTGAGGTATCTGTTGAAACTTACAAGTAGGTGCATAAATTAATATGAATTCAAAATCAAGTCAATCTTGAGTTGTTTCACTTTTTTTTTTCACCAAGAATTATAATTTCAGATGCCATTGCACCTCTAGCTGTAAAATTGCTAATATTTGTATCCTTTAGTGTGTCTATAGAACCATTGTTTCCGCAAGTTTGCCAAAAAGTTCCTGCTTTTGTGCCTATGTTGGATTCTGTATCCCCTATTCAATTATCTGGACGTCTAAACTCTCTTCCATGCTGTGTCACTATTACCCGCCAAAGGCCTGTTTCCCTTTTTCATCTCATTATGCACGTAAGTATAAAATAAAATGAATACAAAATGACATATATATGTTATACATATAAATTAAATTAACCATTGAATTTTCATTTGATTGAAATTGTATTAGTGTTATTCCATAAAAAGAGAGGGCATATTTCTAAGAAGTGAGAATGTTCCCCCCCCCCCAAAACGATATAAGAGCTCTGACAATAAAATTTATATTTTTAATACAAACATTAAAAAAGTACATTCTCTCAATTATACGAACCTCGATAATCCAAACCCTTTAGTAATCTGAACAGCTTTTTTTTTTTTTTTTTCTTTTTTTTTTATTAAATTGTAGGTCTTTATAAAAATTTACTCAAACTAAATTAATTTAAAATGAGTAGTACCTTCCAAATTGTAATTTAATTTTATTAAATTAAATACAAATTTAGAAGGTTCTAGCCATCTTTTGAATTCTATCCAACTTACCTGAATACGCCCTTCCAACACTTTCATCACTTTTATTAATTCATTAAGTTCTGAATCTGCTCTTTTAATCATTATTGATTTTAGAATTTTTACTTAACCATAACTTATAAAAAAAATTATGCTCAAAGACAGAGAAATTGTCCTCTGAAAGGATGCTGAAACAATCAGCATAAAAACAATCCTAAAACTTTTTCATTTCGCTAAATTGAAAATATCTGGGTGTTAGACTACTTGTTGTTGATGTCCGGTGAGACTAGACTCCCTTACTGCGCACGGCCTGTGCCTATCTCTTCCTCTAACACCCCTCATACATCACTAAGAATCCTTATTAAATTGTCATAGTAATATATTTGAGCTCCTAATTTAAATAAACTTTGATCAAACTCGTTTTCGTGCATTGCAGTAAAATATAAAAATATAATTGTTCTATAATATAAAATGTAATTGTATGCTTACAATTTTTATTGTTCTGCCCTCCCTCTGTTAAACTTCTAAATATTACTTTAACTCATAGCTGCTATTAGATGAAGCAATGAAATTTAATATAAAGAAAGAAGTAAGCATAAAATTAAATTTCTGTTAATTTATTAGATACTTTTTTTTTTTTCTCTTCATAGTATCCCTATGAAGAGTGCATTTATTTTGAACACATGTGCCATTGCCTTATTTGGCATATTACATGTAGTGATTATGTGTTTTTGTGTTTTGTTTACATATATTATTTTGAGGCATAAACTTCGATAAGATAATTATAATTATTAGATACATACTTGTAAATTTATTATCTTACCTTCTGTACGTTTTAAATATTTAGTACAATCTTTATTCTGTTCTTTTAGGCTCGCCATTTTATGTTATGCCTTTGGAATTGTATTCAATTCTGGCTATGCTCAGTTACTGCATTGTGTTTTCTCCAGCTCATCACTATAATGATTATGCTGCCTCCTTTGTTTTCTGCAGGTAATTTCTATTTTATTAACGAAAAAGCTTTTTTCTTTATTATATACTCAATCACACACCACACACACACACACACACACACACCAAACACCACACACACACACACAGTCTGAATAGCACTTACTTTTTTTTTTTTTTTTTTTTTTTTTCGCAAACTTGGAATATAGCATTAACATCACAAACAATTGAACGAGTTTGTTAACCGTCTGGAAGATGGGTTAGCTGGACACAAATTACTTTTACTGTTATATGCTCATAACGGTCAAACGAATGAATTATTTATATTTCCTAATGGTCGTTGAAACGAAACTATGAATACATTGTGCTTAACTAAAAAGAAAAACACATTATAAAAATGAGCCTAATCGATCTGTTAGGAATGGATGTTTACTCTGGAATCAAAAAAGCTTTTTTTTTTTGTCCGTACCTGCTGTTATTTTTGTTTTCTTGCAACGAAATTCAGTAGACATTGTGCTCAAGAGATGCTTTCAGACATGGGTGTATATAATGGGGGGGGGGCTGAGGGGGCTGCAGCCCCCCAATCGGTAAAAATGTATCATAAAAACCTTGAAAATAAATTAAATAAGATCACTTAGTTCAGAAAAAATAGTTTTTATGGGGTGTAACAACGTTTTTATTGGCCAAGTATTCCAAGTTCTAGATTGTTAGTATTGCATACCCGCAAATGTTCTCAGCCCCCCCCCCTCCCCGAAATTATTTTCTATATACGCCAATCCTTTAAGAGCTAAGCAAAATCGATACTGTAGAATTTGGGGTTTACTCCACTATAAAATTAAATAAAAAAATATAATAGGGTCAGAAGAAATATAAAAGAGCATAACTATTTTGGCTTTTATATAAATTATTTTAGCACATTCTTCAGTATTGCAGCATAAATTAACCACTTTCTGGAGCAAAGTGCTTAGTTATGTTGTTTCTGTGTGATTAGCATTTATTTTGTTTTTAATTTTTTAACTTCCTTTATTTTATAGTTGTCAAAATAGAAATTTCTACTCACTCTCTATTCTCTGTATATTTTTCCATAAATATATTTAATTGTTTCAATTGTTGATTTGTTATCCTATTATTTTTCTTTTATAATTTTTATTGTTTAATTATTTTGTTTTATGTTTCCTACACTGTTGATGCACAAACTGTGTCATTTTTATTTTTAAATTAAAATAAAAACAACTTAGGAGCCATGATTGTTAGTGGGTTAGGACTCCGTGTGTAGGTTGTGGGTTCGATTCCCACTACGGGTAGTCGCTTTTTTTTCTGAAAGAAAAGCCACCACCCCTCTCCTGGATAGAAAACCTGTTCCAAAAATCTTTGTTACAAATAACACAGACTTTTGGAATTTAAATACTTAAATATTTTTAATTACTTTTTTGCAACTCATTACCCAAATTAATATTTTCATTACTATTTTTATTTTTTAGGTGAAGTTTTATGGTTAAGCTGTATTGTTATTCCACTATTGTCTGTATCACTAGTCAGCTGTCCAATAAATATTAAAATTATGTCCAAACCTGTCGCTAAAAGACAGTGGACTGTTAACTCTGAGGTAATTTTTTTTTTTTTATCCATTTTTTTCTTTTACTGTTGACATTAAGAAAAATTAGTGATAGAACGATAAAAATATTCTACGTTAGAATGTAATTATTTCTCTTCTTATTATGGCCTAGTGCAGTTCTTAAATGTGATAAAGTGCAGCGGTGCTTCGGTGGCAGCGGTTTTTTATAAATGTTTAATGGCATAAATTGATTAAGTTTAGTCTCCTGAGATTTTTTTAATCTATAATTTGTCTATGCAGATAAATTGGTATAGACAGAATAATTAAGAAAAAGAAGAAATTTCAAGTGAGAAATTAAGAACGAATTGATCAATAGTGAGTTTTCTTGTAGCACTTATTTTATTTAATTAATATTACTTCATTTTTATACATTTTATTATTTATTAATTACTTGACAGAGTATTTAATTAGACTGAAAAAAATGTGGTCTCTACATTTGAACAAGCTCACCTGCCTACATGTATTTTGACAAGCTGAATCCGAAACTGATGCACTCTCAAGTAAATTGTGAAAAATCATGGTCATGTACAGTAGAACCTCTTATATCCGACTATGACGGTACTGGACCATGGTCAGAACGGCCAAAATGTCGTATATCGGGAGGAAGAAAAAAAAAATTCTTTCAAAGTTTTAAAAGCAGCTATATTGTACAGTACATACTGTAATAAACTTTATTGTAATTGTAAAACTGTTGCTTTATATATTTCAAAAATTTACTCTTTTGTAAAAAGGAACAAAATTCAAGCATACTTTATTTAAAGAATTCAGTTCTGGATTTTTGTTTTAATTTTTTTAATCTTGACTTTGCGGTCAAAGTGTCCCTCCACTTTTTTGCCCACAATACATCCATTGCAGTTGCTTTCGGATGCTGCTCGATGTATTTCATCGCTACGTCGAAGGAGTCCTTAGCAGCAGAATGACTCACTACGTCGTCATTGGTGGTTTCATATTGATCCGAGTCAATTTCTTCGTCCACGGTTTTGTTCTGCACAACAGCAATGATTTGGGCATTCTTGAGATCTTCATTGGTAACTTCTGAAACATCAGCTTCAACAAGTCACTCATCGTTAATAAATATTGAACATTACAAGATTACAGCACTTTCCACATCAACAATCACGGCGGAACTGACAGTTTTTGACAGGAAAACAAAGCATAGTGTAGATGAATCACTATTTTAAGTCTGGACAGGCTCGCCAAAGGGGCGCGTGTGAATCACAGGCGGTCGGGGACAAGGTCGGATATTGGGAGGAGTTGGTTATGGGAAGGTCAGAAATGAGAGGTTCTATTGTACTTCGATTTCCTGAACCAGAATCCGAAGTTTATTTGCCCTGTTTGCCTTCAAAACAAAAACATATATGCACTTATTTCATTAGCTCACATAACTAAAACTTTTTGTGTAGGTGCAATTTTTACCTTCTTTTTATTGGTTTTTCAAAATCTACTTACATTTTGGAGGGTGTATGGGACAAATCAAATTACATGAAAAACGTACTCAATCCAGATCCATAAAATTTATTTCATCCCCATAACTACAGTCTCGCATTTTGAGGCAGTGTGAGTCAAACAAACTACGGGTTCAGACTCAGGGACCTCAAAAACATACGCTTGAATTTTTTATATGTTTTTTTCCTATTTGATCTTCAAATGACCTCCATAAAAACATGTAAAGGTCAAACAAACTACTGATTGGGACTTAGGAACCTCAAAAACATACACATGAATTTTGTCAGCTTTTTCCTATGTTTTTTTCTCTATTTGACCTTCAAATGACCTTGAATCTGATGTGATAAAGGTTAAACAACCCTCTCATCATAATCAGCAATGACCCCAGAAACCCCAAATGGACCATATTGCTCCGAGTGTTTTTTTTTTAGATCAAATGTTGACCTGTCTAATCAAGTAAATACATATTAGAAAAAACTATTTGTTACATTTTCTATTAATTGGGTATTATCAAATCAATATTTTTGTTATATTTAGTGCCATGTTGGGAGTAAATATAAGCCGGACAAGTATCCGGGCTTCCTACGCTTAGAACGGGCGCTGCTGTATCCTTATTATTGAATTTTAGTTTTAAAAAGTTTTCTTATATTGCTCTAACTTATATTACATTTCTTTTTAACGTCATTTAACTGTAATTTTAGGTGGCTGTATTCGTTGCCTGGTGCTACGGTTCTAAGTTCCTACCGATGCTACTAACGATTCCACTTATATATGGAGCGACATTAACTTCACTCTGCCAAAATATGGTAGCATTCCACAACAGCACTTGTACTTTAGTGTACCCATTACCGCAGACTCCTGTAGGAGGATGGGAACAAAATTTCTATCTACTTAACACTGCCCAACTTCTTGCGACATCTGTTCTAGTTCTTCAGTTAGGTAATCTTTGATACAATCTTTTTAGACTTTAAATGAGCTGGTTAAGAAAAACTTAAGAGCACTAAACTTTCTTTATGTAGTATAGATCCTAAGTTGAAGACTAAAATGTTGTAAGAAGTTGGTAACAGCTTAATTCAGTCCTCAAATATATTTTTATTCTCAAACTACTTAGGGTGCGGCATGCCACACACTAAGTCATTAAAAATTAATGGCTTATTGCCGAAACGTCTCTGTAACAAAATTTAATGACGGTGTGAGCATGCCGCACTCTATGTATTTTGAAAATAAAAATATATTTGAGGACTGAATCTAGCTGTTACCAACTTCCTACATTTTACCTTGGAAGAGAAAGGGCGAATCACAAATTCCGGTTGTTGGGAAATCCAATTCAAAGTTATAGAAGTGCTTTGTGGTAGCAAAGGCGAATGTTTACTCTATGGAATGCTGATTCATAAACCTGATTGAAAAAGTCTGCAATTGAAATTTAATGCTTTAATTATAATTCGTCCTTGAAATTGGGCGCCAAATTTTTCGTAGATGATGGTGCTATTCACTTTAACTTGGAGCTGTTAGAGAACTAAAGGCAAACCAGAGAAACAAGGCGAAGTGCTGTGTTATCTACATCTTTCTGACTCAAAAAATACAATTAAAAAAAAAAAGTCAATTTTTCAGATTCGCCCTTTCTCTTCGAAGGTCCTGATATGTATATTATTGTTACGTTTCCAGACATGACCCCATTGTGTATTTCTTGTGCGAAAGGCTTTTCTTTATTTTTCATTTTTGTGACAGATTAGTCAAATAGAAAATTCTTTATTACTCAAATAGATACATTTTGGTTAAGATAGACCATTAATCATCACTGATAATATGTTTAAAATTTCCCCCTTAATTTTTGTTTTAGCTATATAAATTTAAAAATAGCAGGTTTTTTTTTTTTTTTTTTTTTTTTTTTTTTTTTTTTTTTTTTTTTTTACAGTGATTATTTCAATGAGCTTTGTACATAGAGAACATCTTAGTTGGAAGAAGAATCCATTTAAAAATAAAACTTGGTTGGGTGCATCAGCTGCATTGTAAGTTTCACTTTTTAATTTCTTTAACAATTAAGAGATAAGCTTTTTCCTCACATTTCTGTAGTTAGCATCCTGGTGCTTGTTATAACGGCTTCAATATGTATCATAAATTGATTTAATTTGACAGCTAGTAAAAAGTTACAGGATAAAACTATTATTATTCGTTATTTGTTTGAGCCTTTTTAGAAATAAGGTCTTAAAGAATTCTTATCCAATCAATCAAGAATTTTCAAAAACAATCTAAAGCATATTTAAAAAAATTGAATTCTGCAACGGGGATTAACCCCCGTTGGTCACAACTGAGCCAAAAACGCTCACTCGGCGCATCTCAAATTGTTGTTGTGTTAGCCACTAAGCGCCATCCTTCTCCAATAGCATCCTGCTTTAGGGTGTTGTTTAGTACCTACAGCTTCAGTTCACTCTCAGACTTCACAGGTGTCGGGACTTGGTTGGTAAGGTTGATCATCATATTGGGAAATAAAAACTCCAACCTTCAATGTTATGTTTCAAGTTATAAAGTGCTTTCAAGACAAGGTCTCATCTTCTGTGCCTTTAGGCAAAAACATACAAATTAAAACTAATCTAAATTAAAATAAATATTCAAGGGTCATGGGTTCGATTCCCTCTAAGGATGGTGGCTTTTCTTTCGAAAAAAGAAACGGCAGGAGCCATATCCTGGCTAGAAAAGGGTGGTGACCTATAGATAACCCGTCCTAAAATTCTAAGTTAATTCTAATGGACATTCAAATTTAAATAATAATAAATAAATATTCAATGATAAAAACAGAATTTTATAGTTTCAGTCAACAAATTTACGTCCTCGATTTTGGTATTGAAATAAGTGACCCAAAAAAACATATTGTGACCAATCTTGTCACATTTTAAAAGGTGCATATATCAGGTAGTAACAACATTTATTTAAAAATATTTTTATTATTTTGTGCTCATTATTTAAATCCTGAAGATGGTTTGTTTAATAGGCTGCCCTTACACGCCGACAAAGGGTTGCCATACAGACTGAGCAGTCAAATCACAATTATTGATTCTTGTATAATATGGTTAATAGATCTGTTCATGTAATACGTTATTGTAATTTTTTTTTTTTTTTTTTTTTTTTTTTTTTTTCAGACTTGGAGCTCAATGTAGTTATTTATTAATATCAACTCTCATTGTTGACTTAACCTCTGATTATGAACTGAATACACCCTGGTTCGCAATTATATTAGCAGGCTCTTCTTTGGCTTTAACTTTTCTTGTAAATGAATTTGTCAAGTGGCAAGAAATAAAGTAAGTACTCTCTGAAGTTCATTTATAATTACAATACATACTTCATAAATTAATGGAATTTCAATTGTTTTAGAGCCAACCTACGATATGAGAAAAGAGTTAGACTTGACTTTGGAACTAAACTTGGGATGAATTCACCTTTTTAATCAAACCACATATCAGGTACACAAGACTGGTAAAATAATCAGAATTATGCTAAATTGTGAATATGTAAATAATCTTATTAGGTACAATATTTCGACTGATAGTATTAAGTTTTTGAACAAAGTTGCGTTTACACAGTTAGACTTTTTGTCTGTAAAAGTTATCAAAGTTATTCTAAGTTGAAATTTTGCGAGCAAAAATATTTCAATTTGATTGTACGTTGGTCTGACGTAATGTACCTTACATTAGAGATATTCTTCAATCGAGCGAGCGACTTACAAATTATTTATTACCTCTAGAATATTGAACTAGTAAATTATAGGCTACAATTTAATTCATACAATGCTTACACGTGTGTGTGTTTGTTTATATAAATATACACAAACATACTTACATTAAATATGTCTTGCCAATTAATCTACAGGCTTTATACAAGGTGTCCCCTAAATAAATGGCCATACTTCGGGTATCAATGCAGGATGAAAAAAAGGTTTTTGGCATATATCTGGTTTTTGCCTAATTTCCAAGAAAAAACACAATTGTGAAAAGGCATTCTTTCATAATGCCAATATAAAAATCACTAAAAGTATATGTTTTATCTTCCACACCCTCTACCCTCCCTACTCCCCCCCCCCCCCCCCGAAAGAAAAAATTTTCTTGGTCAAAAAAATTAACTTATGCCATGTAAAGCTGCAAGTTTAACATAATTTAAAATAGTTACTTTCCTTTTGAGGAATGTGCTAAAAAAAACAACAAAAGTTTCAATTCTTAAAACATTTTAAATTTAATAGTGAACGCACATATAATTATAAAATAACAATTTCTTTTTCTAGTAATTCCTAAAAATCTATTTAAATACTGTTCGACATTTTAACCACTTGCAGCTATACACGCATCACATTGCTCTGCTGTAATGCAGACCAGGACCATCTGATGCAGTAGATAAGGTGCTTCCTTGAGCCATTGGGTTGGCTACCTGTAGACCAAATGTGTCCCCATGCGAAGAAATCCAAGGGTGTGAGCTCTGAAGATCGAGCCGGCCCACCATGTCCTATCCAACATCATGGATAGTTAGTGTCCGACACACTTCGGACGGCCTTCCCGTAGTGGGACAACTGTTGAGGCGAAACCAGCTTCCCAATCTCTGTGCCAAAAGGACTTTCTCCAAGAACAATGGCAGTTTATTATCGAGAAATGTGTGGAAAGACTGTGTAAGTCAAGGGGTAAAAAAATGGGGACCTGTAATTTCATTATTCCTCAAAAAACAGGGGCGTACTCACTCCTATATTTTTGAGGTGGGGGGATTAAAGGAGATAGGGGCGGGGAAGGGGTAGGGAATAAAACATATACTTTTAACGATTTTTATATGTGCCATACAAAAGACTGCTTTTTCATAATTTCTTTTAGTATTTTGGGTTTTTCTCGGAAACAAAACAAAAACGAGATATATGCCAATGGACTTTTTTCTTTCGTTTTCCATCTTGAATCGATTCCTGAAGTTCGGTCATTTATTTTGGGGGCACCCTGTATAACAGCATGGCAAGTTAATTCATCTAATGCTGGCAGGCAATGCTTCAGATAGACACTGTGTGATAATTACCTGAAGGCAGACAATATTATGTCAAATAAGGCTGAGTAGGATTTAAATTTTTCTGTCCTACTAGTATTTAAATTTCAAATTTTAATTAATAAGAAGCACAGTATCCTAATCGGCAAGGCTCCCGTGCATAAACAGGAGGATCTGGATTCATATCCCAGCCTGGCAAGTTCATTTTCCTAAAAAATGAAGATTTGAAAAGTCTCTGACAGTGTTACTTTTCTGTGCATTAAACAGTGGTTTAATAAAATGAATTTATGTACTTAACGTTTGTTGAAATTTTGTGATTAAACAGTATAAAATGTAGGCCCCCTAAGAAAATGTAAAATTACAGTTTTTTAACAGAACATTTGAATTTATCTTGCTGAAGAACGAACTATGCTTTGAAAAATGTTATTACGAGAAAAAATGTGGATTTTTTCCTTCTCTCTCAATGTTAATAACTATTTGATAATAACTTATCTCTTTTTTTTTTTTTTAACAAAAAGATAATTTATTTTTACATGTACATTAAGAACAGCATTTCTAATCCAAAAAAGTATTTTCCTTTGCAATGTCAATTTAATTAGATTTAATAACATTGTAAACACACATTTAAATTATATTTTTTAATATTACTATCCATTCTTCAATAATTATTGAATGAGCTATATGTGCATTTACCTATTTACAAAAATAGATAACAATGTTTTACATTACAAAATCAAGTGTGTGTTAATGGAATTATCAACATATATATTACATATTGTAAGAAAAAATATTCTCAAGTAGTATAGAATATTGGTTTTACATTTTTCTCCGTGTTTAGATAGATAGATAGAAAGATATGACAGGGTGTCTATTGCACAAAGAAATCATGAAATTGAAAATAGGGCACAAAAGTCAAGAAAATTTCATGAATTTTGAAACCATGTCACGAAATTTCAGTTTTTCTAGAGTCTCACATAATCTCGGGACTTCCGTGCATTTGCCATTGCCGACATTTTTGTATGTCAATCTGTCATTTTCTATCTGCCTCCCCCACCCTCTTGCTCTTTTTTGTAGTATTTACAGAGAAATTATTCATTATTATCTTTTTTGTTATTTTTCTTTGACCATATTCACAGTTTTTCATGCAGAGTTAAATATTGAAATTTATTTATTTAAATTTGAACGTCCATTTATTATTAACTACAAATTTTAGGAACATTATCTATAGGTTACCACCCTTTTCTAGCTAGGATAGGGCTGATGCTTTTTCTTTTTTCTAAAGAAGAGCCACCACCCCTAGTGGGAATCGAACCTGTCTGAGAAAAAAAATATTGAAATTGTTTACTCTTTAATTTACTAAATTATATACATTGACAATAAATATTTAGTTAGTAATATTTTTAGAAATTTTGAATTCTGCTTCCATTATTCAATATTTTTTAGGCTCCTAATTCCATAGTCATTCTAAAATTTTTAGTATCATTGTTTCTTCACGTTTAAAATTAATATAACAGTCCTCCTTAACATATGATGTACATGTTATAAAATTTTATTAATTGTCTTAAATTTATGTAAAATTGTATGTTTATAGATATCATGGTAATTTGTGTATGGTTACAAAACATTTTAAGCAAAAAGGCTTTATTTATTAAAGTAAACTTATTTTATTTTTAATGGGCATGAAATTTGCATTTCAAGTCATCAAAATGTCCAGAAAAAGTCATGAAATTGGCTTTCACAAAAGTAGTAGACACCCTGTGTGAGTGATATGTTGGCATTGTTATCCCTGTTAGGCTGTACTAAAGCTGTTGTGATTTGTAAAATAAAAGATAGATTTCTTATATAGAATTATTTTAAATGAATACAAAATAAATTCATTGATTATCCATTGCGTTTATTGTTATTATTATTATGATTCCTTCAAAGAATTTTAATGAGCCTCGTATGAATCCACTTACTGTATTCCGAATTATTTATGCTATGAATGATAAACGTACAACTCTCAGAAATGTCAAATGTTTATCCCTAGCAATGTTGGTCATTATTTGAATAAATTATTATTCAAATAAATTTTTAGTGAATGAAAAGTCATTCACTAAATTATCTTATTCACAGGGTACATCAGGAATTATTCACAGAATTAATTGTTAATCATTCATTATTCTTTACTTTCAGTTGTTTTATTGGCTAAATCCACTTCAAACATATATACAGGGCGTATCCCTTGTTAATGACAATGCTCCATGGGGTATTACAAAAAATGTAGTTCAACACCCCCAACATTTAACTTCATTCCAGACATATGCCGTTCGAAAGGTTCTTTAGAAAAAAAAAACAAAAAAAAAAACACATTTTTTGTGGTATAACTCCATTTTCTCTGCTTGTACACATTTTTTTTCAACTTTTTATTAAATTTTTGGAATTAGCATTAAATTTGCTTCAAGGCTAATGCACATCCAATGTTCACCTCATTTTAACTGCAATATCCATTGAAAAAGTAGAAATTAATAAAAGCTTCTAGTTAGCGACAACTTTTTGAAAATCATTACTCTTCCAAAAATGATCCTACCGGCTGCCGAGTCTTACAAAAGTTGTAAAATTTAATCAGCTTTCTAATAGTATACTCAGATCTGAGATTATCTCTCAATTTTATAATAATTCTTGGCGGAAAAAACATAAATAAAAGTTATATTATGTTTATTTTCATGATATTATCCTAAATAAATAAAAATTATTCCTGATGAAATTGATATTTTATGTTTATAGTAAGTCTTACATAAAAGTTTATTAAAAGAAAATACATTGAAAATTATAAACGTTCGTACAACTGGCCTTGTAGAACACACTGACGACACCTGGTCACACCGCTGATGTAGTCCTTGCAATCTCATCACTTTTAGCCCTTGTTTCCACATGTGATTCAAGAAACCTTACAATCAGGTTGTATTTGTCCTAAATGGGTACTTTTTTCACTTGCTACTTAAGTCAACCCCACGCCTAAAAATCAAACCCGATTAGGGTTTTCGGCTGGCCAATGTACAGGGCCAAATCTCCCCATCCATATTCCTGGATTATGTACATTGAGCCAGTTCGTTATAAATAGTAAGATAATTCAAAAGGTATGAGGGAACACCACTTCCAATATCAGTTTAATGTGAACGTGTGGATAGGAATCTGTGGCAATAAGGGACACCCGTCGAGCTGAACTCACGTATCCCTAATCCCTAGCTCCCTCGTCACAAAGAGTTAGTTACACTGACCTAGTGCTGAAATAAAGAGCTGAAGCTTCCCTTAGTCCTTTCTTAATAGCCCCAAGGTCGAACTCCTGGAAATGTCAGCTGTAGGGAGCCAGTAAACGATAGAGGAGGGTCGGACTGCTATATAAGTCCACCATACTGGGGGCCCGGCGCCTCTCAACTGCTACTCAAGTACACCATTCCAGGGGCATGGAGCGCTTCAAGTCCTACAGCAGCAACAGTAAGGAAAAGTTTAAAGGCCAAATTCGATGCTCGAAGGACGACACTAGAGGTAAATCTTTAGGTTGCGCCAAAGTTTCAAACTCGGATCCTCCAGAGAATAAGTCAAGTGCTCTACTACTGATCCACACTCGTCCCCAGGAATAAAATGGAAAAAATACACAAAATGTGCAATACAATTATAAGAAATTATAATTATACACCAAAAGTAATACAGAATTTTAATGTAAAATAAAAAAGGACTGAACATGCAATATATTTCAATTAGTTTGGGTAATATAATATTTGTTTAAGAATAGTTGAGCTGTTTAAAGAATAGAATGTTCAAGAGCATTAGTACGGTAATGAATTTCTGATGAAAAAAATAAATCATATGAAATAAATTTAATGCACATAAATGATGAACATACATATTTTTAAGTCTTTCAAAATAAATCTTCCTTATTAATAATATGAATGAATCTAATATTCAAAGAGATTTTTAAAAAGGTTGCGGTGCAGCAAAGTTTTGTCTACTTCTTTAATAGAAGCTATTACAAAAATACATATAAATCAGTCATCTATACTAAGCCATTAACTTAATGCTTTAATGAATAATATAAGAAATAAATAACAAATAAAAATGATTTTTATTAATAAAACAAAGGAAATCTTTTTATGATAAAATGATATTTATTTTAAAAATCACAATATATAATAGGTACAAAGAAGGCTTGAGCATCAGATATTGTAGAGAAGCCCAATATTTTCTATTTCTTTATAACTTGAATTACATCTTCATCATGCATCACATGTTGAAGACCGACTCGCTGAGGTGAGTATTTCGTACTGGTACCCTGAAAAATAAAACACTATCAATTATGACAAGGTATGGCTTACAACAACAGTTAAATTAATTGTATTTATAAAAATGAAAATCGATAATGTTGATTCCTAGCTTAAAATGTTGTTTGAATTAAAATTAGTGGAGATGATGGGTTCGATTCCTACCGGTGGCAGGAATTTTATCATCTCGAGAAAATTCCTCGCTGCCCAGGATTTCGGTGCTAATGGCCAAGATGTATATGCGCCGTAAAAAAAAAAAAAATAATAATAATAAAAAAAAAAATAGCATTGCCATGGGCAGATATTGAATAGTATGCATTTCTGGTGCTAGACGTATCAGACTATCAATCAATCCTTTTATTTGGAAGTTTTAAGGGGTAACACTGCCTTGTGTGATCAAAATCAGAGTAATTTTCTCCAATTTATGAAGAAGAAAAAAATCAATACTTTTCAATTCTTTTTGTCATAAGCTTTAAGTTTTATAAGGGATATTGAAATATCAAAAAAAGCAGGCAATTTATATTCTAGAATAAAAAAACTAAAATTATTTTGAAAGAAGAAGGCAAAAAACTAGTAAAGTATTTAAAAATTTTAAGAAATTAATTTTTTTCAAAAATGGTGAATAACTCTTCATTTTCGATTAAAAAATCCGTCAAAAATCGGTCAAATAATCATTATAATTCAGTGAATTGAAAAAATCCTATGTACTTTACTAGAAAATATCATTAGGAAGTTGCAGTTAAAATTTAAAGTTGATCGGGTAGAAATTCAAGGCACTAGCGTATCGCCCGATTTGGAAAACATAGTTTTGAGAACAAAGGCCTTTAAAGTTTAATGAACTGAAATATTCATTTTTTTTTTCTTAATTTCTTGTAATAAATATCAAAAAATTGGTTTTTAATTTTGGAATGCATTGCCTAAAAATGGATTGTTCCGATGCCATGGATGGATTTGGATGCCACAAAACGTATGTGATAAAATTGTGAATTAAGAGGAATAAAATAAAAATAAAATGCTGTATCTTTGTTGGCTCCAGCCATGCGCAATAAGAATAGTAAGTGTAAGTAAGGGAGGCACAAGTTAAGTAAAAGTGAGTGAAATTGTTGCTTTACTTTCTGACACATTTCTTACAAACAGTTTCTGTTTTGGATTGATTTCAAGTTGTGTCCCTCTTATTCCTAGAGGAAGTTTCCTTTTAATACAATATAAATTTTAGGGAATAAATTATGATTGTACTTACCCAAACAAGTGCATATTTGAAAGTTTCAGCTAACGACCTGTGGATAGCATGACAGACGTGTTCAACTGTTACACCCCTTCTCAAGATAAGCCCATCGTCAAAGTCTGGTGGCTGCCCAGGTTTTTTAGTGTATACTCTTATTAGTGCAAGATAATCCCATAGCCTTTCTAATAAGTAGTCCAGATTAAGTTTCATATTGCAACTAAAAAAAAAAAAAAAATTTACCAATGATAAGAAATATCTTCTTTTTTTTTTTTTTGTCATGGATCTCACAAGTAAATATAATCAGATTTTGGTCAACACTTCTTTTTAAATGAATACTTCTATGCAATCAAATCAAATTATTTAATTCCAATTTAATACAACGTTTTTGACTTAATTGTCCTTCTTCATGCGTATTACTGTCATTTTGAGTAACATTATTCACAATTTTAAGTAATATTAGTTATGAATAATCACAAATTATGGTATTAAATCATTATACAATATTAATATAAAGACAATACTTAGAGCATTTATAGGAACTCGAGAACATTTATAGCAGGGTTTCCCAACCTTTAATTTGCCGAGCCCCCCAAACCAAAAACAATATTTTCATGCCCCCCTTAAGTTTCACAAAAAAATTAAGAAACACACCTTTTTTTATCAACTATCTTTTTTTATTTGAATTTCAAATACAGATACAATACATCCATTTATTATAGATCTTTAACAGAAAAGTACATACCTTGCGATGAAACAATTTCACAATTAAATATCTCACTTAATAGATTTGAAATGCAACTTGGATTTGTATAAAAACGAACAATTAACAGAAGCGAGTACGGAACGCAATTGTTTTACGATTGATAGATGGATGGAAGCGGGAAATTGGGGGCGGGGGCGCATCACAAGTCGTGTTGTGACTTGTATAGCAGGGATTGAATGGCAATTCGGAAGAGTTAATGTACATAAGTGTTAACACTTTCGCTGTGGGTGTCATTACGGAAGGACACTAGCGATCCTACCCGCTAAAGAGTGTCTCTTTGGAAGGACACTCCTCCATTATTTTCCCTTTAGATTCAAAAGACTCGTAAATGGAGGGGATTCATTTTTACAGCTCCAGGTAAAGACAGTTGCCTTCAGTATTGTTTGGGCTTTCCAACAGTGTTTTCCGTTTTCAAATTGGCTGACTGGAAGATTTTTTATGAATTTTTCATGGAAAAAAATGTCTACAAGAAAAATTGAAACAAAAAGTGTACCCTATACTGAGGTATTCCCAAATTATGACATCCCCAGCATAAGTGTTAAATACATTTTTTCCCCGGAAATGTACACCAAACGATTACGCCACCTTAAGTGGTGTGTGCCCCCCTGGTTGAGAAGTCCTGATTTATAGAGAGCCACAAATAATCCTTCAAAGAGCCGCAGGCTGGCCCCCTTTGATATCGTCGCTACAAATGTAAAGTAGCGAATGTGAAAAGTGGTTTGTTACCTTATAGATAATTCTATATAAATTTGATCTTATTATTTATTTTAATTAGACTTAATGCACATTCATTAGTTTGATTTTCTGCAATTGATAATTATTTTTCTTTAATTTTCGAGAGTTTACCACAACGTACATCAGGCCAACAGCAATCAGTATAGATTGAAAATGATAAATGCGTTTTTTGACATTCGATACTTTGCATTTGTATTGACGATATATACAATGGGTTTAAAATACGTTGACTTATGTTTAGGAAGAGAAAACCGCCCTGCCAGCAAAAAAAAAGGCCATTAAACATGTAGGCATTTATAATAAAGTGGTACAAGTATGAGGTGTACGTTTTTGACCTCAGTCAATACCACTCATTAAATAAGTTTTTATTATAATTATTATTTATAGTACCTAATAGATTTTTCAAACACTCAGTTCAACCTAAAATGCTACAATCAAGAATTTCCTCAAAAAAAAAAAACAAATAAAACAAAATGAGTAAATATGCAGAAAAATTACCTTACTACAACACTATGAGACTGCCGAGCTATCCTATCAACTTCTTCCATAGAAATTTGATCTATTTTATTATAAACATAAAGGCAAGGTAAGTAAACTCGGTTCGCTGATATAACATCTATTAGTTCATCGGCAGTACAATCTTCCCTGAAAAGTACTTCAGCATTGAAAATTTTGTATTCATGAAGGATCATTTGAACTAGTTTTTCATCGATTTTTGTCAAAGGGCAAGTTGAATTAAATGCTATTCCCCCTCCTTTTTTAACCTAAAAACACAAAATTAATACAATTTAATTGGCACTTCAAAATTGTGATCACTATTGCATTAACACTTTTGCTGCGGGTGTCATTACGGAAGGACACTAGCGATCCTACCCGCTTACGAGTGTCCCTTCGGAAAGACACTCCTCCATTACTTTTCCCTTTAGATTCAAAAGGCTCGTAAATTGAGGGAATTCAATTTTACAGCTCCAGGTTAAGACAGTGGCCTTCAGTATTGTTAGGGCTTTCCAACAGTGTTTTCCGTTTTGAAGTCGGCTGGCTGGAAGATTTTCTATGATTTTTTCATGAAAAAAAAATTCTTTTTGAAAAAAATTCAAACAAAAAATGCACCCGATACGGAGGTATTCCTACCTACAGCTGCAGCAAAAGTGTTAACAGACAGACACAAAAAATTGTAAATATTTAAAAATTCTTATGATAGTTATTTCTGGCCAATGTTATGTAAGGCCAATGAAGATTTCTGAGACAGAATGTTCACAAGACACCTTAAAAAAATGTCTACTACTAGCTACAATAACCTGCATGGTATTGAAAGATTTTATGACAAAAGGAAATAATAAGAATAACAAATGTAATCAAAATTAACAGGTAAAAGAAAAGTTAACTGAAATATTCCCAAGTTAAATATTGGAATTGAAATTCTGATGTTTAGTGTATTCTCAGGAGTACTTCCTTCCAGAATATGTACAGGATGTGTTGTTGTACAAATGTAAATAACATTTCCAACTTTTTTCAAATTTCTCTAAAAAAAGACCTGAAGAGTGTTTAGGTTACACTACAAAACCGTAAATAACATCAACATTTGACATTATTTATACTTTTTTTTTTTTACTATTTGTAGAAATTAACAAGGATTATAGTATAAAACCAGGAGATAAACAAGGCTCAATCATTTTATTTGGATAAAATATACATTGCAACACTTTAAAAGACTTTATTTTCTTTCCAAAAATCATTGGAGCTGTATGAAATGAAAAAATTATCGGTTAAAAACAAACTTCAAACGTGATTTATTCAAAAACGTGACCAAGCTCTGACTTAATCTTCTTTTTTATTTCAACAGTCGACCATTTTCCTTTACTTATCACCCAAAATAATTATTATTATTGAAGTGTTTCTATTCAATTGCCTTATATAGCAGGTGGAAAGACAACTCATAAGACACGTGAATAAATATGATTTATTAATCGCAGCTCAACTAGTTTCACATCTTTAGTGACTCATCAGGAGCTAAAAATAAAATTATTTGCTGTAGAGAAGTCAACCATTCTCTACCAGGGCCATGTGTGTAAATAATTTTATGTTTAGATCCTGATGAGACATTAAAGGTGAAAAACTAGCTGAGCTGTGATTAATAAATCGAATTTATTAATTCACTTGCCTTATGTGTTGACCTGATATATATAAAAAACAAAATAATTATTACAAACCTTGAAATAAATGTTAGGTTTCAGCTTGTTCAACCTAATCCCTACAGATTCCAATTCTTTTTCAAGTAAACATCTTTGAACATCTTGCTTTGTTGCATCAAGCATCATTAAGACAACATCTGCTGTACGTGCAACTGCAATAACCTGTAAAAATTTTAGAAATGAATGCCAAAAAAAAAAATTAAATTACTTCTGAAACTTAAAATTAATAACTAATAATATTTATGTGAATACAGGATGAGCAGGAAGTTTAATATGATCAATGCAGATGGGAATGTGATACACACCTATCATGAGAAGCTTCAAGGGGGAAGATATACTATTTCCAGAACCATAGAGGGGGTTGGAGCTGGAGTATGGGTGGCAAGCAGAAAAAATATGAGCTATCAGAACTACTTATGTGGTATCCCACAGTTTTACAAGTGAAACCTACTGCAATGAGAAAACGTCGCACATGGGCAAGAAAAATGACACCACTCAAAAAAAAAATCATTTTGCATTTTATTTCATAAATATGTTCATTAGTGGCTTTCCTTGTAACAGGAAAAGTGACATAAGGGTATCTTAGTGGGCAGCCGCAAGATTTCATTATGTATAATTTTTCCATAGCTCAGATGGCGAACGGTACTTTTAATAAATTTTTAATAGTTCTGAGGGTTCCTATCATTTGTATTACGGTTTACTGGTGCTCTAAAATACATAACTACTTCCATGTGTTCGGTTATAACAAAATCTCTAAAACTTCTTTTGACTCTCCTGTAAAATATTATGTTTTTGAGTTGTGTCACTTTTCTTGCCCATGAGCGATGTGGAGATACTGCACTTCCAATGCAAATATAAAGATAAACTCAGACAGCCAGGCCTCTAATATGGCCCTAAACCTTATATCAAGGGCTGTTGGAGCTTTCAGGAAGCAACAAATAGCAAGATTATATTAAAATTCCTTGGGTGCCAGTTCACTGAGACATTTTAAGTAACGATCAGGCAGACTACCTGGCCAAAGGACCTTCTTTTGGTTTGCATGTGGAATGTCACTGGCCACAGTCCATTCCTTCCTATACACAAAATATGAAACAGAGAAAGAAACTCCTCTTCCTATAATCTACCAATACACGAGACTGGCGAGAAGGATTTTTTTTTTTCTTTAACGGTGCATCTACATCTAGATCATTAGCGCCGACATCCAGGGTGCAGTGAGGAATTTTCCCAGCGAGCCCTGAGATGAAAAAATTCCTGCCGGAGGTGGGAATCGAACCCACCATCTCCCGCTTATGAATCCAAGGCGCTAGCCACTAGACCACGGGAGACCCCGCGAGAAGGAAATTCTAGCACTATGGATGCTTTGAAATAACTGATTCTGAGCCTGCCCTGACTTGACAACTCAAAAGCTCAGAGGACATGTCAAAGATATTGGACTGTATAACCCAATAATTCAGCCGTTGTACAAAAATCTTTGGAGTCTCCCTACTTTTCCTATTAAAAGACCAGCAGGAAGTAACTTTAAATTTCTGGAAAATTTAGATTATATTTCAAATTATTAAGCTTTGATAGTTACAAAATGAATCAATTTGTAATAAATCCCATTTAAGTTCGTGTAAATATTATATCTGAATGCATATATTGCACTAGTATTTCTAAAACGAGACAACTAAAAAAAAAAAAAAAAAAAAAAAAAAAAACTCAACTGAAAATGTGTCACTCTTCCCAATGTAGGGGGGATAGTATTAAGACAGGAAGAGTGACACAAGTCCGGCACACAAGCTCTGAAGCTAGGTGCTTATAGTTTTGAAGGTCGATAAAGAGATATATACCAATGTCTTTCATAGTCATAACTGAAAAACACCGATTTTTGAGTTGTGTCACTTTAGAAATGCCAGTGCCTTATGCCTGATTTCATTTGATCTCAAGTGTACCAAGGACACTCATTTACAGGCCAGCCAGCTTTAATTAGGACACTGAGATAGAATATCAATTAAAAAAAAAAAACAGTTTTCTAAAATTTGTGGTGGAGAAAAGGGCTCTAATTTAATCTTCGTGGCAGTTAGGGTTCTAATTCTATAGTCTTGACTCAAGAGTGATTTTAATATAGTGGAATTATATAAAAGTTATAAGTATAGAAAATCTATCAATAATGACAGATACTCTTTTTTCCTAGTGCAAATAATAAAAATATAAAAAATAATTACCTGTCTACCTCTGCCTTTTCCCTGAGAGGCACCTTCTATAATTCCTGGCAGATCTAGCAGCTGGATGTTAGCACCTTTATACTCGACAACTCCAGGAATACATGTCAATGTCGTAAACTCATAGGAAGCGGCTTCGCTGTGAGTTGATGTCAATGTGCTCAACAAGGTTGACTGCAATCAAATGTAATTCTGTGTTGAGTGTAAATGGCAGAAGTGAAATCAAATGTTTAGAGCTAGATAACATAACGTTACCTTTCCAACAGAAGGAAAACCAATTAAAGCAACTCTTGCATCTCCAGACTTGAGAACATCGAAACCTTCACCTTTTTCTCCCTTTTTGGAAGGCTCCAGTAACTGAGCCCTATACTTAGCAAGCTTGGCTTTAAGTACACCCAAGTGATATTCGGTAGCTAAATAAGAATAAAACAGTTCAGTAAAACAAATAAATGTTTAGGAAAATCAATTACTGACAATAACTATTCAACCTACCTTTATTTTTTTGGGTTCGAGCGATTTCTTTTTCAATCTCGGATATTTTGTCCAAGATACCCATTGTTTCTTATGACAGTTTCCGAACTTTCAAAAATTTCGCATTTGACCGAATAATACTTCAATTAAACCTACACAAATGCATCAGTTCCATCAGCCGGTAAACACAGGAAAAAAGTCCTTCGGGAATATTTCAGATGGCAACGCGATTAGGTCCTAATAACATTAAACATCCTGAAAAGCAAGCCTTTGATAAAAATTTCATTTGACGAGTAAAATATGTTGTTAAGAGGTTAACAGGACATGTGAGAAGACCCCTCAGAGTACTCTGCCGTCGACAGAGTGAACTAAATAAAGCACAAATACCGGCGTTTTTAATTTGAAACAAAAACGATAAATGTTTACCAATAACATTAATCTGTCACCAGTCTGAACATTGGATCATTGTAAAAATAATTGCCTACGTAAAAAAAGACAAAGTTATTTATGCATCCAAGTTCTATTTTATACATTTATCAGAAAAGGAAGAACGAAACTTTAGACACCAGTAAAGACTATCCCCTCAAATGTATATATTTTCGGATCTCTTTGTAATCCACACAAAAACTTTAAAAAATAAAAAGGAATTCAAATTAATAACTACATGTGTAATTAAAAAAAAAACAAAAAAATTACATTTAATGATTCGCCTCTTTGGAATTCTCATTATAAGAATAAAATTACTGAACAAGAAGTATCAGAAAAATGTGTTGTTCGATTTTTCCGACTTAAAACATAGCGAACAGCTGGCAACCAATGGCGTTTAATTTTTTAAACTGTTTTATTGCTCAAATTGTTCTTTATTATTTCGATTACTCGACTCTACACTAAGAAAATGGAAATTTATCTAGGTAAATAGCTGACAGGGAACAGTATCAATGAAGTACAAGTGTCCTAATAAAAGGAATATTTAACTCCAAGGGAGGAGTTTTTAATGTCTGTACATAACACACGGTGCGTTTGTGTCTCCAGGTCATACGCCATAAGATGCTACAGTACGAAGTTGATGTCCTTCGTTTCTTGATTCTTAAACCGACGACCCCAACCATTTAGATAGAGAAATTTTAAATTAACTATTTCCTCCGAGAGGATCACAGCACAATAATAACTAGCCAAAATAAAACAAAAATACATTAAATAGGAAGAAAACACAATTTATTATTGGTACGTTGCCCATTTGCAATGGGTTGCTGAAGCAATCCAATCACCCTGCTGGTGAGAATTCGAAAATATGGGCATAAAAGCATACATTGTTCGTGTAGAAAGCACAAACTGGAAGACTGATTTCTACAAGACTCAAAGAACATATAAAAAGTAATAAGGACACAGATACAAAAAGGTTACAGGACACTTTTGCGATTTGCGATCGAAATTGTAAAATATCATCCGAGTTTCAACATGAGAAGATTACCAACTTATAGTCCACCCAAAAACAAAAGAACAAGACCGGTGCCAACGGCCATAGCCACGTTGAGTGCACCGGTTCCCGTAGATCACCGAAGTTAAGCAACGTCGGGCGTGGTCGGAACCTGAATGGGTGACCGACCACGTGCTGTTGGCATTAGAAAAGGGTGGCAACCTGTAGATAGCCCGGCGCTAATAGAGGTGTCGCTGGAGGGGAGCTAGGCCTTCCCACACATGGGCTGGGTGGAGCGCGTGCGCACTAACTGGTTCTTTTGTTTGCAGGCGGATATAGTAAATTATGGACACCCGTCATCTATGGGCCTATAGAAGGGGGGGCTGAAGCCCTCCCCCCGAAATTTTGATTTAATTGGTAAAAATAGGTCATAAAAAAAAAAACAAAATTAATTACATAAGATCACATAGTTCAGAAATGGGGGGGGGGGGGTGTGATAGCTTTTTAGTTGACTACGTATTCCAACTTCTATGAAGACCCCCTCCCTGCGGCAAATTTGATTGGCTAAACGGACGCAAGAATTGGTCATTATTTAAAACAAACCTACAACTGATATCTTGTTCAGTTGCTGGAGAACTCAACAAAATGGCCTGTAATCAGGGTGACCGTAGGCCCTCATTGAGAGATTAAATAAAATAATAAATAATTTAGTATTATTATTATACTTTATAATTATTATACTTTTTTAAACATCGAAAACGTGTGAGCGAATTAGTGTTCAAATATTTCTTATTAATTACAATAGACAAATTTAATTATTAGTACTTAAATCGTGATAAAACACTAGAAATTATGGCTTTTCTTTCGAAAACATAAAAGTGATGAGTTCTGTCTTGGCTAGAATAGGGTGGTAACCTGTAGATAATCCGCTTAAATATCTGTGATATTAATTAAGGGGCTTTATCATTAAGATATAGCATAATTTTGTGTGGTGATGAGCTTAAATTATTAAATTAAGTTTTCACTGCGTTAAAATAAAATATTGTAAAGTTGTTGTTTTTTTTTTAAGTTAAATTTATCCCTGAACATTTGACTTAATGTTCTTAGTTTTTTTTTTTTTACTTTTTGTCTCTTTGCAGTAGCTCAATCGGAACTAATCGTTCCGAATCATAAATTTTAACCTGCCTTGTAAGTTCTTGAACTGTTTCAGGCTGCTTGTGCTTTCTATGGAGCGGCTATTGTTAGAAATTATTTTATTAATACACAATTGGCATTGTTGAAAGAGCTAGCCACCCAAATAGTTGATTAGTATCGAATATCAGCTCGGTTATGATTTCTAGCAGTTGTAATATTTTCAAATTAAATAAATGTTATTTGAGACAATTTTATTTGTTTGCGGCTTACAGCTCTAAAGTCCCAAAATGCCCCCATTTCGGCGTGGATTTGAAAAGACTCCCCCAGGAAACAAAAATTGATAAAGAAACTATTGTGCAATTAGAAAAAGTTTCCTTGGTAGAATTCGGTAATGAAACAGGTATAAAAATTGTTGAAGAGGCTATAAGATTTGCTGATCAAATCAGGCTTATTAATACTGATGGTGTTGAACCCTTAACTAGTGTTCTTGAAGATAGGTTTGTTATTTTAGAATTAGAAAATATTTGAATTTATTCTTTATGTATTTTCTTATTATAGCTTATTTGTGTCACCTAGGTCTTTACCTTTAAGAGAAGATTTTGTTTCTGATGGTAACTGTAAGGATGATGTCCTAAAAAACTCAAAGTTCACTGAAGAAGACTACTTTGTTGCACCTCCTGGAAATATTCCGTTAGAAACCAGAGATTATGACTTAAAAATCTTGCGCTCAGGGAAAAAGACATGATATCAAAGGCTAGTAATGATTTATTAAAGAAAGTTATTAAGCATTGTGATGTTTATGGCTTCTTTAAACAAGTAGAAAAAGGAGGAGTGTTGAATCAGTACCGATTTGGGCCTTCAGGAGAACTTCTTTGTGAGTCCATTAAAAAAGAGTGGATTTTGTCAAATGTCACTAATAGAGAGCATAATGTTTTTATGTTTAATTCTGAAGAAGGATCTGACCTTATATCAGGTAATTAGTTGTTGATCCTAAGTTCCTCTATTTTCTGTGGTCAATAGCTTTGGATGTTCACAAACTCCAAAGAGCAATAGATGTTTTTTTGATAACTAGCCTTCGAGTTTACAATTTTTTTTCCAGTGTTTTTATTTGACTGTTAAGAGAATTTCAGAAAGTTAGAAAAACTTAATTATTAAGGGATTTATTTATGAATGTTTTCAAAGCCCACATTTAATTTTTTTTTGTTTGTAGAAATTAAGGAAGCATATATTTGGGTTAAGAGTTTTTCAAATAGTGAGTTACCATTTGGTTTAGCCACTATCAGACCTCTGACCGTTTCTAAGAATAGTGACTCTGAAATCTTAAAACCTCAAGAATTTGAAGTTTTAAAATACTATGCCTTCATAGGCCCTCATGAGGCAGAGCAGTTCTTTTATAGATACCAACAACAGAGGAAAAGGTGGTGGAGGAAGGTATTCCAATTTTTAAAAACTTTTTTAAATTTTTTAAAACTTAAAATTTATTTATATTAGTGGCAATTCGTTTGTGTTGTATGCAGGTAAAATTCAGTGATCATAAAAAACGTTGAATACATTTTTACAGACAAACTATTCGACAACATCTTCTTTCATAGTGCTTAGCATTATTATCATCAAGCCCTGAAAATACTGATCAACAAAATAAGAAAATAAAAATTAAGATGCGGATTTTGTAGCATTTAAAGCAACTATTGTAAATAAAGATAGAAATGTTTTAAAATTAAGTGATTTACTTTAGTCTCACTTATAAAATAAATTACCACACCTATTTATGCTGTGTAAATCTAAGTTAAGAATAGTTAGTTTTTTTTTTTTTTTTTTTTTTTTTTTTAACGGCGCATCTACATCTTGGTCATTAGCGCCGGGCTATCTACAGGTTGCCACCCTTTTCTAATGCCAACAGCACGTGGTCGGTCACCCATTCAGGTACTGACCACGCCCGACGTTGCTTAACTTCAGTGATCTATGGGAACCGGTGCATTCAACGTGGCTACGGCTGTTGGCAAGAATAGTTACTATAAATATCTTGGTTTCATTCGTGTTCCCATGTTAAGGAACCTATAAATAAGGAAAACGTAAGCATTACGATTTTTTTCGCATGAATTTCGCTCCAAAAACCATTTGGCTAAGCTTTTGTATCACATTTCATCAAAATCGTACAATTTTTAAGCAGATTGATTGATTGAGAGATTGAACAGACAAATATGTGAGTGTCTGTGTCTGTGTGAACAGATTTAATTTATTTTTACAATATATTTTTCTATTGATATTTCCACTACGAATACCAAGTTTCAGTGCAATACAACAATAATTGAGGCCGTGATGGGCAAATAACTACTTTGGGTCCGGAGTAAAGCCCCTCTGCAGATAAATTTTGCTGGTTTACGAACTCGTTCAATCATTTGCTAGGGGAATGCTATATACCAAGTTTTGTGACAAAAACTATGGTGTTTATCATGTTAACGATAGTTCACGAAATGTTCAACACGATTCTTTACATTGGCATAAATTTTTTATTAATGAACCGATTGACATGAAACAAACACTAAATGTTATGTGAAGCTTACCACAATATATTAGTGAAAACCACAACTAAATTGGATAAACAACAATAATTGAGATTAGTGCACACAGTTAAACAGACAAAAATTTCAAAAACAGTTTTGGGTTCTATTGTGTTGGTAAAGGCCCCCAATAGGATTTATTCCCACATATCCTTCATGTACAGACATCGATCCGTTAAAATTTTATTATATGTATAGATATATTTATATACAACAACTATTATGTTCATGACCTATGGGATCTGAAACATGAAATATTCTAGTCACCATTTCCGGTTTGCGACATGAGGTCAAGTTAATAAGCTAAGTTAAGAAACTAAATTAAGAACGAATTATTATAACTAATGACATAATTTTTATAATTAAGCGAATGATATAGAATATTAATTTTATTTTGGTTTGGAAAGAAACCATTTTTAATTTAATTTATGCCAGATATGTTTCAATGTGTTTGGATAACAGTAGATATTTGGAGTAGGTATTTAAATTTTTCACAAATTAGCTTTTTTCAAACCTTTCCAAATGACACTAAGGATAAGAACATTTTTGAAACAATCTTAGTTGATGCAGTTCCTATGAATCAGGCTTTTTTATTACAAAATGTTGTTTTATTCAACTATTACAGTTGAACCTCTACTATCGATGTCTTGCTAAGGCAATTTATGATGAATAATTGCCTGAAATCTTTATAAACCATTAAACATATATCATATTATAAAAGCACAATAGGTTTGATCCGTTCTTCATACCTTAATAAGTCCTTTATTTATATCATAATTTTACAACGTTTCGGCCTTCAGGCCATTATAAAATGACGATCTAGATAAAGGACTTATTAAGGTCTGAGGAATGGATCAAGCCAATTGTGCTTTTAAATTAGACTGAACTCAGAATTTCCTTACTTTTTTGGGGGGAAAAAAGGATAATTTTTTAAAAAAGACAATATATCACATAATTTTATGCATGTGTATAACTAAATATTTTTGATAAGTTGTGGTAAGAAATACTAATTATTGTTTTGTTTATTCTTCCTTTTTTTTTTTTTCAAGTTCTCTCTCGATCCTGGAAAATTCTCATTTGCAGAGACGAATAAAACTGACGAGAACTCTACTCTTGTTGCAAAAATTATTGCTGAGTTTCCTTGGGGTTGTCATACTTTAGAAACCATTCATTATTTTGGGTCCAAACCATTTGATGAGCTTAACACTGGTGATTCTAATATATTTTCTGTAAGTAATACCATACAAAATATTTTCAAGAATTATAAATAATAATTGTGCTTATTGAAGTTATTCTAACCCTTTCTCTTCCTTGAGAGGCGGATGGTTAAGGATTCTCCGATTGGGGGTACTCGCCCCAGCCTCGTGCCCCCTTTACAGAATACTTTTGCCTCTATCGCTCCTCCAATGTTGACTTTGAGCGATCACCTTGCCAAATTAAAACTCATATTTTATAATTAGGAAATATGGGGAGCTTATGACTGTTAGAGCAGACATTGGTACATGTGGTCTGTCTTTCCTCTGTCTTACACAGAAGTCTTCAGTACCCCAGCCCAGCTGCTTTTTTACTCAACGGTAGAGAAATTGTCAAAAATATTCCTTTGGAGCCATTTAGGTAAATAAAAAGACTGTAACATTTGAATTTTTCATTTATCGTCTTATTGGATTTTTTTAACCATTTCTCTACCGTTGACTTGTACAGCAGTCAAGAGCGGTCGGGACCTGTGTACCATTGACTTGTGTACAAGTCGAAGGAAGACGGGACCCACGTACGTTCCTTGACTTGTACAGCAGTCAGAAGAACACATCTCCTTGCGGCTCTTTGCTTATGGAAAGGGTTAATATTGTGCTTATTTTTTAAAGAATATTATATAATAATTTCTGTGCTCAGTGCCAAATGTTGAGTCACTTTTCCTAAAAATAGATTATTTTACCTTCTGGAGTCTAATTCGTTAATGTTTAGGAGATGGCAAAATGTTGTCTTTTATGAAAAAGGCCATCTTCCAAATATTAACTCTTTCCTTACTGTAGGCTGTTGTAGGAATCGAAGCATGCTGTGCCCCTGGAACGGTGTACTATCAGTTAGGAGGTGCTGGGCCCCCAGTACGGTGAACTTGTACAGCAGTCCTATCCTCCTCTTTCGTTTACCGGTTCCCTACGGTTGACTTTTTCAGGAGTTGCACCTTGGGGCTATTAATTAACCAAGGACTGAGGGAAGCTTTAGCTATTTCTTTCGCCATTAGTTATCGGGGGGATTAACTCTTTGTGACGCGGGATTAGGGATACAGGTTTGAAAAACATACCTGTTACTGTCCGTAATAGGAGAAAAATTGAGAGAAATGACCAGTTATATCTCAACTGTGCTAGTTTATAGGTGTACCGCGAAGAAAAGAACCAGGTAATGCGCTGCGTCCAGCCCATGTGGGGGGAAGGCCTATCTTCCCCTATGTAAAAGTTTTTATTTGAATTAATTTTTTTTTTTTTTTTTTTTAAAACAAAAATAGCTTATTTCTTTCTTTAGCTTCATTGATTAGTACCTCTTTAATAATAATAATAAAATAAAAAATGTATTAAAAAAAGTAGTCTAGAAAAAAGTTTATTGGACCATATAATTACTTAATTGAACCTAAAGACTCAGAGCTCAAAAGAAAAAGTAAATAAATAATAAAATAAAGCCTTCTTACAACTTGAAATTTTAATGGAAGAAATTATGTGAAAGGATTCACACGAGACTAGCGTTGTAGTAGTGGCCACGGACAGGTTGAGAGATCACCTTACTCCAGGGTCAGCCAGCCCCCACCACCCTCAGTTTAGTAAGGGTTAATGAATGAGAGTTCGGGATCTAGAAGAAGGTCTTTTTTTTGGAAATGGAATTCATAAGATTTTTCATATATAATAGGATGAGTTCAGATATAATAGGATCAAATTCCTTTTTAACGGAACTATACCGTGGGTAAAAACAATAAGATAATAAATACTGCTTCAGAAAATAATAAAGAAAAGAAAGGGTTTATAAAGTATTTTCTTTTCTTTACAGGTTCGAAGCGTCAAAAAAAGATGTTTACCGCATGTTATTTTGTGTGAAGTAAATTTGGACTATGCTGCAGTTTCATATTTATGCGACGCATTTAATACGAAGAAAGGCAGAGTAATTCTGAAGTTTCATAGAAAATTGGCTCCATTCAAATTCAACTTTGCTGCAAGCCCAGGGAGTGAGTGTAACATTTTTTGCAATCTACACTTTTTGGCTACGCTAGTTCATGCAGGTCATCTGAAGGAATAAATATCCATTGATTGTGGTTCCTAATTCTATTGACAGAAATTAGTCAGAGTTAATCTGGCAAGTCCAAATATTAGATACGTATTTTTAAGTTTTCTGTTTCATATAAGTTATTAAAATATTTCTAGATGACCGTTATCTAATTAACTGTGAGAAGCTTATTAATTAATGATTTAAAAAAATAAAAATTATAATTTAATAATTATTAAATAAAGTTTATAAATAATTATAATGAATATTTTATAATTACGATTACGATAATAATCACAGGCTTTTGAGGTGTGATTAGGATTACTAATATAATCTCAGATCCTGGAGATGTGATTATGATTACGATTAATCGTAATTCCAAAGGGATTACGATTACACTTGTAATCACATTACAACTGTAATCTCAATTTTGTTCTGTAATTACGGCTGAATCATAACCTTTCTGTGATTACGATTGTAATCACAATTTTTCTGTGGTTACAGTATTAATCACGACTTTACTTTGAGTACGCTTGTAATCAAAGAAAAGTTGTGATTTTATTTTAATCGTTACGTGATTACAGTCGTAACACTAAAATTAATTGTGATTACAGTTGTAATAACTAAAATTAATTGGGTTTATAGTCGTAATCACAGAAACATGTTGTGATTATGAGTGCAATTATAATCAAAAGTGTGATTACAAGTGTAATTGTTATCTCTCTTGGAATCACGATTATAATCATTATCATAATCTCATCTTCAGGGTCTCAGATTATAATCGCAATCATAATCACATCTCAAAAGCCTGTGATTACAATCATACTCGTAATTGTTTTATTTATTGATGACTGTGGTTTACAAAACATACCACAAGGCTTTCACAGCAGTGGCTTTCAGTCAATGGGTGGAGTGAGTAAAAGCTAGGATCTAGGAGGTAGAATCTAGCCTTTAGATTTAGCTCTTCTTCAATCTTGAGTGAATAAACAAGAGTTGCTTCTAACTAGGAAGATCTAAGTAAGTTAGACTCAACTCCTGATAAACAAAGGAAATGTTAAGGGTAGCTGGTACTAAGCCCCTTGCTGCAGCTAGGATTCTGATCTCGCCTTCCTCATCCCTCTTCCTTCCTGTCTGGGTTTGTTGCTAGTCTCTCTCTCTCTCTCCTCATCGGGCCCAGTATGTCTTGTGCAACTGTTGACACGCATGGGCTCTATGAGGGGGGGGGTGGCTGCAGCCCCCTCCGAAATCGGTAATAATGTGTCATAAAAACCTTAAAAATAAATTAAATGAAACCACTTTTGTCAGAAAAAAATAATTTATTTTTGGTGTAATAGCATTTTATTTTAATTGGCTGACTTTTCCAAGTTGTAGATTGATAATATTCCATACCCCCAAATGCTCTCAGGCCTCCCCCAAATACTCCCAGCCACTCCCGAAATTACTATTTTCTATATGCCCATGCCACCCTGAATCGGTCACTTTTTATAACAGTATTACTCAATGATCGTGTGGTAATGAAAAAAATCTAAATTATCAGCTGATATTAAAGAAAGAAAACATGCTTGGGACAGAATTAGTAATACATTTTCAATTGCCATAGGAAAAACGGTCGCTGTTGCACAGTTAAAAAAGTTGCTGAGTAATATGAAATCAAGCATAAAGAAGAAAACCGACCAAAAAGCCACCGGCAATAAGCCTATAAAATTGAAGCAGTGGGGAAAAGCATTTTACAAATTATTGCTCAAGGGAAAAAATCCCAGGAAGAATCACAGTTGGATTCACCGAATCCTCGACAAGCATCGAACAAGGAAGTAGCTCAAATGATGAACCTAGCACTGCTTCACAACAAATTGCAAATAAAAAATTGAAAATGGTAGAGGCTTATAGTATGGAAGAAAAAAAAAGAGCCATCAACTCCAGAACTTCTAAGAATCGTTTTACTACAGAAAATGCAGCTGAACAAGATGAAAATAGAACCTGAAGACGTCTCGGCACATAAAATACTCCTTTTCCTTACGAACATGCATAAATGCCGCCATGATTGAGTAAAATGAAATGATTAACTAAAAAGCTAGCATGACCCAGACCAGACTAGCTTTTTCCTTAGCAATTGCTAACTTTAGAACCTAGTCACAGCTCTTTATTCACACCTTCTACCTAGCTGCAGCTAGGAATCAAGATAAACTAAGCAAGTGCTTGGCCTAGTTGTAGCTAACATTTTTATTCACTTGGAACTAAGCAATTGCTTGAAAAATACATAGTTCTTGCAACTGCTAGCTTTTATTCACCCCACCCAATGGGTCGATTAGTCCAGGCAGCATGCCGGCCCGATGTCATGAAAGTGGCTATCAGTCTCGAATACCCAAAATATCTTGGACATGATCCTTAAGTGTTAATGAGTTTACAAGTGTTTAAATTGTAAATATAAAATAAATTTGTACATTATTTCAGGTGACGAAGAAAATAAGAGTTTATTTGAAGTTTCTGAGCTTATATGCTTGCAGCTAAGGAAGGCAGGTCTGTCTGCTCTTTTGCCTGTCAAAGGAGAATTTGCTAAGAAGAAGCTGGAGCTACAGTTATTAAAATCAGATTCTCTAGGAATTCCTTACACTGCTGTTCTGTCAAATGAAACTTTAAACACTGGAATATTTGGGCTTTACTCCAGGGACACCACTCTTCAGGTTAGTGGGAATGCTGGGCATTTAGTAAATAATTTCCAATCTAGGGGCACAGTAGTGCGCCAAGCCAAGTTCCGTCTTACGCACACTATGTATATTTCACGAAGTATTACAGCCGATTTTTACCCTTTCATAACTTACAACAACTTAAATATAAACTTATGAAATTTTATACAAGTATTATCCTAATAGATGTAAGTAAAATTTAAAAAATGCTATCCTGAACCGTTTCTGAGTTATAGGCGATAGAAAATCATAATTTATACGATTCACTCACTCACTCATCAAAATTATTAAGCACTTCCTGAAAACCTAGAGACTTAACTGTTTTTGGGAGGGGCCTGGAACTTGGCCTCTTTTCTTCAGCATTAGTTTTTTAGGGGGATTATTATTTGGTGGGTGAAGAAGTTACAGTTGTAGCATTATTTTTTCTATTAACCCTTTAACGGGCACATTTCGCTAGCTATGTTGGAATTTTTTTAATTTATATTTGGAAGTCTAGGGGGCATCCATTTACTAAATATGAACCCAGGATGTTAAAAAAAAAATTGTATTCATAAATATGGGGTAGGCTGCTTAAGCCGCCCTTGCCCATTCCAGGCATCGTGAATCCCCGATATGAAATGCCGCGATACGTTGTAAAGCTGATTCCAAGTCGCAAAGATCCCGAAAATGAAAATGGTTCATTCGATGGCGTTACCCTAAGATTGGCAGGCTTTTAAGCCTTTAATGTAATTTAACCTTCTTAAGGTTAAGGACAGTAAGAAGTAATAATCAGCTGGAGCGAAATATGGAGAGTATGTAGGATGCGATAAAACATCCCAATAAACTATAAGAGCTTTTCTTTTCCCGCTAATGCAATATGCTGAATCGTGTTGTCATGATGAAAAACAGCACCTTGATTCATTGATTGATCCAGTTGATGACAATATTTAGAAGAATTTATTAGTTTGCCTGGAGGAAAGAGCTTGTAGAAAAATATGCCTTTTTCAATCTCACCAAATGGACAAAAGAACTTTCTTGGGGAATAGTCCCTGAGTATACTCTCCAGATCTCGCTTTTAATAAAACGAGTGGGCATTTAATAAAAAGAGTTGTCATTTTTTCTGAAATGCCATTATCTCATGACGAATTTAGGAGAATAGAAGAATAATTAATTGAATTAAATAAGCTATCCATAGAATAAAAAAAAAAAAAATTCTGAACAATTTTTTTAAGGATATTTCATTTAAGCAATTATTTTCATATTAATGTTATGTATTTTTTTTTTTTTTTTTTATAGGAACAAGTCCACATTTCTAAAATGGCTGATTATGGAGCTCTCCTAATGAAAAACTACTAAATTTGAAATCTTTTTAATGCTAAGTGTAAAATGAAAAAATAAATACATATTTTGAGATGAGAAAAACGTGTCGACTTGCTAACGAGAAACATTTATTTTTCTTTCTGTTGATTTATATTCTAATAAATAAACAGACAATGAGTCCTTTCTATCCTACCCAACCCTATCCACCTTATGACCACCGTCTATTTTATTTTGAAGGTTTGAAGATATTGGATTTAATACTTTAAAAAGAAACATTAAGCAAAAAAGGGTGGTAACCTATAGATAACCCGTCATAAAATTCGTAGTTAATAATAAATGGACGTTAAAATTTAAATTAAATAAATTAAGCAAAAAGAAAAGACAGATAAAACTTATTTGTTTTAGAAAAAAAAACTACGAAGGCAAAAAATAAAAAACATATTAGCCAAAAAGGTAACATGGGAAGGGGCATTTAGAAGGGTGCCTTCTTTCTTTTGTTTTCAACGGAATTCATTAATTTTGCTATGAACTCTCTGGAGCTCTTTCCTTTACTGCCGTTCACCTCAGTAGTCCTTTAGGCACTGAATATTGAAGACGTATTTGCTGCAACCCCTTGGAGAGTTCACAATGTAATCTACATTTATTTTGGTCATAGTGTTGAATATTTTGTTCAGTGCTGACTTAGTGATTTCCTCATCCCGTCCTCACTGAATGGGGCTAATGGGAAAAGGGTTAATTCGTATTCCATGTACAGCTTTAAATATTCATCTGTTTTGTTTTGTTTTTTTTTTGCTGATGGATATTCGTGGTATAGCAAGAATGGGTCCACAGCAATCTTTTTGTCCTTGATTTTTATCGATCACTGTTGAAAGGGGAAGAGCTCTATCATTCCTAGACAATTTGACGTATAAAAATGCGAATTAACCAATGCTCGCTTTGATGAGAATAAAAGCCGACAATCAGTGCAGCAAGGGTCACTTTCGGTACTTGTAGTTTTATTACGACTCCTAATGAAATATACTCTTCTGGGACTGCACTTGTTTTGTCTTTTATGTTCATTAAAAAAATATAGATTCCATTCTTTAAATATAGGCTTCGCCCGTCTATATTTCTACACCCCATTCTTTTTACAAGCTCGTAACCTATACATTTTTTTCGAATTAGCGTGGCCCTGACCGGGCCCGGGACAACTGTACCCGACAGTCCCCCCCCCCCCCTGCGGGGGCATATGATGGAAGGGAGGAATCCCGCTTAAAACATTACCACTTTTGGCACTTATAATTAGCTATCCATACGGAATCATTTTAATACTAAAAGCATTTAAAAAATTGCGATTGACGTCCTTAAATTGTTCTATGGAAAAAAAAACATATTTAAAACAGTACATTTTCCAGTTGCTTAGTCTTATTTTACTCAAGTTTGATTCGCAGAAACTTCGGCTTCATAGCGTCGAAAACCCCCAAGTCAAACTTCAGAGAAATATGACTAGACAACAGGATGAAATGATGACCCGCTAACGACGATTTTCTAGAAGCGAAGGTCATCATAAACCTGCTTCTGTATCAGATTGTTATTGTGTTAGTTGCTTACCTTTGGCCTTGCTGAGCACACCAAGAAGCATCCTTCGCCTTCATGGAGCTTCTAAAGATGTATTTCTTATCAATGGTAAGTCAGCATTTTCGGATTTTCGAACTCATGGTCTTAGTGCTAAAAGCCCTTATTATATAAGAAAATTTATGGGTTGATCTTGACTATAATTCGTCGAATGATGTACAACAGCAATATTAAAATTGGGCTTTACTATTGCTTAAAAATTGAGTGGTTAATTAAAGAACAAATATCTCTATTGACTCAAACTAAATAATGTTTTAATTCCATTAATTTAGCATTTTCTAAGCTGAATAGCTGGAAGAAAAAGAATTACTTTTTATATGTTTTTCTTACTTAAAATAAATAAATTAATAAGATCAACTTAATTATAGTCTGAGAGCCAGTAACCGCACGATTCATAAAGTGTTTTATGCACCCTGAAATTTTTCTATAATGTACCTCTCGGGTAGACAAAAAGGTATATATGTGTTTCCTGGACATACCTTGGAACACAGTACCTGGTGTTCCACACACCTGGTGACACTTTTAAGGGGTATAACACGTAAAAAAAAAAAAAACCTAATTGTTTTTATTCTAATATTAAATGAAAGTTTTATTCGCTCTGCCATTAAACCCGGAACAGATCTACAAGATCATGTGAGCAAGAACCAATGAGAGCACAGAAAACAACCACAACTGCGCGGTCCTCTCATGCACTCTTACGGTTACGCGCAGTGTATTGCAGTCTATCATAGGCAACATTTATTTTTATGTTTCCTGATAATTAAACCCCACAAAAGTGTCTGCCCTTTTGTAATTATTTTCAAATATGTTTATTGAAGACGCTGTTTAAATCGCAGCGTGAATAAAGCACTTCATTTAATATTAAAAATAAAAACTAGGTACATTGGTTTTTTTTTGTTTTTTTTTTTTAAATTTACATTTTAACTTAAGGGGGTTAAAGTGCCTGCCTTATTTATTATTAATTTTAAAATTGCCTCATTAATAAAAGTTGGCTTCCGAATAAAACACTATTTTTGGGCAATATTGTTTTGCACCTTTCCCCTTTGCGCAGTACCTGGTGTTCCAAGGTATGTCCAGGAAACACATATATACCTTCTTGTCTACCCAAGAGGTATATTGTAGCAAAATTTCAGGGTGCATAAAACACATCATGAAAAGTGCGTTGCCAGCTTTCTGACTATACGTTTTAAGGAGAATAAATGTAATCTCATGTATGTATATATATATATATATATATATATATATATATATATATATATATATATATATATATATACATACATACAGTAAACTTCCTTTAATCCGGCACATTCGGGACTTGAAGCATACCGAATAATCAAATATTCTGGATTATCGGATGCAAGTCGAAAAAAATGGATAGAGATGAAAATTAAACGAAATGTAGACTATAAGACTAGTACATATTCATTGTAAACTGCATACACGTATAAATGTAGACTATAAGACTAGTACATATTCATTGTAAACTGCATACACGTATAAAATTTCACACTGTTAGAATTATACTGCCTCAGTCGAAAGCTATAAGCTGTACTGGCAACAAGTACGTATTTGATCATAGTGGTTCGGGAATTTTTCTACGACCCCGTCGGGCTCCATGGGGTTGGAGTGAGGATTTCGCGGAATTGATGCATTAGAACTGAAAAGACGCACTTTTCATGTTTGTCCTTGAAATCCCAGCCGTGCCGGATTATCAAGCGTGTCGGATTAGAGGAAGTTTACTGTGTATATATATATGTTTGATGATATATCGGGATGTCACTGCCAACTGTCTTTTCGCCTCGTGCCGGCTAATGGCGGGGTGTGGTTGGACGCCGTACAGTGGGGCCAAACAACATATCGTGTTTCAAAAAAGGCTACAGCCTCTAAATCTTAACCGATTTCAATGTATTTTTTAAAAAATGAAAGATAATAAAATTTAGAACAACTTTGTCAAGCCAGAATTTTGTTTTTTCTTTCTTCTGTTCATTAAATTGCTTGTAATTAATTTACGAACTTTTACAATTGAATATAAAATAATATATTATTTGTCTAACTTAATATCAGCACTATCGTTTAAATTAAACATTCAAATCAATTATTATAGATGTGCGTGTGTACACAAATTTGAACCAACCTTATTTTCGTGATCTCAAAACGGGTTATTTTTCTCGAGCCATAAACGGGTTTCCTCCCATGAAGGAGAAAAAAGGCCCTAAAACGAGGCTATAAAATTAAAATCCTAGAATAGGGCCATCTGAATCGATCTTTTTAACAACATATATCGATCTTTTCAAAGAATCGATCTCCAAGGGCCGATCTTTTCAAAGAATCTATCTCCAAGGGCTGATCTTTTCAAAGAATCGATCTCCAAGGGCCGATCTTCTCAAAGAATCTATCTCCAAGGGCTGATCTTTTCAAAGAATCGATCTCTAAGGGCCGATCTTTTTAAAGAATCGATCTCTAAGGGCCGATCTTTTCAAAGAATCTGTCTCCAAGGGCTGCTCTTTTCAAAGAATCGATCTCTAAGGGCCGATCTTTTCAAAGAATCTGTCTCCAAGGGCTGATCTTTTCAAAGAATCGATCTTTTTAAGGAATCGATCTCCAAGGGCCGATCTTTTAATGATTCGATTAATCTAGAATACCGTAAAATAAAGTGTTTTTTTTTTATTTCAAATATTCAAATACTTAATCTCACCTCTTGTTACTCAGTCTCATTTCTATTATTTAATGGAATAAGAAATTCACAGAACAGTGTCCTATGTCCAGTATCAGACTTTTAATACAACAATAACATTGTACAACGACTCAATACCTTCCGTTTCTTCAACTAGACGAAAGTATGAAATATAATAAAAAAATGGTTTCAAACTGTGCCCTTAATTTGTATAACTATCTTTCTCTATTATTATTTCATTCTACTTTTCTTCTTTTTTTTTTTTCATTTGATTAACATATATACGTAATGGGGACGAGGTTAGCCCAGTGGTAGAGCTCTGGACTAATAAGTTGGAGGACCTGAGTTCAAATCCCGAGCAAGCACTAAGGGTTTTTACCTTCTGGTGTCTTCGTTCATGGGTTGGATACGGCCTCCCTGATCGTCCCTAGGCCAAACCAGCCTTTAAATAATTTATTAATAGGTACCTTGGTGCTAATGACTTTATCAGTCAAAGCAGCAAGGGGAAAATCAGGCGGTCGGAGCATAGTACTGACCACACTATTTCTCTAGTCTGCCTTATGGTCATGAGTCAGATACCTCTATAGTATCTGCCCCTCTGGGCCCTTGTGGCATGTTACGGGACTGATATATCGTCTATACAAATGCAAAGTATCGAATGTGAAAAAATGCATTTTTCATTTTCAATTTTTACTGATTGCTGTTGGACTGATGGATGGCAAACTCTCGAATTTAAGTTCACTCAGTGAAAAGGGGAACGTAACCACTGTCAAAAGGTCGAATCTGCCGACTCTTTGACTGTCCAAAAGCAAAGTAATGAAAAAACGTTTCTTCGCTCTGAAAAGTGGTGATTTTCATATTCGATACTTTGCATTTGTATCGACGATATGTAATGATACCTATATATTTTAATATTATGTAACAGTGGTAGTTCATTCTGTATTATTTTTGATGAAAAATAGTCTTACATTTTTCCAATTTTAGGTTACAGTTATGTTTTTCAAATTATCAAGTATTCAAATCGACTTATTTAGGTCGATTTGTAGTAGTGATGGGCGATTATCGAATGAGAATCGATTCAAATTGAAATTAAATACAAATTTCGTAGGTAATTGTGAGTAATCGTGAAATCTATCCATATCGAAGATCGATCCATTTCGAAGATCGATTAATATCGTAGATCGATCTTCTGAGCCTATAAGATCGATCTTTTGAATCGATCTGAGCGCGTCGATCTTTTTTGTGGATCGATCTTTTCATTTCGATTCGAATCGATACAAAAGGTCGATTCATATTCAAGAATCGCCCATCACTACCCTAGAATAAGTAAGTATTTTCTAAAATCAAATAAAACATGTGTGTTAGTATTTTATGAGTTGGGAAAACCCGAACGCAATCCTTTCCGCATGTTTGTGTATAAACAAAGATTTAAATGTATGTTGCAATAAGTTGCAATACTCTTTCATGTTTGCCGAAGTTGAGTTCGCAGAAGTGCAAAGAATATTTTTCCTGTTTATTCATTCTATCTAATCTGTTGATCAAGTCGTAGGTCTGACTCTTTCCTGATTAAGGATGCCCAGGAAAATCGTGATTGGATGCAAAACTCTCTTTACAGTGCCTTTTCCTCTCTGGAGGGAGTAAACTCGCTTATGACGTCATGCTGAAGCGCCGACTAGAAATGATTTCGGATCTATTTGCGAAGACCACATCCAGTTACTTGTGAAGTATCTGTAACGATTATAACAGTGATTCGGCGCACGCGCATAACTCATTAGCTTTTCTATTGGCTATTCCTATGGGCAATTCTATTGGTTGTTGCTGGTAGTACACTAACCTTCAACACTCAAGTCAATCTAACTCGCAAAAAAGAGAAGAAGAAATTCTTTATTTAAAATAAAGTATGCTGCCCAAATGTTTTGGGGTGCTATAAACACAGTGTACTTATCAATCTTTCGAAAATTCATTTTTGTTGGTTAAAAAGGTTTTTCTATTAATTTGGAAAATAAATTTTGATGATTACTTAAAAAAAAAAAAAAAAAAAAAAAAAATTAATATTAAACGAATTTTGATAATATTTGAAATACAAAGAATTCTAATGATAAGTTTGATCAGATTTGGTGAAATGATTTTCGAAAGATTGATAAGCAGCTGGTTAGCTCCCGTATATATGATTGTGGAGTACTCCCAGGAAATCTATTAAAATTGATTCCGCGAGGATAGGTAGTTCCTTGGGATCCACGCCTAGATCTTGCAGGTAATAGAATTCTATTAATTTTAGCGAGTTGGATTGACTAGAGTTTTGATATCTTCTTGAGCGAGCGGAGACGCATAGCACGTATGCCCATAATGCGAAATAAATATAAAATATAAATATTTTATAGAACCAACAGACAAAAAAATCGGCGAGGATGCCCCTAAACTTCACAATTACCATTGATTTTTATTAATAAATATTGCTTGCTAAAATATGTTCTGCTTATTTTCATTTATGCTTTACAAGTCTAAAAGTATTAATTACAAATAAAAGTTATCTAAGGGTTAGTTAGAAACCATATTATATAAATATAATAGTCAAAGAATGTTACTTTTAGTCGTGATTGCAGTGATTGTAAATACTTTTCATTACTATATTAACTTTTGATTACTACATTTATATAATATAGTTTCTAACCTCAGATAACCTGTAAAGAAGTAATAGATAACCTGCAAAGAACCTGAACGCTACTCCGTAAGTACTAAAATCACTGTTTAAAATCACGACAAATACTTCAAAGTAACTGGATGTGGTCTTCGCAAGCAGACCCATAATTTCGTTTCATAAAGCATAGGTTTACAGGGGTCTTAGGGCGGAGATGACCAAACAGTTTTCAGCCCTTTAACTATCAACCCAACCCAACCCATAAACCATAGGCAGGCTTGCCATATTTTTAGTGAGTGAAACCGGGACATATTTATATGGGATGGGCATACGGGGGGGTCTCGATGGAATACTCCCTAGTAGAGCAGGAACATTTAAAAAAAAATAATTTGAAGCAAAATGGTGAGTTTTAAGCCTCACAAATTACGGGAGTGAAGAATCTGGAAATTGTTAGTCAACCCGCCTTTTATAAATAAAAAATGAATTTTTGTGACTTAATTTACTTGAAAAAATAGCCAAGCCAAATAGTAGAGGAACTAGCCGCAGCCAGCGCTGTGCAACCTCACAGTTCTTTGACACTGTGCGCGGTAGTCAAAAATGTTAATTGTAGAAAAGTAACAGATCCATAAAAGATTAATTTCTTTTAGCACTTTCCTCCGAAGGAAAATAGCTATTGAGGTTGCACTTATTACGGAATTTTAGAAAAAATTCTTCAAACCTCTATCGACCCGAAAATGACCCCCGTTAAAATTTATATATATCTAAAAAAAAAAAATTGTTTCAGCTGCTTATTCCTTTGACATGTCATTAATAGCTGTAAGTATGACAATAAAGCCTTAAGACCCCGATATTCATTTTATCGGTCGCTTGAAATATTGATATTTGGGAAAGATACCGACGCGATTTAAAATTCCATGCTATAAATATGTGTTGAAAAAAAAGCTTCATTAACAGAAAAATCTATAAAAAAAAAAAATTTTTATTTCTTTGCAAACAGGTAATCTTCATAATTGGTTTCACCCTCGTTGTTCTTATTGACGAAGGCAATTTCACAACTGTTGATGATGAAAATTTCATAACAACTACGGAAAAATGTGAAACTACTACTGAAAAAGGACATTTCAAGGAAGGAAATCATACAGCTACGTTACATAATAATGATGGGAGGTAATTATTGTACAATATTTTAATGATTTAGTAATATTAAATAATCTTGAACATTATAATCATGGGCGTATATAAGGGGGGGGGGGCTGAAGGAGCTGCAGCCCCTCCCCGAAATTTTGTTTTGTTGAGAACATTTCATGTAAAAAAAACCTATAACAACGAAAAATGTCTTCTACATTTACCCTGGTCTACTAGGTGACACACCATTTTACACTAAAATATATCAAATTTTCCCTACACTCCAAATGCCTAGGTGCTCTCAGCCCCCCCCCAAAATTTCGGGGCGAAATTATTTTTACGCTAATGATTATTATAATCATAAAGTGATAGATATTAGACTCCTTTGGATTATGTATCTTACTCATAAAAGGAACCCTATAGCATGGGCGTGAATAATAAATTTTGATGTAATCGGTAAAAATGAGTCATAAAAACTTCACAAATTATGACATAAGATCAGAAAAAGTATTTTCTTTTTATCATTTTCCTCCGAAGGAAAGTAGCTATTGAGGTTGCACTCATGACGGAATTTTTGAAAAAGTTCTTCGAATCATTATCGATCCTACCTAGTAGACACCGAAAATGACCCCCGTTAAAATTTATATATATATATATATATATATATATATACATATATCTGTGTCTCTTAACACGATAGCGGCCAGAGTTTTTGTTTTTTCGTCACGAAACTAGGTATATAGCATTCAATTATCAAACGATTGAACAAGTTCGTTAACCATCAAAATCGGTCCACCGGAAGGGGGGGTTTACCCCGAACCCAAAACACTAATTTGACCATGCCAGCCGTAATATTTGTTATATTTCAACGAAACTTGGTATTCGTAGTGGCAATATAGAGAGAAAAGTGAGATGTAAAAATAAACTAAATCGGTTTATTAGGAGGGGGGGGTTTACTTCGGACCCACAATACCAATTCGCCACTACCAGCCGTGATTTTTGTTATATTTCGACGAAACTCGGTATTCGTAGTGTTAATCTACAGGTAAAAATGTGTTTTAGAAATAAACTAAATCGGTTCATTAGGAGGGGGGGGGGTTTACTCCGGACCCAAATTACTAATATACTCATACCGGTCGTAATTTCTGCTGTATTGTAACGAAACGCGGTATACTTCGTGGATAACTCACGAGAAAGAAGTGTTGTAAAAATAAGCTAAATCAGTCAATCGGAAAGGGGGGTTTACTTTGTAATATATTTCAATAGAATTAGCCCGCCAGATGTAGATTCGCAAGGAGCGCTTTCTACCACTAGAGTGACTGTATCCTGTTCCTGCGTCAGATCAAAAAACGAAAATATTAGGTTTTTTTTATTTATTAAGTAGTGTTGTAGGTACCATGTTTAAACATAACTATGGAAACAAATTAATAATTGACCAGTTACTCATTACAAAATTAAAAGAGAACTATTCATGTTTTTATTTTATTTATGTAGGATATTTTAAGCAAATCGTTCTGAAAAGCAGTCTAAACTACCCAAATTCTGAGGAAAGTGCTTAGTTATGCAGCTACTGCTTGACGGACTTTTTTAGTAGTTAGTATTCTATACCCACAAAATCCCCCCCCTCCCGAAATTATTTCCTATATACGCCCTTGCCCTATAGTATCAAATCAAAACACACACACACACATATATATATAAAGGTTTATGTATTAATAGTTTATAATAATAACAGCTAAACAGGGGTCTACCCAAAACCGGAAAATATGGCAACTAGTCTACGAGACAATAAAGTTTGGAGACCATTGTTCTATACAATTAACAAGACTTCTCCTTAAGAAGTTTCTTATTCACGACATTTTACATGACCAAGGGGGGGGGGCTGCCGGGTACTGTTGTCCCGGGCCCGGGCTCCACAGGGGCCTCGCTTGTAAAAAGAATGGGGTTTAGAAATATAGACGGGCGTAGCCTATATTTATTGGAATTGTATCTATATTTGTTTAATGTTCATAAACGACAAAACAAGAGCAGTCCCAGAACAGTATATTTCATTAGGAGTCGTAATAAAACTACAAGTACCGAAAGTGACCTTTGCTGCATCGATTGTCGGTATTTATTCTCATTTCGCTCAAAACTCAAGATGAAAATAATTTTAAAATTTGCAAAGTACTAGAATTTTCAGTCTGTTTCTGAGAAGTGAGGGCCCGTGATCTGGTCCTGGGCCCGGCTCTGAAAAGTGGGGGCCCGTGATCTGGTCCTGGGCCCGGCTCTGAGAAGTGGGGGTCCGTGATCTGGTCCTGGGCCCGGCTCTGAGAAGTGGGGGCCCGTGATCTGGTCCTGGGCCCGGCTCGGAGAAGTGAGGGCCCGGCTCTGAGAAGTGGGGGCCCGTGATCTGGTCCTGGGCCCGGCTCTGAGAAGTGAGGGCCCGTGATCTGGTCCTGGGCCCGGCTCTGAGAAGTGGGGGCCCGTGATCTGGTCCTGGGCCCGGCTCGGAGATGTGGCGGCCCTGCATGAGTCTGTTTTTCATGATAAAGTGTCAGTCGTTGATGTTTATCTCATTTATAAATAAAATTTATATGAAGATTGTGGTTTATTTAAAAAAAAAAAAAAAAAAAAAAAACTTTACACAATCGTTTAGAGCCTTCTGCTCAGATTCAGGAACATAAATATGCTTTGGTTCCACCCGACAAACCTATGTAATGAACTGTATTCATGGCCCCCGCCAGCGCGAATGCCAGCGGACACTTTTTTGTAACGTTTTTTTCAGTTTAGTCATCGCTAAAGCATATTTATGCTAAAAAGAAGAAGAACAAGAAAAAAAAAAACAAAAAAACAACACGAAAAGTAGTTTATTACACAATAATATGCAGATTGAAAATATTTTATGTAAAATCAATTAATTTCAGATTATTGAAAAACTTTGTAAATTAAAGGCCATAAATATGAATTAAATAACTGCAAAACAATAAAAACCAAATTTTAATAGAAATTAAATAACAAATAGTCATTTTTTTGTTGTTATAAAAACAGATAATTCCTCGCATTCAAATGGGCTGTTTAATCAAGCAATTATATATAGATAATTTAAATTATTATATTCAGAAAAAATATTAAATTGAAGGTTCATTACAAATATTGCACTAGTATTTCTAAAGTGACACAAGTCAAAAAAAAACTCAACTGAAAATGTCTCACTCTCTATGTAGGGGGCTTAGCATTAAGACAGGAAGGACGACACAAGTGCCCTCTGGTGTACATGCTCTGAAGCTAGGTACATACAGTTTTGATGATTGATAAAGAGATATTTACCATGTCTTTCACAGTCATAACTATGACGGTGTGAATGAAACCGATTTTTGAGTTGTGTCACTTTAGTGCGATATAAAAGTGCAAAATTAATTTAAGTGTGTTTTGTATTACATAGATTATTTCAAGCATATTCTTCAGAAATGGGGGTAAAATTACACACATTGCTGCCGATGGTGCTTTTTTTTTATATATATATTGATGATAACTTTTATTTTAGATTACCCCCTGATGTTACGACAAAGCGTCCGATGTATGGCATGTATTACGACAAAGTAAATAAAGTATGGCGCCGTATCACCAGTCCAGCGCCAGTCCGTCCCATCGGGTAGCCTGCAGCAGTCCTGGAAAGGCGCGCCAATTTTGAGGTACATGTGTCGTTTGAGTTTTAACATCGAATGATTTGTATTCATAGGCGTATATAGGAAATAATTTCGGAGGGGGCTGGAAAAATTTCGGGGGGGGGGGGCTGAGGCCATTTCCGGTGGATGGAATTGTAACTATTTAGACCTTGGGGTCTTTTTGTGAAGACCACATCCAGTTACTTTTGAAGTAGTAGTAGTGATTTATAACAGTTACTCGTACTCGCTGATAAGCTTACTGATTAGCTTACAGGTTCTTTGCTAGTTATCTATTACTACTTGACTCGTTATCTACGATTATAATTCACATTAGATAATGGCAAGTAATATCTATTAATAAAAAGGTTAATATGATCAAAAACAATTCTCTCAACTACGCAAAAAGTTATTAAGCATTAAAGTTGACTGTTTTGTAGGTTATGAAGGATAACATAATCAATGATATTTGTAAGCACACATATTTTATTCCTTTTCTCTCTCTCTCTTTTTGGATATTTCACATTTATTTTGCATTATGGGCATACTTGCTACGCGTTTCCGCTCGCTACGCTCGCTCAAGAAGATATCAAAACTCTCGTCAATCCAACTCCCCATAATTAATAGAATTCTATTAATTTTAGCGACTCTAGTCTATCCAACTCGCTAAAATTAATAGAATTCTATTAATTTTTCCGAGTAAGAAACCAATCGCTTTTTCTTTGTTAGGAACATCGCGAACTAATTGTAAAAGACCCTTTTTTCTCACTAACATAAGTAGAGCTTTTTCATAAACATAAGCTAATTCACTGTTGAAGGTTACTTTACTCCCAGTAAGAACCAATACAATTGCTCATCTGGAATCGTCCAATAGGAAGGCAAAGGAGTTATGCGCATGCGCTGGATCACTGATACAATCACTACTGCTACTTCAAAAGTAACTGGATGTGGTCTTCGCAAAAAGACCCAGATCTTGGAAGAGTTTTAGCCAACTAAAACGCTATTACACCCAAAATAGAATATTTTTTATGAATTAAATGATCTTCTTTAATTTATTTATAAGGGTTTTATATAATCTTTACCTATCAAATCATAATTTCGGGGGGGGGGGGGCTGCACCCCCCTCAGCCCCCCCTTCTATACGCCAATGTTTGTCATGGGTGACAAGCCTTAATTTTGTGCACGTTTTATAGAAAATCAGGAGAGAAGGTATAATTTACGCATTTGAAATAATTCAAATTAATTTAAACTATAATAATCCTCAAATATTTCAAAGAAAATGCATGGACACAATATAACAATATATTTAACAAAATTTAACTTCCCAAATAATTAACATGTGTATGTGTGTGTACGGACTTCTACAGCCACCCAATTTTCTTACCAATGTTTCGACACTATATATATTTCAAACTGCCTTTAATTGTGTAGACGACTCAAACCGTGGTTTTTATCATCACCGTGCATAGGAACTGTTGTGATTATATATACACATATTGTAAATAGGAACTGTTTTCTACGTTATTTTTATATGTCTGTTAAAAATTTATCGTTTTTACGAAGTTATTTTTATTTTTAGCTGTTTTTTATTGATGAACTTAATTCTAGAATTAGATAGATATGTAAAATTGTATAATTATATAGATATGTAAAATTGTATAATTGTACTATTATGTAATCGGATATATAATTATTACAAGGCATGTTAATTATTATGGATTTATAATTATTATTTAACTGGATAAATATGTATTTCCATTTTATATCTGTGTTTGGGTTAATCGCGTTCGTTGCGAGTGCTCACAAAAAAAAAAAACAATAATAATTTTAGGAACTTGTAACTCTTAGTCCCGCAATACACTCCTGATACAAAATAATCGTTGCGGGACTGTATCACCAACCGTTGAGTTAGTTCCTTTCTAACTCAATGGTTGGAGATACAGTCCCGCAATACACTCCTGATACAAAATAATCGTTGCGGGACTGTATCACCAACCGTTGAGTTAGTTCCTTTCTAACTCAATGGTTGGAGATACAGTCCCGCAATACACTCCTGATACAAAATAATCGTTGCGGGACTGTATCACCAACCGTTGAGTTAGTTCCTTTCTAACTCAATGGTTGGAGATACAGTCCCGCAATACACTCCTGATACAAAATAATCGTTGCGGGACTGTATCACCAACCGTTGAGTTAGTTCCTTTCTAACTCAATGTCTCCAACAATGTATCGGATCAGCCTGCAGCGGAACTTTTGGTCCTGGTATGGACTACACCTTAGGGGGGCACCTACATTTGACCCGATCCATCCGATAGCCACCGACTGTCGGAAGAAAAACAAACTCGTGCATCTCAATGGAGGTGCCTACATTGGCCCCAACTGGACCCGATCCGGATTGTTTGTTTCTAGACCGATTCTAGACCGACGAAGCAAAATGGCGCCAACCCATATATTGCGTTTCAAAAAGGTATACATCTTAACCAATTTCATTGCATGTTTTTTAAAATGAAAGCTAAGAAAATTTAGAACAACTTTGTCAATTCACATTTTTATTTTTTGTTTCCCTTTTTTATTAAATCACGTGTTTACGATGTTTATAACCTTCCAATGCTTATAACCTTCTAGCTACCGTTCTCATAAATAATTCTAACCTACCGTTCTAATAAATAATATGAATACTAATGGTTCTGTTATTGTAGTGTAACAGTTAAAAATTAACTGTTACACTAAGATTTATTTTTTTCTGGACTGATATACTTCCAGAAAATTGATTGGCCTCTCAACCCCTCCTTTATACCTCCAACATTCAACCTAATGGAAGGTTTCTGTACTTATTAGGTATAATTTCTTAAATTAATTACTCATTTTCACTTCACTGCGAGGTCATTACTGACGTGCTGTGACTTAATCGGATCGGGTCGGGATCAATGTTGGCATTTACGTTGGGCGTTGTCGGTCAAACGAAATCGGATCGGATCGGGAGAAATACGGGTCCAATGTAGGTGCAGCCTTCATAAAACCAAAACTATGAGCTTAAGCCTATTCAACTCTTTTACAGAAGGTTACGCAAAAATGTTGCAGGCTGTCCCCCGATCCACTGTTACGATACAGTCCCGCAACGATTTTCCTATATCAGGAGTTCCTTGGAGGCATAGGTGTTACAAGTTCCTGAATGTGGACACGATACAATGTCCGCGGGAATGAATCAAAACAATGGTTCCGGACAGTTGGCAACATTGTACCAGTGTACTCTGGGCTTGAGAGATAGTTCTCTGAGTTCATGATTATTAATATATTAGTAATTTTGTGATTATATTGTAATGATATTTGTTAATAACACTGAGTAATTTTTTTATAGTTGTTTTTGTAAAGGCATAACTCCCTAACTTTATTATACAAAATGACTTCGTTAACATAGTTATAAGAATTACAATATGTACTTAAAAAGTCTTAAATAAGCTTAATTTAATAATATGATTGTAAAATAAAAATAAATAAAACGTTTTCGTCACTTTGGTCGTTTATTTATTTCTTCATTTTGCCTCTATTCTTTAGGATCATTGGCAGTCAAATAAACCATATTTGATAATGAAATTATTAATTAATGAAGATAAAATAATATTATGCTAGAATAAATAATAATTGCAATTATAATAATAACATATTAATAATAATTATAATGAATAACTCAAGTTATTTTTTTGTTTTTTTTTCATGACTTTCTTTTGAACTTTTTTTTCGTCTTTATTATGTTGTTTTATCACATTCCCTCCATAGAGAGGGAGTCCGCTTACGTCGTCAACCCGTTGGCGCCATCCGTTAGTGTTTGAAATCTAAGTTATCATGTGCATCGAAAGTATATAAAAGTCCGACCCGCAGGAACTTCGTCATCTTAGCACGATTCTGCTAATATCCTTAGTGTCATTAGCTAAGAAGTAGAAGTAGTTATTGGTAGGTTTTGATCTTTCGTGAAAAATATAAAATGACATCTCTAAGAGAAGGAAGATTAATGGCGCCACAACAGGAAACTGATAGTATTCTAAGCGGAAATGACCTTGGCGTTCTCCTTGGGAAAGACTATTACCAATACGTTTCTCATTTTCATGCCTTACTTTATTAAAATACTAATTTTACTACAAAATGCAATTAGAAAAACAATAACCAATTAAAAAGCTAGGTAAAGAGTGACAGAACCCCGTTGAAAAGAACAAAACTTACAATTTTGAAGTTTTATGCACTTATTTCTCGGATTGACATCGCCCCATCGAAAATTACATTTGAATCTTTTTTGTAGGGAATTAAGAAAGCTTTTGAATGGTCCCCTTCCACTACGATTTTACGAATGAGATATTTCAGAAAACATACGAAAAGGCCAAAACTTTTCATGCCTTTCAATGAAATATTTTATTTTTAGTACTTACGTAACTCCAAACGGAACCAAAATTTATCTATCTTAGATTAAAAGAATATTAAACGTCTGGATCAAGTTTCAACTAAATTAATAGTTTCTGAATACCCAAACTAAAAATTAGTTTGGAAAAGTAAGTGTTTCAATGTTTCTCGAAAACGGTTACTGATTTCGCTTTAAAAATGGTTTCATTCGTCTTTATACGTTAATAAACCTATAACGTTCATGAATGTGAACTCGAAAACGTAAGCGTTCCGATTTTTTTTTGCGCGAATTTCGCTCCAAAAGCAAAGTTCCGGTAGACGGGTTCTTCTGGTTAACGACCTTGACCTTTCAAATTAGACGAAAGATTTTTTACCAAATTTCATCAAAATCGGACCATTTTTGAGCCGTCGGGAGCGCGAACAGACAAATATATATATAAATACGAATTTGAACCACCTATATTTTCTTGATCCATGGGGTCTGAAACGAGGAATTTTCTCGTCGAAACTTCCAGATTGTTTCGTAGGGTCAACCTCATAAGCGGGTTTCCTCCCTAAGGGCCCGCGCTAATTGTAGAAATGTTTTTCTTTTCTGAAATTTCCTGTTCCACCGCCATAAATTACGAGCACAGAAAGGACCACTCACGAACGACTAGGTCCTGGAACCGAAGGTCAGCGAAACCTGCTCCTGGCCAAGAATTTGTTCAGTTCCTTGCGACTGACCTTGCCATACACTGGAGATTCATTCAGCGGTCACGGGGATTGTAAATATGCATTTTTTATCATTGGTAAGTTCATACTATTGATTATCTTTTTGTTTTACTCATTGAGATAGTGACAGAGCTTTAAGTGTTTATTTTTATAATAGAGCAACTATATACTGAGCACAAGATTTCTGCTGAAGGTTTAACGAGTAATAATAGCTATTCTGGTCAAAATGAAAGTAATTTTCTTTAATTTATGGATAACAAATAAGTCAATATTCTTCAATTCTTTATGGCATAAATTTCATGTGGGATGTTAAAGTACTCATTCTTGTAGAGAGAAATGACCTACTGTTATTTATTTACTTTAAAAATGAGATTTCCGTGATCAAAAATTTTTTTTTTTTTTTTTTTTTTTTTTTTTTTTTTTTTTTACGGCGCATCAACAAATCTTGGCTATTAGCGCCGAATCAAAAATTGTTCTATTTCAATGGAATCAAAAATTGTTCTATTTCATTTGAGTAATGTTTTTCATTTACGTGTCCAGTGGTCAAATCTTTTTTATGACAAATTGGATTCTGCTTTCGATATTAGAAAAGTATTTTTTTTTTTTTACACCAATATTTATTATCCTAAGTTGACAATGCACTTCTTCTAAAACAGCTCCGGTCTTGGTTAGCTTAGATATATCAGTTTTTTCATTCATAAATAGGAATCATTGATACAAATATATTTTTCTTCTTTGAAAACAGGTATACTGTTTACTGTTAGTCACCCAAGCTATTCTTATTGATGAAGGGAATTTTACAACTGTTGAAGGAGAAAGTGTTACAACAACAGCTTCGACAACTAATGGGAAAGTTAGTTTTATAAATATTGAAGAAGATGTTACAACTTTAGAGGAAGGAAATTATACAACTGCGTCACCTAATGATAACGAAAGAAGGTAATTATTTATTTATTAGATAATATTTGAGATTTTATCCTGAAAAATATAAATCACAAAGCACCAAGCTCTATGGAATTTATTTCTTATAAATATGAAACAACGTTCAATGGTGCTAATGGCCTAGGTAGTCGAAGCACCCTAAAAGGAAAAAAAAAAAAAAAAAAAAAAATTTCTTATAAATTTGTTCAGTTGTGCTTTAATTTTCAAGTAAATTTAGTGAAATATTATTATTAGCAGGAAATCTCTTAAGAATTTTAATTAAACTGTACAAATTTTTAAAACAATCATAATCTTTATACACCGTGGTGCACATAGAATATGAGTACATTACACAGGTACAAATTGATCTACATCCAATCCTTGTATTATTATTAGAATTATATTAGTTTAGTTTATTTAAACATTTGTATGCTCTTCGTTTAGTGAAATTGTTTCATCAAACGTAGGATATTTTCTTAAAAATTAGTTTATTTTCTTATTTATTAAAGTAAATTCACAATATTTTATTTTCTTTTAGGATAAGGTCCCTGTATAAGCCGCCTGACCTTTCTTTTCTAGACAACAGGTGATTTGATTTTAAACTCTTTTCTTTTTAAATTTTTAACATTTCTAAATTTGTATTAATAAAAATGATTGTTGGAAGGGATAACTGACTGAATAAGCCCCGCTTGTAGCCCGGGCCTCCAAAAGAAATTTAAAGAGTACATTTTTATTATAAATGCCTAGTTGACATTATAGGGTTGGGTTGGGTTGGTAGTTTAAGGGCAGAAAACTGCTTGGTCATCTCCGCCCTTGTTGTGTTTAATTGTGCAAGATTAATGTTAAGATGGAGAGTGTTTTCAGTATTATGTGTTTGAGATAGAGTTGTGTTACTAAAGTTGTATTTGGGAGAATCTAAGTTTGGAAAAAAAGAGAAATTATTGTTGTTATAAAATTGCATGGATATAAGAACCAGATTCACACACACATAAATATATTTGCACTTATATAAATATAGTATACATATATATGTATAGTGCACAGTACATATATAAATACAGTACAAATAATAACAAATATATATAATGTAAACATATATTTTGTTTTATTTTATTATTGTTTTATTCATTTTATTTTTTTAAATTTTTTTTAAATTTTTTTATTTTTTTTATTTATTTTTTTTATTATTTTTTTTATTTTATTTTGATATTTTTTAAAAATATTTTCTACTTCTTTTTACTTTTTTTTCCCTTCTTTTGTTTTAACTTTTTTTTTTTTGTATATATATTTTTATTTTCCTCATTTATTTATTTTGATATATACTAGTGATTACACTGTACAACTAACAACTTTCTTATATTATACTAATGCTTACTATTACTATTATACTAATACTTACTAATACTATTATTTATTATTATTGTTCATAAAAAAAAAAAATAAAAAAAAAATAAAAAATAAAAAAAAATTAAAAACATACACATACCTACAAATATTTATCAATTAATTAATATTATATATTTTATAGTAAAAGATATAGCTGCGCCCTTTTTAAAAATTCTACAACAACATCAACTGCTTCACAATCATCCCGCAGAGCTTCCGCCAAGTTTCTTGGTATTCCCAGCTGTTGAAGCAGCATCCTGTAGCGAGAGCAGTCTTCGAATATGTGTTTTACAGTGATCGGCTGATTGCATCTCCCACAGGCTGGTGGGGACATTATAGGGCGATCGTATGTTTTCATTTATTTTATGGAATTTTGAATCAAAGTGACTATAAGTTTGTAATCCTGACCTAAGGAGGGGAGGATTGTAAGGTGGCAATGTAAATAATTTAAATCAAGCATACAATTACATAGAACAAAAAAGATATCCCCTAAAATATGACTGCCCACACAACCTACTGTCTAATCCTCAATACCTAGGTCTGATGTCCACTCTATACTAAATAACTACAAGTAAAACCCAGCTGCCTTAGACGCATATATCAAGTTTGTACTCACAGAGGGCCAAAATCCGGAGGTAAATCATCTCTCGCGCAGGAGAGTCCGCTCAAAAACTGTCTGTTTTCCAAGATTTTGCTGGCTCAGCGGTTTCCAGCTCTCTCTGCCCCCTTTAGGTCTAGGCAGCTTCAATAGATAGCACAACACTCCCCTTGAGTAATGCCTATCCGTTATAAGTATTAATTAAAATTTCATAGGAATACTTAATTATTACTATAATAAATATTTGCTTACGTATGATTATTGTAGAAAAGTTAAATGGGGGAGTAATTTTTTTCCAGCAAACATTCGATCAATTTTATTAAATAACTAAGTCAATAAATTTCGATACTCTTTTATTAAAATATTCTAGCACTTAAACATGGTATCATTAGTGTCACAACTGATTATTAACCCCTTAAGAAGACCTCGCTCGGGATACGGATGAAGTTTCGATTTTCGGGTAAATTTACGGATATTTAATGCCATCGCCAAGTAAATGTATTTAATTGGTGTTTAACTTAACTGTTGTTACCTAGATAAATGGTTTGTATTCCTTTTGGCCGGATTGTGCTTTTCTTTGTTTTTCTACTACCTTGAAGTCTAAGTTAACTCGAGTAATGTTGAAAACCATGATATATTTTTTTTTTCTTTTTTACGAAACTCAACTCAGAGATTTGGGCAAACATCATTGATATTTGATGCCTATTTGAATAAATGAAGCCGTTTCCAGACTTCCACCGATCTATTTTACAGCATACATCTGATTTTCTACTCTAGAAATAAATAAACAACTTTTGACACCAACTTTTTATAGTGTACTTTAAGTGGCACGTTAAATTATACTGTACTTATTATTATTTTTTCTGTACTGATGTTAATTTCTCTTTTAGTGTGACATCCGATGGAAGCGCAGAGAATGTCAAGAGCAAAGATGTTTTTGACAATGCAGACTTCGATTATTGGGATGGAAACCGTAATAATACCGGACCGCCCCACACGGAAGCACCAGTCCGCCCCATCGGGTAGCCTGCGACTTTCAATATTGAAGAGCGCACCCATTCTGAGACAGAAAATTACAATACAAATTATATGAGAGAAGACAATTTTATTACAGTGGATCATATATTATTGGTAAAGGGGTAAAGCAAAGATAACAACATAGAGACAGTTTGGTGCAGTTAAAAGAACGAATGGCCCGCTTTTTCACAGGCTCAAAAATAGTCGGATTTTGATGAAATTTGGTACAACTATCCTTTGTCTGATATAAAAGGTCGAGTTCGTTAACCAGCCAAATCCGCCAAACGAAACACTATGATTTCAGAGCAATATGCGTGAAAATAATCATGCATTTTACAGATTTGCCTATAAAGGCTTCTAACTACACTTTTTATTGGTTCTATACACAGCGAAACGGATAAACCCATTTTGAAGGAGATATCCATAACCTTTTTTTTTTTCACCTTATTAAAAAAGAAGATCCTCCAAAATGCAACCAATGTAACAAACAAATAACCGTAGTCCATATATTTGAAGAATGCCCCCGGTACGAAAACCTGTTAAACCAAAATAATCCCCCTCTTAATGTCATTTCTTAAAGATGCAAACCTCCTGCAAAAGATATGAAAAAAATAGATTAATAAAAAAAAATTAAATAAATAAAAAAAAGGGTTATTTAAAAAAAAAAAAAAAAATATATATTAAAATCACATCCTAAGTTTAAGAAAAGATTGTAATTAGTCTTACTTTATTATAATTGCCTTAATTAAAGGCGATAACTACATTAATTTATAAGTCTTAGAATACATTAATTTTCTAATTTTAAGAAAATATTAAAATTAGTCTTAGTTTAAATTATAATTGCCATATTAGATTTTAAGACAATAATTATAATAATCTGTAACCAATTATTTTATACAATAGTACAGTATTAGTAATATCGTAGCGACACCTATCCCACTAACTCACAGACGTCTCAAAATTTCATTAAATTCCTAAGTCAAACATTTTTAAAACAAAACCTTTTCTAACCAATATACACTCCCCGACAAAATTATAGGCCACCCTATATTATGTTAGTTTTTTTTTCATTATTTAATGTTATATTTAAGCCAAAGCAAATACATACTGTTCTAATGTCACTGACTTTTGGATGAGCATGTCTGTAATGAGTCCTGATCCTTCTTTCCTAAGGATTACCTGAAATGTAAATATTTACGCGCGACAAAAGTATAGGCCAGTCACTCAGCTCTTATCTAAATCTTTCTCTAGGAACAGTTTTAGTGAACAAGACATTCATTAATTCAATCAGCGAGTCTAATTAAACCTGACTAAGTAATAATTAGAGGAAAAGTGTTGTCTGAGAGTGAAAAATTAAAACATTGCACGATAAAAATTGGACAATATCGAAAATCGCTCGAACTTTAAATAGAAGTAGGCATTTCATAAAAAATTTCCTTAGGCTGGGTAATGATTATGGCCAAAAGAAAAGCATTGGTAGGCTAAAGGTCCAAGAACAGCGAGCTATTTCACGTTGTGCTTCCAACTCTTCAGCCAAGGCGAGAGAAATTTGTGAACAAGCAGGGGTGCAAACAAACATCAGGAATGTTCAACACCTTCTGCAAAAGGCACATCACTTAAAGCACCTTAAACTGAAGTTCAACTCCCCTTTTACAAAAGCACACAATGCCAACAGGAAGAAGTTTACTTCGGAACACATCACTTGGGGAAAGAGATGGAAGAAAGTTATCTTCAGCGATAAAAAGCAGTTTCATCTGGATGGCCCTGGTGGATATCGATATTATTTTCATGATTTACGAAAAGAATAACAATTTTTTAGTATCCGTCAAATGGGAGGAGCAGGTATTATGGTTTGGGCTAGGATAGGATACTATGGAAAGACAGAATTCGTATTTTGTTCACTACATTGAATGCGAAAAAGTATAGAGACATCGTCCGGAAACAAATTGTCGAAAGAGGAGAAGAGCTGACCCCAGCTTGCTCACAAATTTCGGTTGTCTTGGCTGAAGAGTTGGAAACACAATGTGAAATGGCTCGCTGTTCTTGGACCGTGGGCCTACCAATGCTTTTCTTTTGGCCATAATCATTATCCAGCCGAAGGAAATTCCTTCGGCCTGCTTCTATTTTAAGTTCGAGCGATTTTCAATATTGTCTAATTTTTATCGTGCAATGTTTTAATCAACCGTTTTTCACTCTCAGACAACACTTTTCCTCTAGTTATTACTTAATCAGGTTTAATTAGATCCGCTGATTGAGTTAATGAATGTCTTGTTCACTAAAACTGTTCCTAGAGGAAGATTTAGATAAGAACTGAGTGGGTGGCCTATACTTTTGTCGCGCGTAAATATTTACATTTCAGGTAAATCCTTAGGGAAGAAGGATCAGGACTCATTACAGACATGCTCATCCAAAAGTCAGTGACATTAGAACAGTATGTATTTTCTTTGGCTTAAGTAAAACATTAAATAATGACAAAAACTAACTACTACTAACTAGGGTTGCCTTTAATTTTGTCGGGGAGTGTATTGGAAGACGCAAATAACCTAGTAGTAGAGCGTGAAACTCCATATCTATCTATCATAACCTTTTTTTATGAAAACTGAATAGAACTAGTTTTCCAAATAATTTTCAGTTACTTACAAATGATAGATTCAGTTGAAACTTTTTATAGATATTCGACATTCATCCAAACAAAGATATATACATTTTAGTTACGTTTGGAGTTGAGAAAGAAAAAAATGTATTAACAGATATAAAACGTTGTAGGATTTTCGTATATTTTTTTAAATATCTCAAAAACGGTTGGAAAATCTTGGTAAGTGGACATAAATGATTCAAAAGATTACTAAATTTCCTACAATAATGGTTTTGAAGTAATTTGCGATGGGGCTATTGCATTTGAAGAAATCGGTGCTTGTATTTCGATTATGTCGGTTTCGTTTTTTTGATAGTTTTCTCTATTCGGTTGGTAGATAATAATGAACGATCCTCCCCCTTAAAGCTTTATATATTATTCACAAAATAATCAATGTAGTTATGCTCCATTAAAAAAAATTAATACTAATTTTACAAACAAAAAAATATATTTAAAAAAAAGAAACGTCAGACGACATTATCCATTATGTTGAATGATTCCAGTTGATTTTTCTTGTTTATCGGTCTAATTTGAAAAATTCTGCAGCACTTCTTGTATTATTGATTCGACGAAAAAGCAAAGACATGACCGTACTTATAGTTTGGTGAGCTCATAGTGGGCTTTATTGGTATATCAGTATTAAAGTACTTAGTTGTAATACTATTTGTATGTCTAGAATATATAATAATTGTAATGCACATTGGTTTGTAATATATTTTAATGTTGTTAGCACTGAATATTTATTTATTTATTTTTAAGGCAGTTCAACCACTAGGGTCATTGTTGAATATTTATTTTTAAAATATGTTTATTAATAAATATATATTAACAAATTCTGGTTTATTTGTAAGCCCATGACAACATTGTACATGAAAAAAGTGTCTTCCGTAAAATGAAAAACGTCAAATTCTTTCACAACAAATATTGTTTTTCGCGCTACGCGACATAGGAGAAATAAATAATTATAATTTAGTATCAAATAATTTAATGGGCTTTCTGGTAGGACTTAACCATAGGAGTTAGAACAAAAGGACGTGGGGTATTTCTGCGAAGACCACATCCAGTTACTTTCAAGTATCTGTAGTGATTTTGGTATTTACGGATTAGCTTACAAGTTATCTATTACTTCTTTACAGGTTATCTAAGGTTAGAAATCATATTATATAAATAAAATAGGTAATCAAAAGTTAATATAGTAATGAAAAATATTTAACATCACTGCAATCACTACTAAAAGTAACTTTTTTTTTTTCACTTCTATATTTATAAAATATGGTTTCTAAGTAACCCTTAGATAACATGTTTTAAATACGTTATAGATCCAGCCTAAAAGTATTACTTACAAATTTTGTAAGTAATACTTTTAGGCTGGTTCTATAACGTATTTATATTTTATATTTATTTCGCATTATGGCCATACGTGCTAAGCGTTTCCGCTCGCTACGCTCGCTCAAGAAGATATCAAAATTCTAGTCAATCCAACTCTATTCTATTAATTTTTGCGAGTTAGATTGACTAGAGTGTTAAAGGTTACTTTACTACCAGCAACAACCAATAGAATTGCCCAATAGGAAATGCTAATGAGTTATGCGCCGGCGCTGAATCACTACAGATACTTCACAAGTAACTGGAGAAGTAACTGGATGTGGACTTCGCAAAAAGGCCCAGGACGTGCGTGCTGCATGCAGTCTGTAACACTCAGGGGAATGGATGATATCGGAAAAATGAATCGAGGGTTTCAGGATAGCCCATACTCCCTGTCTTCAACAGTAATATAAGTCATGAGTTGAAGCGTGAAGGTACGTTTGAGTAAAATCTCCATCCATAGAATGCGCTCCTTCCAGCCCTGAAATCTCTCTGGGAACTGTGGACGCCGTAAGGGCTAGGACCTCCCACCATGGCCTCTACAGAGGAACTGAAAAAAGCCAATAAAATTCAAGCATACAAAGGGAGAAACATTAGTAACATTTCGTGGATTTGCCATACTCTGACAATAAAATATTTCCCTCACAATTATAATAAAAATCGGACAGAATACTGAACAAATCTTCTATATATATAAAAATGACCTGTCTGTCTGCTTATCTGTTTGTTCCGCATACAAATCCACACCGTTTGACCGATTTTGACCAAACCTGGCACACAAGTAAGTCTTGATACGGGGAGTCTCATAGGCTAGGTCAAAATAGTGAAATTTCAAAATTTGGTCAAAAGGTCAGAAGTTTTGTTGAAGAAAAATTGGCTACACTGATCCTTTCAGATTCTGACGTCCATTTTGAATAGACGGCCATTAAAACCTTCTAGATTTTGTTAAACACTGTTGTCGTGCTTTCAGTAAAATTTTTCTTGAATCTAATGCGTCCATTTAATCTCAAGCGTAACCTTAACTCACTTCTATGACACAATTTAATGATCCACTAACAGAGCAAAGAAGGGTTCGGACATTCACTTTTGTCGTAAGTATCTACTACTAGATTATAAATTGATTAATAATCAACTTTTGGTTTTTAAATGTATTTACTACTTTTTTCTAAATTATATTTATTTTCTTTAAGTTATGATAATCTATTATAATTTATTTATTAATATCACCATTTTGTTGGAAGCTGATGTATCCATATAGACTTAATAATTTGCTAATCGCCTCCGTTGCGGCCAAGCAATAAATAAATGAAATAATAATGTAATGCAGTTTATTTCAACAGTCACTGTCTAACTAAGGAGTGCTGGCCTTTCTTTGATAAGAGCTATCTACTTGCAGGCTCTGGTGCTGGCCTCTGTCGGCTGCTTCACGAATTACTTGACAGATATATAAATTCACACGGTTTGACCGATTTTGACGTAACTTGGTACATAGGTTGATCTTGATATGGGGAGTGTCATCGGAAGAATGTAGGTGTAGCATGGCACGCCGGGGACCAGCTAGTATAATTATAAAAATTAAAATGTGTTCATAAAAACTGTTAAATATACACCAGAAGATTTAAGACTTTGCCTAGACTGGTTGGTATTTTTGTACCAAGTCTCACCAAATTCGGACTATTTATGAGCCTGCTAGAGCTTTCTTTATCTTTCTTAAAAAATGTATTAGAAAAATCCTATTTCAATATTTTGTGGCATATATTTCAACTATGATGCATAGTTTGTTATGCAAGTTGGGTTATGGCAGTTTCTGTGCATTTTCAGGCCTAAGTTCTTGATTTTCTTCGAGATTTCTTTGGAGTAAGTGTTTACATTTTTCAGAAAAGATACCAAGCTTCTGTTTTTTTTTTTTGTATTTCATGCAAAAGGTTCTACAACGATGAATAGAAAATAGGTCGTATTTTTTTTTTGTTGTGCTTTATTAATAAATTACATGAGCTGGATAAATAACTTATTGTTTTAACGGTCTAAAGTCAGCCAGGTTTATTGAATCATGAAGGTACAGGAGATGGTATACCGCCTGGGATGACAGGAAGCGGTAGTCCGCCAGGCCTTACAGCACCAGGAGGGATTGGCAAACCACCACGATTTACTGGGAGTACACCTGTAGGTACGACCTGATCCGTGGTGTACTGCCCGGTTTTGGGGATGTGGGCGCCTTCTGCGTGGAAGCCTGTCTCGTCGGCGTACCAGTTCACCGTGATGGGTGTTCCATCGGGAGCCGTATAGGAGTAAGAGCCTCTAGATGTCTGGGCTTCCAGCTCTGGCTGTCCTGGGTTCTTCAGGAAACCCTCTTCTGATACGGAGATGCCATTTCCAGTCTCGAAGCTATATGGAAGTTAACCAATAAGTATTATTATTGATATAAATATTTCCATTAATGTACACAAAAAAAATCTGTTAGAAATGGAATGAAACTCCTCGCCCCAGCAATAGAACCACTAGAATTGGGAAGGCATCAATCATGCTTTTAAAAATTCTGACTCGCAGGAATTGCGTCATCTTAGCGCGTTTCTGCTCTCATTTGGAAGCTTAGATGGAAACAATTTGTTAAAAATCATGTATTAATGTAAAATGAAGTCTCAAAGAGAAGCAAGACCTAAAGCAGACGTTCTCAGACTTTTTTCACATAGACCACATTCACAAGTTTGTTGGACCAGTAGACCACCTGCAGCTGCTATATGCAATAAAACTTGACAAAAAATGTGAAGATTAGATCTAACTATGGAAATTTGCGTTGCGGCTGAGTTCCAACCAAGAATTAATAGCTTTCGAAAATAGAACAAAAGTGAGAATTGATGGGTTAAATTATTCGATTGTGCTGTGACTTTTTCCGGCGCTGGCAAATACTAAGATCGTTTCAGTTTACTTTACTTTTCTTTTCAAAATTCCGGAAAAAAATGCGTAACGTGTATCCTTGGGATTCGTATTTATATTGGAGAAGAATCAAACAAGTTCATGGAAGATAGCAAGCACACACACCGCGAGCCGTTTTTCGTCCCTTTGCACGTATGAACAAGCATTACGGACTGTTTTGCAAGTCTCGACACGTCGAGACGCGTCGTGCTAAATTTGCAAAGTTTTTATAAATAACAGTTGCTGAGCTTCTTAAAATATTTACGGATTACATTGATAGGTGAAAATAAAACGCCACAAAATGTGTATCCTAGAAATAGTACCTTCCCCTCAGGAATGCAAGTGAACCTTACCTGTATTTGTATGAGCCATCAAAGTTGTTCTCGTTGACATAGGAGATAATAGGTATGTCATTGTATGCTAGAGGTACATTAGGTGCTAGTGGTAGTCCGTTCCTCGGTACGATAGGCAAGGGGCGTTGAAGAGGAACTGCTGGTGGAGGACCCTGAGCAGCTACGTAGCCGGAGAGAACAACCATACAAACGATCTGAAAAGAGATATAAGTTATGAAGATTTTTTTTTTTTTTTTTTTTTTTTTTTTTTTTTTTTTTTTTTTTTTTTAGTGAAATACAAAATAAACCTATTTTTTGATGAGATTTAATAAAACTGTGTCCGCTTGTCGCTGTAACGAACCTCAATTTGGTGATCTTTCAATAAGACTTTGACAATTAGAACACTACTGAAAGATTGTAGACAACGAAGGGATCAAGACATACCAATTGAATGTAACTCATCCATCAACAAAATACTAAATCATTTTAAAACACTAAACGTGTTGAACAAAATATAAAATAAATATATTACAGAAAATAACCTATGTTAACCTCTCATTTTTTGTTTTAATTTTTAATTTATTTCTTTCTGTCTTTATTAATTCATTTTTTAGTTACTTATTGTTATTTATTTTTGTAATTTATTCATATTTTTGCATTCCATGAAAAATATGGTTATTTATATATATTTATAAACATACACATGCATGTATGAATAAATACATATACATTTCCGTCACATGAGGTAATTCAATTATTTATATTTGTTTAATTATCTGTATTATTTGTTTCTTGATAGAATAACAGTTACAATCCCTATGAGTTTATCGCCTAGGATCCGAAGCTTACCAGCAAATAATAGAAAACATAAATAATTCCTCTAACAGTGATAATTGAATATGTCCAGCGGGAAATGGTCAAACTTACATTTTTATTATTTCGGGGCTTTTAATAAAAATAAAGTTTTTTTTATTTAATTTTTTTTAAAGCAAATCAATCACGCGGGCCATTGTTTCCTTCTAAATTTAGTTAAAAGTAATAACTCATGGGCGTATATAAGGGGGGGGGGCTGCAGCCCCCCCCCCCCCGAAATTTTTATTTGATCGGTAAACATTTTATAAAACCCTTAAAACTAAATTAAATAAGATCATTTAGTTCATGAAACATATTATATATTTTGGGTGTAATAGGTTTTAAGTTGGCTAAAACTCTTCCAAGATCTAAATTGTTAGTATTCCATACACCGGAAATGGTCTCAGCCCCCCCCCCCCCCCCGAAATTTTCCCAGTCCCCTCCGAAATTATTTTCTATATACGCCCATGTAATAACTTGACAAAATATCAAATAAGAATTCAACAATTGGTCTTTAATCCTCAAGACCTTGTACTAAAACAATATTTCACATAACAAAATAAGACATTCAATATTCTATATTAAGATTAATAGGGAAATATAATTGAATTATATAAATTAATAATAAAAAAAATATTAGTAATGTTTTTAATCGCTGAAAAGTACCTACCATATTTTTTTAAATTTTTATTTCAACAATCATTTTTTGAATAATGTTTTTTCATTAGGGAGTCTCAGTCAATGAGCTCAACGGTTTCATTTATTTCTACTTGAAAAATAAATTACGAACGATTCAAATTAAACATGATACCTACATATTTCTATTATGAAAAATTAGTTTCTAAAATTATATCAATTTGTAAATTAAATAACATAATATGTCCAAGCCTAACTTGAGGATTTTCTTCAAATTTAAAATAAAAATTGGCATTTTTTTAATAAAGATTAGCACTTCTATAGTGTTGTTCTAATATTGTTTGAAAATTCTATTCCGCACATAGCAAAATGAGCTTCTCGTTTATAACAACAATATTTATCTTACTATTGATGGATCATTTCATAAGTATACTTTTACATTTTTTTTTTAAATAATAGAATAATTAAGTAGGTTGTATAATAAGAAGAAAACAATGAAACTGTTGGATCTGTCTTTGAAATATTGAATGTTTTTAAAAGTGGGAATGTATTTCAACCAAACGTAGCAAGTTCACATTAACTAATTCAGTTTTTCTTTAGACGATGGAATTTTTTTTTAAATAATAGAATAATTAAGTAGGTTGTATAATAAGAAGAAAACAATGAAACTGTTGGATCTGTCTTTGAAATATTGAATGTTTTTAAAAGTGGAAATGTATTTCAACCAAACGTAGCAAGTTCACATTAACTTATTCAGTTTTTCTTTAAACGATGGAATTTTTTTCTTAAAACTTAAAAATATAAATTGACTTTTTTTCAAAATGGATTATTAATTCTGCATTAGTAAGTAAAATAATGGTGAAATTGTATTCCTTTTATTACATAATATGCCGCCCAAGACATTTTATTATTCCGATACTGTTGTATGTTAGTTTTTAAGCGCAAAAAAAAAAAAACCTACTTGTTTATCATTGCCCAAAAATTCCATTTTGATTTTCCCTTGTAACAATTTATAGTATATATACATTTATTTAAATCTCTTGTACATTTCGAATTTATCAGTTTTTTTTGGCTTGTTTGTTTTATGTTCTTTATGCATTAGGTTGATGTTTTCGGCGTTACATGTTAAGGTTTTGAACAATTAAAGTGGTCTCTTTTTTTGTACAAAATATTAATATATCTTACACTAAAAACGATTGGTTTATTTTAGTTTCTTGCTCTTATATATTTATAATTCTTTTTATATTTTTTTTACTTTAATTATTTTTCTTTTCTTTAATTTTTTTTTATTATGATTTTTTAACTTGTTGTTAATTTATTCATTTTGTTTTGTAGATAATACCGATACTTATTTTATTATTGAATAATCATTTTATAAGCCTTATATTGAACGTTTACATTTGTTACTTATTAAATAAATAACATTGTAGACTAATAAAGTAGTGATTTTAACTATAGATCTGATAAAAGGTTTATTTCGTTTTCTTGGTTCATTTTGGAAGGCTAAATTCTAAAAAAAATCAAAGGTCGGCTTGACTACTCACGACTTTCATGTTTATCCAATGGGCTGTACTGGAGAACACAACTTGACTCGAAAGAAGATCCACCTTCCTTATATACCGTGTCTCTGAAAGATTCCCCTCCACGCCATTGCTTGACCCCAAGTCAACAGCTTGACAGCCTCCAATTAGTTTAAAGCAACATTCGAAATTGGTGTAGAAATCCATTTAATTCTGGGAAAAAGTAAAGTAAATAAGATATCCTTGATTCAAGGGAAATATCAGTGTTGTTTCACCATTTGCGCCGTGGATGCAAGATGAACCTCTGTACAAGCTGTACTCGACGCATGCAAGTGAACTAATGCAACTTTCTAAAGCAGGCTACACACGATTCAGGCAGGCCTATAAGTTAGGCCTGAACAGTCCGCCGGTCGCCTAAACGTGTATATATTCCGGCCTGAACAGTCTTAACTGACAGACCGGCCGTATTATATACACGTTCAGGCGACCGGCTTTCAGGTGGACTGTTCAGGCTAGAGATGGGCATAATTTTATTTATAAATAAAAATACGAATTTATTCGTACTTCATATATTTGTAAATACGAATATAAATAAATTCGTATTCAAAAGTATGAATCCGAATTAGTTTTATTCACATATATTAAATATAAAAGTCCGACTCGCAGGAACTGCCTCATCTTAGCGCGGTTCCGTTCTTATCCCTAGTCTAATTTCGAAAGATTAAAATAGAAGCAGTTATTATTTTGTTGAGAGGAGATCGTTGACCGTTGATGATGCAAGGTAGGGATTGTCCGGGTTAGGTCACTGCTACTTAATAATACATACCCCATATGTGTATGTATGTGGGCATATATATGTACATATGTGTGCGTGTATATGTGTATGTATATATGCATATATATAAATATATATATTATATATATATATACATATATATATGTATATATATATATATATATATATATATATATATATATGTTAGGTATATTTACATAGATATGTGCATATATTAGTGTTAAATATGTCCTACTTGTATTTACAGCCCTGATGAAGGCTTGAAGTTCAAGCCGAAACGTCGGCACAATAAAACCATTTTTACGATAAAATGTAGTTTTATTAAGTAGCAGTGACTGAACCCTGACAGTTATATTTTGGTTCCACCAGTCTTGAAAGGTAGGATTTACAATCTTACCTGGAAGGGTCGGCAACACTAGAAACCGTCCCGCTAGTTACAAGGTCTTGGAATCTTGGAACTCTATATTTCTAACAATAAATTGTTTCTGTTATTTTACTTAACCTGTTTTATTTTCGAATACATTATCCAACTATAAGCAATTAAAAAATAACAAGGAATAAAATACAGACAAAAAGAACACTTCGAATAAGCGAAATCAATTACTTTAAAGCTTTAAGCTCTTATTTCTCCGATTGACATCGCCTAATCAAAACTTTCATTAGAACCTTTTATGTAGAGCATTTAATAAGCTTTCTAATGGTATTCTTCCGTTTATCAAAATTCTCAACAGTTTTCGAGATATTAATGAAAGTTCCCAAAATTTATATTATTTCTAGCAACAGAAAATTGGCCTCATTTTTCATATCCTGTTTTACACACAAAATTTTCGCAACATAAGAAATTACAAAAATAAAAAGCAATAAAAAACTAAGGGAAAGAGACAAAAATTACAACAAGAACGACAAAAACCCGTTCATAAGAACAAAACAGACGTATTTGAAGTTTTAAGCACTTATTTCTCCGATTGACATAACCTAATCAAAAATAGTTTTAGAATTTTTTTTGTAGAGAATTTAGTAAGCTTTCAAATAGATTCTATCCACTTACCACGATTTCCCAACCGTGTTCGAGATATTAATGAAAGTATACGAACTTCCCAAAACTTTTCATGTCTGTTCATAAAATATTTTATTCTAACCCTTCCTTAACTCCAAACGTAACAAAACTTTCAACATATTAGTTTTAATGAAAGTAGAACATGCAGATAAAGTTTCAACTGAATCCCGTAATTCTAAGTACCCAAACCAAAAACGGTATTCAAAAACTATTTTTCCAATTTTCTCGAAAACGGTTAAAGCGACCGCCTTCAAAATGGTTTCATTCGTTTTCCTAGCCCAGGAATCATATAAAACGAGTACTTACAAGCTTATGAACTCAAAAACGTAAGCGTTACGATTTTTTTTGCGCGAATTTCGCCCCAAACGCCATTTATTCACAATTTATTCACATTATAATTTGTGAATACAAATTTATTTACAATCGAGGTCTTCCGTAAAAAAAAAAAAAAAAAAAAAAAAAAAAAATATAGAAGGTTTTTTTTTTTGTTTTTTTTTCTTGATGGGCCACTACAGACTGGCTGGTGGTTCCGCGGTAATACGGACTCGGGGTAAAAAAAAAAAATATAGGCGCTAATAACATAGAGGTTATCCGCCTTACAAAAAAAAAAAAAAAAAAAAAATCACCTTCAATAACATTCGTAATATCATCTTAATACGAATAAATTCATAATTTATTTGCGAATTTTATTGTGATAAATTTGTATTCACAAATTATAATGTGAATAAATTTGTATTCGTATATTTTAATGTGATTTTTTTTGTAATCACTTGATTTTTTGTAAATATTCACATTTTTTGTGATTATTTACAATTTTTTCTGTGAATTTATTTGTATTCGCAGGAAAATTTGCGAATAAAATTTTATTTGTACTTTTATATTTAATATATGTGAATAAAAATAAATTCGTATTCATACTTTTGAATACGAATTTATTTATATTCGTATTCACAAATATATGAAGTACGAATAAATTCGTATTTTTATTTATAAATAAAATTTTGCCCATCTCTGGTTCAGGCCTAACTATGAGTTCAATTTTACCACCAATCAGTATGAGGGTGGTTATCGAATGTCAAGTATTATTATTAAAAGTCCGAATCGCAGGAACTGCGTCATGTTAGCGCGGTTCCGTTCATATCTCTAGTGCCATTAGTAAAGCTATAGAAGCAGCTATTGGTAAGTTTGATCCTTGGTTTAAATTATAAAATAAAATCTCAAAGAGAAGAAAGTTTAAGGCGCCACAACAGGAAAATGTATCTTAAGCAGAAATGATTCTCCCGCCTTCTCAAGGTTCGCTCTAGGAAAACACTATTTCCAATAAATATCTCATCTTCTAACCTTATTTTACTAAAATATTAATTTTACTGATAAATTCAATTTAAAACATCAAATCAGAAACAAATGGCAAAATGACTGGACAAACTTGTCCACAAATAACAAATTGCCACAAATAAAACGGAACATTGCAGAATGGCCTTACTGCCACACACAAAATAGAAGAGAAGAAGTTGTACTAACTAGGCTCAGAATTGGACACACACGAGTACTTAATGATAAACAAAGAAAAGTCTATATGCATATTTAACAGTGAACTAAACGTAAAACACATACTAACAGAATGCCGACAACGTCAAACTCTAGACTTACCATATGACATATCTGAATTACTTACTGACAGCAGTCCACAAATAGCAACAATCCTTACACATCTCAATTCTATTAATATGTATAGGGAGAAATTTAACACTTTCAAAAACCATATTATTTTTAAAAGGTTACAGAGAATCATTCCGTGTAAACTCTACTATATTCAAACAAGTACAATAAATAACATAAGGAAGGTATCGCGTCACTTGGTACACTGTAAAGAACGAATATGTACGTAATGTATATGTTTTGTAATGAATGAATATGTAACATTGTATAATTGTGTAATCCGATGTATAACTAATTGATCAACCAGATGTATATGAATAATATCACTTGTTCATAGATGCATATATGCTATAACTGTTTCGAACGAATCGCCTCAGATGCGCATGGATACTCATAAATAAACTTAAAAAAAGAAAAAAAAGTATTAGAGCCAATGTTTATCCAATAACTTTGAACCAGTGCAAGAAAAACTTTTGAAATTTAACACATGCATTATACTAATTGATGTGAGTAAAATTGGAAAGTATCATAATTCTACAATGAAGCGTTTCTGAGATATAGGCGATGAAAAATCGCAATTTATACGACTCACTCATCAAGATTATTAGGCACTTCCCGAAAACCTAAAGACTGGAATTTTTTTAGATAGATGGACATTAGGGTGTTATTTAAGGCAAAAATCAAAAAATCCTGAAAAGTGGGATTATTTGTTTGGTACTTCTTATTCCTTCGGAATTCATCATTCAATCCGAACCCCATCATGTGGGGTATGCAATGAATCGTTTCGGTAAGAAAACATCTAAAACTAAAGGGAAAAGTTGAGTTGAGGCCATTCTGCAGGGTTTTTTGTATACAAGCAAAAATACTAGACAAACATCTCGACGCACTACCAAGCTTTAAGCCACGCGCCATCCACCTCAAGCCAAACACGGACGGCGCTAACTCAAAATCCACTTACAAAAATAATTTTATATCTCCCCCCCCCACACGAGCGTTTTCTAAAAATTCAGGACAGATTTCACACCTCTGATTCTGGTAAATCATCAGGTCCATCTATTTAAGTTGCTTATCCATTAAGAACCCATGAGAAAATTCATGTTTCTCCCTAAAGGTTACCCCACACACGATCAGCCTAGAATGACTGAAGAGTTTCAGATGTATGCGGGAAAGGACGACCACATTTTTAAGAAAATTCTCCCATTTACTACGTCCAGGACTTCGCTATTAATTGTTTACTGCTGAATTCTTCGTTCCAGAACCTCATGCATGGAATATTAAAATAGCTGTTTGGTTTTTAAAGATAACTAGTCACCCACTGGGCCTATAGACTGCATTATTTGCAATTAATGTAAGCCTTAAGTTTTTTGATTTTTCCTTATTAAATAAAAACTACCTAAATTACTTAAATTTAAATTTTGTAAACGTTCTCATTTTCACATCTTCAACTTCAATTCAGTACTATTTTTTTTGAAGATATTTTTATTTAAATTTTGATAAGTATTGTATTATTTTAATAAACGTCAAGTATTTTAATAACTATTAGTGTTTATAATTTTTTAAAAAATTACAATACCCCAAAAAATCAATCGGATCCCCTGTGACCCTTAAACAGGGGATCCGACGTCACTAGTTATGGCGGTTTTTTAGCGCGGTTCCTCCCTCCCCCATAGGGAGGAACCCCGCTTATAAGGTTGATACAATGAAACAATCCGGAAGTGCCGACTAGAAAATTTCGCGTTTCAGAACCCCTAGAAACCGAAAATAACGGTGGTTCAAATTTGTATATATATATATATGTATATATTTATTTATATATATATATATATATATATATATTTGTCTGTTCGCTCTCTAGCTAGAAGACGAATGGTCCGATTTTGATGAAATTTGGTACAAAAATCTGGCGTCCAATTTGAAAGGTCAAGTTCGTTAACCAGCAAAATCCGCCCACTGGAAGATGGCGTTTGGGGCGAAATTCGCGCAAAAAAAATCGTAACGCTTACGTTTTTGAGTTCATAAGCTTGTAAGGACTCTTTTTATATGCTTCATGGGCTAGGAAAACGAATGAAACCATTTTCAAGGCGATAGCTTTAACCGTTTTCGAGAAAATTGGAAAAATAGTTTTTGAATACCGTTTTTGGTTTGGGTACATAGAATCACGGGATTCAGTTGAAACATTATCTGCATGTTCTTCTTTCATTAAAACTAATATGTTGAAAGTTATGTTACGTTTGGAGTTAAGGAAGGGTTAGAATAAAATATTTTATTAACAGACATGAAAAGTTTTGGGAACTTTGTATACTTTCATTAATATCTCGAACACGGTTGGGAAATCGTGGTAAGTAGATAGAAACTATTTGAAAGCTTACTAAATTTTCTACAAAAAAGATTCTAAAACTATTTTTGAGTAGGTTATGTCAATCGGAGAAATAAGTGCTTAAATCTTCAAATACGTCTGTTTTTTTCTTATGAACGGGTTTTTGTCGTTCTTTTTGTAATTTTTGTCTCTTTCCCTTGGTTTTTTATTGCTTTTTATTTTTGTAATTTCTTATGTTGGGAAAATGTATTTGTATGTAAAACAGGATAGGAAAAATGAGACCAATTTTCTGTTGCTAGAAATAATGAAAATTTTGGGAACTTCGTATACTTCCATTAATATCTTGAAAACGATTGAAAATCTTGGGAAGCGAAAGGTTACCATTCGAAAGCTTACTAAATGGTCTACAAAAAAGGTTTTGAGGAAAGTTTTGAATAAGCGATGTCAATCGGATGAAATAAGTGCTTAAACTTTGAAGTAATTGATTTCGTTTATTTCATACGGTTCTTTTGGTCTGTTTTTATTCCTATTTTTTCATTTCTTATAGTTGGATAATGTATTTGACAATAAAACAGATTAATTAAAATAAGAAAAACAATTCATTGTTAGAAATATATCAGGCTGTACCTTATGAAATGTCAGTTTTGGATTTGCCGATTTCCTTCAAATGTCTTGAAACTGTCGAGGCTCCTAGTCCGAGTTCTTTGGCATATTCCCTATTGTTTGCTATTGCTTATAGTAGTCAAGTGTATTTGCCAATAACACAGGATACGGGCGGAACCTTGGGATTCTCAGATCCCGTATGAATATCTATTAGGCCCTCTTCGTATATTTTCATTAATATCTCAAAAAGGGTTAGGAAATCGTGGAAAAATGTTTTGAAGAAATGTTTGATGGGGTCGTCACATTAGGAGAAATAAGTGCTTAAAACTTAGTTAGTTAGTTTCGTTTATTTAAACGGATCTATTTGTGTGTTTCCCGCAGTTTTTTTTTTCACTGCTCGTCATTTTTGTAATTTCTTATAGTAGTCAAATGTATTTGTCAGTAAACAGGATACGTATAATTAGAAACAATATTTTGTTTGTTAGAATTCGAAGATGCCGTACGAATATCTAGATATTACCTGTGGGTTAATATGTTTTTTGAGTTGAAGCTTTAAAGCCTCAACAGGAATATTTGTGTAATCACCCTTCACAGTTAATTTATTAGAATCATGAGTGACCGTTTTTGTGTTACAACTAACAATCTTTGAAAACGAAGTTTAACTATCCTTGTTATTGTTATTTTCCTTCTGTTTGGCCGAAATTTTCTATTCGTGGTGTAATTCTCCTTGAATTTTTTGACTAGATCAAGAACCTATTTTAAGCACTCTTAAATTCCTTAATTTAATTCAGGAAGTTTATCAAGCTTGATATAATCACTTTTGGGTTAATACGGGTGGTCTATACCGAGTCCTTTGTTTGTAAACACAAAGAGCTTTCTGAGTAACGGTAAAGGGCAGTAAAAGTATATGACTGACTACCTGGAAGTAGACCCTGCATACAGAGAATTGCAATACGAGACCTCATTCATCTTTCACCAGCTACCGTGTAACACCTTAGATCTGTTTATATTGTTTTACTCAGTGTGAACAAGTGTTGAAAGTGCCTAAAATTTTATATTTTTATTCCTTGTTATTTTTTAATTGCTTAGAGTTGGATAATGTATTTGAAAATAAAACAGGTTAAGAAAAATAAGAAATCAATTTAATGTTAGAGATATGGATTTCCAAGATTTAGCTTTTCAACTGCCTAGCGTCCTTCCTAGGGAGGGTTGTTTGTCTTTGATTTTGGTACTTAGAATTATGGGATACAGTTGAAACATTTTCTGCGTGTTCAACACTAATATGTTGAAATTTTTGTTACGTTTAGGGTAAAGGAAGAGTTAGAATAAAATATTTTATTAACAGACAAAAAAAGTTTTGGTAACTTTGTATACTTTCGTTAGTATCTCGAAAACCGTTGACAATCTTGTGAAGCGGAAGATTACCATTCGAAAGCTTACTAAATGCTCTACAAAAAAGGTTCTGTACATGGACGTATATAAAAACAATTTCGGGGGCGGGGGTCTGAGACCATTTCCAGGGTATGGAATACTAAATATTTAGAGCTTGGAATAGCTTTAGGCAACTAAAACGCTATTACACGTAAAATAAAATATGTTTTATGAACTAAGTGATCTTATTTAATTTATTTTTAAGGGTTTTACGAGAAGTTTTCATCATTAATTCAAAATTTCGGGACGGGGCTGCAGCCCCATCAGCCCCCCCCCTCATATATGCCCATGCTTCTGTACCCTCTAGAAAGGCTTTATTAGGCATATTTTGTATTGATTTATAGAGCTTTGCTTTAGAATGAGAGCAGGATTGTGTAATTTCCGCATCTGTGTAAAAGTTAGTTACTGTCGGTGTCCCTGACGCCTTAATATCACTTTTATTCGAGATATTCGAGAGGATTTTGACAATTTTCACGAGATATATAAAAAAAAATAAGTTTATTTCTTTTCTAAGCTTATCAAATGGCACTAGGGACATGAACGGAACCGCGCTAAGATGCTGCAGTTCCTGCGAGTCGGACTTTTTTTTACACACACCCCACATTTCACCATTTCTACCACATAACACCCCATCTACAAATTCCTCAACCCCACAGTCCACTCAAAAAGTTATAAATCTTAGAAACAAATATGTATGTATGTTTAAAAGGTGCTATTCGCAAGGCTCAGCCATTCCCAACAAGGACGTCGTTTGGTTTTTAAAGATAACTAGACACCCATTGGGCCTATAGACTTCAAATTGCACTTCAATTGAAGCTAATAAAATTTGCTATAACTTTCATTCTCAAGGGAGCTGACAGATGTACCATGCTTAGATTTTATCGAGCCTTTACCAGGTCGCTACTGGATTATGGTTCTATAGTATATTCATCTGCCAGTTCAAATACACTAAAAGCATTAGACTCAGTGCACAATACTGGAATCCGGATAGCTTTAGGAGCTTTTAGATCCAGTCCTGTGAAGAGTCTATATGCAGAGTCGGGAGAGCTTCCGCTTGATAATAGACGTCAGATGATTTGTCTTAAATTTATTACAAAATCAAAATCATTAAATTCACAGTGTGTAAGTTCATTTTTAGATAATCCATATAAAGATCTCTACACTGAAAGAGGAACAAAACGTAAGCCGCTCATAGTGCGCTGTATGCTTGATAGAGAGAATGGACATGTTCTTACACAACCAACTCACGCACAAAGACATCTTTCAATTCCTCCCTGGAGAGTAAGCAACTTAAAAATTGACCTTACATTAACTAAATTTAAAAAGAAAATCGCACTTTCTAAACACTTTTACAAGACAACGTACAAGCATTTAACTGAAACGACTACAGACACAGTGTACATATTTACTGATGGATCTAAGATGAATGACGGCGTCGGTGCAGCTGCTATTATAAATGAAGAAAAACATCTCGTCACCTTACCAAAGAGCACGAGCATATACACCGCTGAGCTGCATGGCATTCTCTTAGGTCTAACTAACGTACAGACTACAACACAGAACATAACACTATGCTCGGACTCGTTAAGTTGTTTACTCTCCTTACACATATATAACACTAATCCTGTCATCATTGACATTTTAGAACATATCATCAGACTTTAGACGCACAACATACTGGTAACAATGTTGTGGGTCCCAGGACATGAAAATATTGGACAAACAACGACTGCGGACGAACAAGCAAAACACGCCAGCAGACGGGAATCAGTGGACTCTAACTTACTAACGACTGAAGACTTACATTTACTAATTACAGAAAATATCCGTCTTGAATGGCAAGCCTCATGGTACAGCACAAGAGATAACCTCCTAAGAGAGATAAAAAGCAGTACTCATGAATGGCAAGCTAATACGCAATTAACAAGACGTGATGAAGTTGTAATTACAAGACTACGCATTGGACATACACACTTAACACATTCCTATCTCATGACAAAACAAGACAGACCTATATGCCAGACATGCAACAGGCCACTGACAATTAAACACTTACTAACAGAATGCAAAACACGAGACTACTTAACTATACCATATCACATGTCTGAATTATTTTCCGAAAGCAGCCCACACATTGTTACCATACTACAACACTTACATAAAATAAAACATTATAACAAAATATGAGGTATGGATGTATGCAGGTATGGATGTATGTGTGTGAGTCACTGTAAATGTGTGTGTGTGTGCGCGCGCGTGCGTGTGTGTGTGTGTGTGTGTGTGTGTGTGTGTGTGTGTGTGTGTGTGTGTGTGTGTGTGAGTGTGTGTGTCCGCACACGTAGATGTGGCTTAAGAAGAGAAAATAAAGTCCTCTTATTAAATCTCTACGAATACAGACACAGACATAATAATGATTTTTATCTTGCAATAAAAAATTATTTTACTTATTATTATTATAATTTTTTCAATTTTTATTAATTAACTGTGTAATTTTTCTTGTATATTTTATTTGCATCTATTTCTTTATTTTCTCATTTTTTTTGACTTTGTATAAATTTTAATTTTTTTTTTTTTTTTTTTACTAACCATTTATGTGAGCAAATCGCCTTGCTGTTGTGAAGCTCCGTAAATAAATAAATTATTCCGGCCTGCATATCCCTCCAAACACGTCTGAAGGTTAAATTTTACACATTTTGGGGAAAGTAGCCAAACTTTGAAGAGCTGTATCGCGGATGTTTTTATACCTAAAGAGTTTGTTTTACCGTCAGAAGCTTTTAAATTTTATCTTTTTTTAAGAGTCCACGGTTTAGGATATAGGCTATAAGTCAAAAACAAAAAAATGACCAAAAATTTCAATGTTTTGCGACTGGTGCTCAGTTGGCACTTGTTTTTGAAGCTGACAAATTGGGCACACACTACTGGGGTTGCCCCGAACAGAACCCCGAAAAATCAGCGTTACACGTTTTAGTATCTGTTCGGCCTATCTCGTGGGTAACTGTCTTTAATAACACTGGCCAACAAAAAAATATTTGGAATGTTTCCTTCACTTCATGAGTCAAATCTTACTAATTTTGGGTTGAAAAAAAAAAAAACGAAAATGACAATGAAAAAATTTTATTATCTCTAGTTTCTGTGATAGACCAATGGGTCAAAATATATAACGTTAACAAATTAAGGCAAATCTGTAAATTTTAAACCATACGTTTATCAACATTATAAATTAATTTGGATTCATTAAATAATAATTACATTTTTAAAGAGTTGAAAATTAATGGGAGAATACTTGGGAGGTTGGATATTATTACCATCATGTGGATTTCATGGCTGTCTCTTGTAGACGAGTTGTGGAGCATCCCTACACACGCACCAACAGTAATCTGCAAGCATTCATTCATTCAAACGGCCCTGATATCTTTGTTCCATTACAGAAATATCCTGATGGAATCTCTCACCGTGTTCATCACTCACCGCACCACAACTAGGAGGGAAAAAGTAGATGAGAGTGGAGAAAATGAATTTTGAGAGACATGTTGGATCCAAGTTCATGATATTTTTGTAGAAGTATCCTCACCAACTGAACATAGTTATCTTCTCTTTTGTTCTCCAAAAACCCTTTAATAACTCCCTTGAACGCATTCCAGACTTCCTTTTCTTTCCCCTCGAAACTCTGTCAAACGCAGGATCCTTCACAAGCTCCCGAATTTGTGGCCCAACAAAAACACCTTCCTTAACTTTTGCATCACTTAAGAAAGCAAATTTTCCCCTCAAATATCTAAAGGCCTCTCTAATGCCTTTGACAAAGTTTTTCATCAAACCGAGTTTTATATGTAGTGGTGGAAGAAATATATATTTCGGGTCGACGAGAGGCAGGGCAACAACATTTTTCTTTTCACTAGGGCCAAGAGTTCATGCAGGCCAGTCTGTTTGAATGTAATGTGATTTCCTACCCCTACTGTCCCACATATATAAAAAGCAGCAGTATTTAGTATACCCAAGTTGCATTCCTAAAAGTATAGCGATGACCTTTAGATCACCACAGATTTTCCACTTGTGTTCAGCATATTTGATTGAGTGGAGGAGGGCTTTCATGTTTTCATAAGTCTCTTTCATGTATATAACCTCAAAATAGCTGTAAAATGTTTGGTTTCGTCAGTTAACAGGTGTACCAACATCCAAAAAATAAATTTCTCAACAAAGTGAAAGATGACCACGTAAAAAGCGACATGTTACTGTTCATGTGAACGAGTACTTGTCACTTTTTACTCATGCAGCATAGTGAAGTGTCCAGTGTAACTACTAGTCCTTAGTAAAACCTGTCGATGAGTGCACTCTGCATTTTTTTGTAAATAAATAGAATAATTTGGTTATTAGTTTGTCTATTAATATACATACATGCTATTATCTATGACATTTCGCATGATTATCTACCCCAGGTTCTCTGAATAGACCTTCACTCATACGCTGGAAATTTCATGAAATGAAGAAGAACCAAGGATGTGAAGGGAGAAGGGAAAGGTCAGCTGCTAATCAAAACAATAATTACACACGGACGAGCTTAAAATATTTATTTTTTTAAATATCAACTGCGATTGGCTCATTTTTTTTATAGGAATAAAGATAACGATCTTCAGAGAAGTCCATATATAGTTTTCCATATCTTCTCGTCATGTTCCAGCTACATTCGGGGTTCGCTGTATCCTGTTCCTGCCATATTATTGTAGGATATTCACTATTTAAATGGGGACGCTTTTATTATTCATCAAGATCAATAGACGAAAATGTGAAGTTTTTGTGTATTTATTAAGTAGTGTAGTACCAGCAATACACAAAACTCTGGAAAGAAACTAATTACAAAATTAATAATTGAAACAGTTTCTCTTTATTTATATAGGTTATTTTAAGCCAATTATTGAAGAATGCAGTCTACACTACAGGAATTCTAACGAAAGTGCTTAGTTATGCAGCTCCTGCGTGACGGAACCTTTAATTTTAATTTTATAGGTACTACTTACTCTTCTTTCATTCAAGATCAAGACTCCTCCTTTCAGAATCTTGCAGATATCTTGTAAAAGCGGCGGAGGAAATATACACTTACGAATGCTTAGCAATACACTAAGGTAACAGTCTAACAGAATAACATTAAAGTTCTAGTAGCCCACAATTCCATTATCAACGTAACCCAAGAATGACCCCATTGTTTACAGACCTGATTCTTGCTTCAATTTCCTTTACTTTTTTTTTTAGTTTATTTTTCTCTCTTGCTCACATGTTTGGTTTTACTCTTTTTTTTTTTACTAACTTTTGTAAATTATAATATAATGCAGTCCTATAAGTAATTACTGTCGTATTAAAAGTAAGTATGTCAGATTTATCTAAATCTGAAAAATTATTCGCAGCCTTGAAATATAAGATCTAGGGTCACCTTGTAAGGTCCCATCAATCTTAAGTAATTACTTATAGTACTGCATTATATTATAATTTACGATTTGCAGGGAAAAATAATTTCGATGTGCACTGATGGAAGACATTTCGTTTTACAGACAGTCTATGTTTTTTGATTTTTTACAAAGAAATCCCGATTATTATTCTTGGCCATTGTATTTTAGACAATTATTGTTGTGTTCGAATTTATCTAGTAATTGTTATTATTTGAAATTTTACTGTTTTGTATTAGTAAATAATTTAGATATTTGGTATGTTATTGAAATTGTATCCTTAAGTAATCTGTGCTAATGGCCTAAAGAGCCGATGCACAAAAATGGGTGGAGAGAGGTATAATCCCAAATGTAATTTTGAGTGCTGTGTTAAATAAAATAACAACCAATGTGTTCTCGACGTACGCTTCATTATCAAAATGTTGCCCTTATTACAAAGAAAGTTTGACGGTATAAAAAAAAATATTAGGTGCATTACACTGATAATGTTCTTTTACTTGCTAACAAAAAATTTTCAACATTCATTTTATTATGCTGTAAATACATACGGCCGCATGTATGGCCATGTAATTTACAGGACAAAACTTCAAAACATGCTCTTTCTATGCGGAGTGGATCGCTAAGTACAATTTTTTTTCTACACCAAATAAACAAAGGATAATTGAGTTTCATTGCAGATATCTTCACAACCTAAATGCACCAAGTTCATGGTACATTTTGGCATAAAAGAAAATTCTTTTAAAAGCTACATATATACTTGAGACTTCCTGAGTAATAACAATTTATTGTTTTACTTTTCACTAAAAACTGTGAGGTTTATTCCCCACTCGGCACCACTGTGCGACGCACTGTGGTGCCGAGTGGGAAAAACCTAAAACCGAAGGTGTTCAATCGCGTTTGAACTAACTTTTTGTTATACCTAATTAGTTGTAGAAAACTGCTTTCATGTATGACTTTTCCATTTCATTAATATATCACATAACACCTTTTAGCACTTTCCTCCGAAGGAAAGTAGCTATTGAGGTTGGACTCATGACGGAATTTTTGAAAAATTTCTTCAAATCTTTATCGATCCTACCTAGTAGACACCGAAAATGACCCCCGTTAAAATTTATATATATATATATATATATATATATATATATATATATATATATATATATATATATATATATGTGTGTGTCTGTTAACACGATAGCGGCCAGAGTTTTTGTTTTTTCGTCACGAAACTTGGTATATAGCATTCAATTAGCAAACGGTTGAACGAGTTCGTTAACCACCAAAGTCGGTCCACCGGAAGGGGGGGTTTACCCCGAACCCAAAACACTAATTTGACTATTCAGCCGTAATATTTGTTATTTTTCAACGAAACTTGGTATTCGTAGTGGTAATATATAGAGAAAAGTGAGATATAAAAATGAACTAAATCGGTTCATTAGAAGGGGGGGTTTACTCCGGACCCACAATACCAATTCGCCACTACCAGCCGTGATTTTTGGTTTATTTCGACGAAACTCGGTATTCGTAGTGGTAATCCACAGGTAAATATGTGTTGTAAAAATAAACTAAATCGGTTCATTAGGAGGGGGGTTTACTCCGGACCCACAATACCAATTCGCCACTACCAGCCGTGATTTTTGGTATATTTCGAAGAAACTCGGTATTCGTAGAGGTAATCTACAGGTAAATATGTATTGTAAAAATGAACTAAATCGGTTCATTAGAAGGGGGAGTTTACTCCCGACCCAAATTCCTAATATACTCATACCGGTCGTAATTTCTGTGTTAACCGTTTTCTCACCGAGTAAAAATCTTATAGTTTTTAGTGAAAAGTAAAATAATATTCTATACCACTTATTTTATTCCTGTAAAAAATTACCCAGGAAGTCTCTTGTGTATATGTAACTTTTAAAAGAATTTTCTTTATTGCCAAAACGTAGCATGAACTTGGTGCATTTAGGTTCTGAAGATATCTGTAATGGAACTCAATTATGCTTAGTTTATTTGGAGTAGAAAAAAAGCTGTACTTAGCTATCCTCTCCGCATAGTTTTACCTAAAAGTACATGTTTTGAAGTAGCTTTCATATAAATTTCATCGCCGTACTCGGCCGTATGTGTTCACAGCCTAATAAAATGAAGGTGTCTATTAGCGATGCGATTATTTTGCCAAAAACTAGTTTACCATTATTATTTTCTGAAGGGAGTTGTTAAACGCTTTGTGATAGCAAGTAACTGAACATTTATAGTGAAATCTACCTAATATCTCGTGTAAAAATGTCAACATTTATTCGTTATAAGCGAAAATTTTAAGAACAGTCAACAGTATTGCATTGCTTGTTAATTTATTCAACTCAGCACACGAAAATACATTTGGAAGGATACATATCTCCCTATTATGTTAAACTATCGAATATGAAAAATTTCGTTTTTAGATTCGAGACTTTGCTGTTAGATTGTAGACGATACGGCTTGTCGCAACTCTAACCCCTCTAGAATAGCCTTTAATGCCTTAAATAAAGTATTGAATAAAACCATTTTTCAATATATTACTCCGTCAATGGATGGAATATGTTCGCTCTCTAGTTTACTCCAATTTGCATATTCGATAGTTTGTCATGGTAGGGACGATATCTCCATCAATTAAGTAAAATATGACTTTTTTAAATTAAATACTTACTCTTTTTTCACGGTTTTCGTAATACAAAATCCCTTTATCTGTCAAAATAATTATTCTATCGAATGGTCAGTGGTCTCATTCGACTCAGCACTAAAACATACCTTAAAAATGATACCAAAATGAGAAAATTTCAAGTACCTACAGGTTTTTTCCCCAATGTCTGGAGTTTGACACCACTGTCCCAACACCGAGCCTGGGCCTCCTCTAAGAGCCTCCCCCAGTTTCTCAGCAGTGTGGTCTTCTGCTCCAGATCCTAAAGCAGAGCTGCCAGCAGGCTGTCCTGCCATCTGGTCCTCGGCCTTTCTACGTATATTTTGGAGCGCAGCTACTCTTACATTTGTCGGTAGTAGCATCCATTCTGGTTACATGCCCTCCCAATCTTACAAAGTCCATAAACACATCTATGTAAACTTCTCTGCAAAGTCTTGTCATTCTTACTATTCACTTCAGACTCAAGCTATACGAAGCTTTTATTCTCCCGATCTTGAATGAACCTACTTCGAATGGAGAGTTCAGATCCACCTCACCACCAACTCTCAAGTACTTGGTTTTTCTAAAACACCAGTCTTGCAGCTGCTTCAAGGGCTGTAAATGCTTCTGTTGAGACCACCCTATAATATCTCCACTACCTCAAGCATCCCTCAATATAAATAAATGTAATCACCCGGGCTATGTTTTGCTAAACTCAAAACATACTTTTAATGAACAACATCTAAGTTTCTACTTAGTTCCTATGGACACTTATTTTAGTAACACCGGAGATGAACAGGGAATAATCTTTATATTGAAACACAAAATATATTTTTATTTCTGTCAGAAAAATACAATGGCTTATATCTGTCCGTTTTCCTCATTGGACCTCTGTTCCTCTGTATATTCCGCTCTTGGACGCCTCTGTACTGCTCCTTGTCCAACGAGTCCTCCTTGGGAGTGGAATCCTGTCTCGTCGGCATACCAGGTGACTGTGATGACTTGACCTTCTGGTGATGTGTATGTATAGCTACCTTTAGCTGTCTGGGCTTCCAGTTCTGGCTGTCCTGGGTTCTTCAAGGCACCTTCCTCTTGTACGGATATTCCATTACCGGTCTCGTAACTGGAAATGGATTGAAAGATCATAAATACTTTAGGAAATTAATTATATATATATATATATATATATATATATATATATATATATATATACACACACACACATATAAATTTGAACCACCTGTATTATCAAGAGCAAAGCCCTTTAAAACCTATAGGTCGACGTCATAAGCGGGTTCCCTCCCTGCAGGAGGAAATGCCCTAAAATTAATGAGGAACAACATTTTTAACACTTCACCATGTATTTTGATGCGGCGCGCCGCGGCTCACAGTGGTCCCTTTTCAATAATCATGGTGCGAAAGTTACTTAGAGTTCATGGATCCCGTTCAAACTTGGTATAGTGTTTATTAAAGGATTGAAAAGTACTTCTGCTTTGGTTTTATAAATAGGAGGTGGGATATAGAGCAGAAGGAAAGGTGCTTGCTCAAATTATCAATACGTTCTCAGCTAATATCCAGCGTATAATTTGTTTGAAATATTAAAAGCCATTTTTAATATTAATTAAACATTGTTTTGGATAATAATAAATATGTTTAATAATAATAATATTTATTTACATATTAACTACCAATCATCATTTATATTAGTAGTAGCCGAATGCCCGTGCTTAGTCACGGTTCCCGTCATACTATTTGCTATTCATCAATTGATAAGTAATCAAAGTATAATGTTTCTTGAGACTGGGGCGCTCCGGACCAGAGTCAACAAAGAAATAATTTAGATATACCCGTACCGGCAGAAATTCGTTGTCAATAATAAATGGACGGTAAAATTAAAAAAAAAAAAAAAAAATATGTTTCCAAGATGTCATTTGGAAACACACATTATATTTGCGAGCATTATTCCGATTGGGGATGCTGATGGGTGACGAGGCTGTGCAAGGGTTCGGGATATTATTACCCCGGATGGACCATCACCAGGTATAGCGTAAACTCCATGCGGGAAAAAATCGCAATCCATTTCTATTAATTCAAGGTCTGCCATTGTAGTCGAAATTAACCGCAATTCAAAATAGTTCTATGGAATAGAAACAGTACAATAACAGCTGTTCTGTTATCGTCCTAGCAATCGACCATGCTGCCTAGGCGTGCATGGTCTAACCAACTATAACTTTAATCTCTAAAAATATTTAAAAATTCGAATATCAAAAAATCCTTTCTTAGCGAGCGTCTATGTTCTATAGGGAGTGTCCATGCAAAATTTCAAATTTTTCTGTCGAGTGGTTTGGGCTGGGCGATGATAGGTGCGCTCTCTCCGTCTTGATTATTGTGTTGGTAGGGACCGGTGTCTACAGTTCATTACCCTAGCAGGTAAAACCTTTGTGACCGGTTACCTTCTTAACGGTATGGTAGTAAGGGGGTGGGCCAAGTTTCCTTTGGCGTGGAATACCTATACCGACATTCTTGAACTGCGGGCCTTAACTACTTGTTAAAATCACGGAATTTCAGAGATGTAACATAGACTTTATGGTATTACAACTGTACAATACCAAAAAACCTTTGTTACTCCAAACTCAACCGAAATGTCGAACATAGAAAAGAGTTTACATAACACAGCTACAAACACCGAAAATATGAGATTCCTGACAGTTAAAATATTAGACGAAGGGAAGAATTTTAACAATATTAGCCCTTTTGCGATCTTCAAATGGACATCGAAGATAAGCAAAGACATTAAAGTGAGTAAATCGAAAAAAGACGGTACACTAACTATAAAATGTGATAGCATACATAAATATAACCAATTTTTGGAACAACAAAACTTCGAAACATATACAATTACAGTCTCCCCACATAAAAGTCTAAACGTTTCGAGAGGTGTCTTCCGATGTTCAGATATCGAAAATATTCGCGACAAAGACATTATATCGGAACTTAGCGATCAAAAAGTTATTAGTTTACGAAGAATTACCCCCAAAAACGGTGGAACACTCTTCGTAGCCATATTTAGAGGATCAACATTGCCACCAAAAATAAGGCTGGGATATTTATCAATTCCCGTAAGCATTTATATTCCACTGCCGTTGCGTTGTTTCAGATGCCATCGGCTTAATCATACAGCTCGTGCATTCAATGCAAAAAATGATATATGCGGAAGGTGCTCACGAGAAAAACATGAGGGCACTTGCGAAGAAATCAAGTGCTGCAACTGCGGCCAAGATCAATACTCCTGGGACAAAAAATGCGAAGTTTATCAGAGAGAATCTAAAATTGTTAAAAAAAATGGCTGTAGAACCAATACCGTACAACGAAGCCAAGAAACTTATATCGCCTAAAAGTTTAAATTCTTACTCTGAAAAAGCGAGCATGAATAGTGAAAATTCAATACTAAAAAGATTATCGGAGCTCATGAATAAAATTGAGACTCTATTGGAAATTCTAAAACACCCAATCAGCAAGAATCTTCTCTGAAGACAAACACGAACAACAAAGGTCAAGATGCACAAATAGGAAAAGTAGAAACGTACTTAGGTGTTATAGACGAAAGGCTAAGCAGCCTCGAAGAAAAAATTACTACTAAAAATGTTAATCACCCATCAATGGAAAGCATACATTCAACGATTGAATCTTCAACTAATAATGACGGGAACTTAATGTCACCACCGGAACAACTCGGAAGAAGAGGAAGCAATAGAACAAGGAAAAAAAGATGATTCACGAACTCATCAAATCACATCGTTTCCTGCTACATTTATGTAGTGTCGATTGTTTCTCAGTGGCACATATCTTTTTTCCTAGGTCCTTATGGCAGTACTCCAATGAAATATAAACGGTGCTCATAGACATTACGCTGATCTAAAGCTCCTTATACACGACAAGAGCAAAACATTCAACATCATAGCACTACAAGAGACACACACCACTCCAGGTAAGCAAATCTCCATGCACGGCTATAATTCTTACTATAAAGACTTCACGCTGGGTAGTAGGGCTTGAGGCGGTGTCGGTATTTTTGTTAAAGACTGTATCTTTAGTGAACCTTTGAGGTTATTCAGGACAGTCCAAGCAGTAGCTGTTACTGCCCACATTCCGTTCAAGGTTACTATCTGCTTTATTTATCTACCACCAGGTGAGCCCATTGATTCACAAGCACTACAGAATCTTATAGGACAAATACCGACTCCCATGCTCCTCCTTGGAGATATAAATTCCGAAAGCACATTGTGGGGAGGAAAAACAACTAATGAACGAGGTAAAATAATACAAACCATTTTTGAACAAAACGACCTTATTCCCCTCAACACTAACTCACCAACACATCTCTGCCCCCGTACTGGAACTTATACAAATATTGAAGTATCTACTTGCTCGCCATCAATATATGCTCGTTTTTCATGGGAAGTTAGTAAAGATTCATTTGACAGTGACCACTTCCCAATATTCATAACCCCCGATACAATACCCCTAAATTTCCAAAATTTACCTCGTTTTAATTTCAAAAAAGCCGCCTGGGATAAATTTAAAAATCTATTTTTAGAGCATCTTGGAAATACTTCTAACCCTAACATAGATAAATTCTCGGAACTAATTACTATAGCAGCAGAGGCATCAATGACCAAAACACCTACGACTTACAAAAAACGTCCAGTTCCGTGGTGGAATGATGCGTGTAAAAAAGCAATAGCCGAGCGAAGAAAGGTGCTTCAATCGTTTAATAACAATCCATGCCTTGAATTTTTACAAGAATACAAGCGTAAAAAAGCTAAAGCCCAATGCACAATAAAAACCAGCAAAAAGAATTGCTGGATTGATTTTGTAGCATCTATTAGTAGAGATACACCCTCTAAATTAATTTGGTCAATGATAAACAAAATTACTCATAAAAAGTATAAGCCACCAATTGCGGCATTAATGAGTAACAACACATTACATACTTCCCCCGAAACAATATGTAATATTTTTGGAAAACATTTCAGCGAAATAACAAGCAACGATAGGTTATCATTAGCATCTCTAACAGAGAAAAAGAATCTAGAAAAAAACCCAATCTTCAAATCCCTAAACACCAAACACCCACTAAATGAGCCAATGACTATCACCGAGTTAAAATTCGTCCTCTCTCACGTTAAATGTACAGCACCGGGACAAGCCTTCAAAACAGGGAATTATCGTCACGCTTGGAAACAGGCTATAGTTATACCGATTAAAAAACCCAACAAGGACAGCAAATCCCCTGATAGTTATAGGCCAATAGCTCTAACAAACTGTATCTTTAAGCTTTTCGAAAGGATTTTGAACAAGAGATTATTGTGGTTCATTGAGAAAAATCAACTTCTTTCAGAATATCAGTGTGGTTTCAGACCGAATCATTCGACGATGGACCACATTGTTACTCTCGAAAATGAAATACTTAACGCCTTTCTTTGTAAGGAATCTGTTATAGCAGTGTCCTTTGACATCGAAAAGGCTTATGATACTGTTTGGCGCCGAGCTATTCTGTCGAAACTAGTGGAATGGAGTATTCAGGGACATTTCTTCAATTTTGTTCTGGATTTCAATAGAACATTTCGGGTCAAAGTTGGTGCATCGCTTTCTAACTCTTTTCCCAAAGAAAATGGAGTGCCTCAGGGAAGTGTAATCAGCACTACACTGTTTAACATTGCTATGGATACCGCCCACAAGCACATTGCCCCTCCTGTGAAGTACTGCCTGTATGTTGACGATTTGCTCATATATATAAGAACCAACAATTTACCACAAGGCGCATTATTACTACAAGATGCTATCAATAATCTTGAAAATTGGAGTGTAACTTACGGACTACATTTATCAACACAAAAAACACAAAGTATAATATTTACAAAAGAAAAGACGAACACCTCCGATACAATTGACATTAAACAATACACCTATTAGTTTTCTTAATAACATTAAATTTTTAGGACTGATTTTTGATCACAAGTTAACCTGGGTACCCCACTTCAAAAGTCTTGTTGATAAATGTAAAAAGTCTTTACATCTATTGAGGATTCTTTGCAAGACGAAGTGGGGTGGTGATAGAAGTGTTATGCTAACACTATACAGAACATATACCAGGTCTCTACTGGACTATGGAAGTGTTGCATACTCATCTGCCAAGCCCAGTGTACTGAAAATACTAGACCCTATCCACACTACTGGTATACGAATAGCTACAGGAGCCTTTAGATCAAGCCCAGCCGCAAGCCTTTTCGCCGAAAGCGGGTAACCACCATTGGAGTACAGACATATGATAAACTGTTTAAAATTTAACTTAAAAATGAAATATTTAAATAGTCAATGCGTCCCACAATCCCTAGCAAGCGATTGTTAGTGAAAAATACCAAAGAAATCCATCTAGGCAACGGCCTATCCAAGTTAGAGCACAAACTTACTCATTCAACTCTGTAATTCACAACACAACACCCTTTCTTAAAACTCCTTCCACGTGCACACCATGGACCCTTCAAAACATAAAATTTGACCTAAGCCTGACAAAAAAAAAAACCTAACCCCACATCATGACTTTTATACAAAACCATATTCAAGACATTTCTATTAAATAACTCTGACACTTCATTCATTTACATTGACGGTTCAAAAACTAATGAAGGTACCGGTGCAGTGGCAGTAGTTGGGAACCAAAATATAATGGCAAAGCTACCAAAAATAACAAGCATCTGCTCAGCTGAACTGCAAGCTATCTTACTCGCTTTAGAACATACACATGACCTAAATACTGACAGAATAACAATATACAGACTCAATAAGTGCATTACATTCATCACAGAACATTTACAGCCATAACCCAATAGTTGAACAAATCCTAGAACAAATACACAACATAAATAAACAAGTGCCTATTACTAGTTCCCAGGACATGTTGGTATTAAAGAGAGCACTGCAGTAGACACCCTTGCAAAGACAGCTACAACTAGAGACAACATCGACAAACAAGACGTTTTATATCAACACATGCAACTTGAAGCCAAGAGGTTTATCCTTCAAAAATGGCAGCGATCTTGGTACGAAACAAGGGAAAACAAACTGAGGGAAATTAAAAGCACAATTTGTGAATGGCCTTCGAGCCAGAGAAGCACAAGAAGGGAAGAAATTATTCTTTGTCGACTAAGAATAGGACATTCTCGACTTACTCACTCACACCTTATGACGAAACAAGACACACCTATCTGCCAATATTGCAACATAAACCTGGCTATCAAACACTTACTAACGGAATGCAGACTAAGACAAAACTTTGACATGCCTGATAACTTGACTGATTTACTCAGGGACGAGAACCAACATATAGAAAACACATTAGACCTTTCGAAACAAACCAGACTATATGACAAACTATAAATGAAATTAAACCCTCAATGTAATCCCAAAAATAACTAATTAATTATAATGGACTGCTTGGAAAACTAATATGTACCCATATATATATATATATATATATATATATATATATATATATATATATATATATATACTTTTTTTCCCCCTTTTTTTTTTTTTTTAAGTTAAGAAGTTTGTTAATTAAAAGTATGTAGTTTAGTTTAACATTGTAAATATTAAAATTATTAACTTAATTATGTATATGAAATATAACCTTGCTTTAATATTGTAAATAGGTAAATCGTTAAGTTAATTATAAATATGAGCTCTATACTGTGTATGTTATAGTAAATCTATAGTCTATTTATGTAAAACCATTTAATAGATCTAACAGCTATGATCAATGTAAATAATATCCAGATGTAAAGCTCTTGTCGCCAAAGCTGCGGAGTGTCTCAATAAATAAATAAATGATAGGCCTGTGAGTGAGTGAGTGATTGGTATTTGACAAATATATAGTCGACTAGCTGTTACCCGGCGTGCTACGCTACACCTACTTTCTGCATCTATAAAAGCAAAAATAAATTAGAAACCAAATAATTAATATTAAAATCTGTAACAATTTGAGTTCATTGTTTCGAACTCGAGATCTCCGAACTGTCAGTCATAAACGATTTTAACCTAGCCTATGACTCTACCCGTGTCAAGACCTACCTGTGTGCCACGTTTGGTCAAAATCGGTCAAACGGTGTGGATTTGCATAAATGACAAACATACTGACAGACAGCTGGTAGACGTTTTTGACCTAGCCTATGACACTCCCCATATCACGACCTACCTGTGTGCCGTGTTTGGTCAAAATCGGAAGAAGGGTGTGGATTTGTATAAGGAACAAACATACAGACAGACAGCTCGTAGAAATATTTGACTTATCATACGAGACTTCCTGTATCAAGACCTACCATTATTCCAAGTTTGGTCAAAATCGGTCAAACGGTTAGATTTGTATTAGGAACAAGCATACTGACAGACAGCTGATAGACGTTTTTGACCCAGCCTATGACACTCCCCGTATCACGGCCTAGCTGTGTGCCAAGTTTGGTCATAATCGGAAGATTGGTGTGGATTTGTATTAGGAACAAACATGCAGACAGACAGCTCGTAGAAATTTTTGACTTAGCCTACGAGACTTCCTGTATCAAGACCTACCATTATTCCAAGTTTGGTCAAAATCGGTCAAACGGTGTGGAGTTGTATAAGGAACAAACAAACAAACGGACAAACAGACAGACGCGTGATTTTTATATGTATAGATTATTATATTACCGCTATCACTAATTATTTAATGTCTTTCCCATTATTTATTCAGTTCATTATATGTCCTAGACGATCCAGGAGATGGACTTCCAAAAATCTTCAAGCAAGCTGAGCTCGCTCTATTTCCCTTTCTTCCCAGTCGAGTGGAGAGCATCCTGACTGACAAAGGTGTTATTTTATATCTTAACGTTTTACAATTCCCTTCTTGGTTTCTTCTTTGTTTTTTTTTAACGATTTTCTGGCCCTCCCAGGTATTCCTGAACTAGTTGATGGAAGTATCCTTTTATTTGCCTCATCAAGAATAATTTCATCATAACCAGGATGAGTAAAACTGCTGCAGCCTCACCCGTGATCTATGAACCGTTCTCCATTTCCTTAAAGAATTTTTATACAAATCTGATAACTTCTTTTTATTTAGTGCATTCTCAAGGATGCAATATTCTAATACAATCCTTCGGTAAAAGGCCTCAAATGATTTTGACTCATTAACTAATTCTGCCATTTCTCTTCTCGTAGGCATGTTATGACCTTAAACTAAAGAGAAATATATTTCAGTCAAAGCCACGAGTGTATAGAGTAGTGAAATAATACAATCTTAAATGTTTTTTTCCAAAATATATTATAATTTTAAGTGAAAATATCAAAATTTTACTTCCCAAAAATCTCTGGGTTTATCGTTAAATCAATCACAAACACTAAATTCACAAAAAATTCTACTGGACACTTGACACTTACAAAGGCAATCCTAATACAATACTGACTGATTTACCCTTCCAGAAGCCAAGGGAGATAAGGCTTGAGGGAGGGAACATCTCAGGTACTAGACACCATGGTACTAGACACTAATCTAACCCTGGATCTCTTACAAACGCAAGCAGACGCAGATGAACCGTATATTTTTTGACATGTACATCGATAGCCTAGATACGTAAGTCTCATCGTGTGCGCTAGAGAGCGTTTTTTTTTTTTTTCATACTTTCTTGAAAACCAGCTTACTAGTAAAAATAAGGTCTTATTTTGGGAGTGTTTTACTCTATCCTATTTAACGATATGAATAATTTTAAAAATTTAATAAATACATTTCCTCCTATAGATTTATAATAAGTAATAAGAATTTATACAAACACTTAGTGACTGGCCCAATGAACTTCCTCCCGCCTGCAATGAAAAACCCCAAAACGAAATCCTCCGTAACAACCATCTTTGGTACTTTGGTGTAGCTTAACGACTAGTAAAAAAAAAACTCCATAAATAACTCTCAGGGATACTCTAGAAAAAAAAAGTATGACAAGAATTCGCTACAAATAAAAAGTTCATTTTTTGCACCGTGATAGTTGAAAAGAGACCATTGTGCGGCGCGCCACGGCGCATAGAGCAACTCGTGAGAGAGCCATCTTGCCAAAATCTACTCGAAAGGTCAGTCATAAACCACCCACTGTGTTATTAATGGAGACTCGCTCAATTACTTACCTCCCTCATAAGTTTTTGGATTCCATGGTGAATCAAATCATTCATGGGAAACCTTTTGAGGATTTCATCGTGAAGGAAGCCCTGTTAGGATATGATTATTCAATAGGACGTTGAATTATCTGAGGAATCGGGAAGAAAAATCATACAAAGATAAACGCAGAATCAAAATTTGCCAATTTGAAAATAGTGATAGTAAAGTTAAAATGAAAATAAAACGAATGATATCAATATTCCTAATTAGCGTCTAGTATATTAAAAAATATATATATTGTTTAAATATTTGAACTCCGTCTTCTTATTTACTGTTTTTCCCCTATTTTTAATTATATGTATATTTTATTTTATTTTTCTTCTTATTGGGTTCTTTTCTTTATTCTAAATTTTTATATTCACAAAATCGAATGTGTGTCTATATTTTATTGCATGGTCTACTAATGCTGTTCGGTTGTCATTCTCGTCTATAGTTTTAACACAATGGTGACTTAATTGCCAACCTTGGTCTTCCTCTGCCGCTTGGCATTTCTATTGGTATGTAGTAGCTTATTTCTTTGTAAAATTAATTAATGTTACTATTAGCTACTATATTTGTCATTGGTATGTAGTTTCTTATTTCTTTGTAAAATCAATTAATGTTACTAATTACTATTAAAATCAATTATTGTACCTACTTACTTTTTCATTCTAAGAATTTAAGACGATATGTTCTTTTATAAGTTAATTGTATCTATAGTTCTGTTAGCTATCACAATTATAATTTTTTTTTTGTTTCTGTATTAATTTCTTTTTTTTGTCATTTTAGCTGACGAAGGCTACCAATGAGTAGCCGAAACGTCCGAAATATAGATTTTTTAAAACAAAATCATATTGAGGTTTATTTAGCCGAATCCCAACCATTCCATCTTTACTTATCACCTCGACGGCTAACAATCTAATCATCATATAGTTTTAAGGTGCTGTTTTATCCTCTTTTTTAGAAGCTGTCCAGATTCTCCTACATATACTTTTTCACATGTAGCACAATTAATTTGGTAAACATTATATTTGGTTTCCTTTTGTTTTAGTTTATCTTTTATTCTACTATAAGATTTTTTAATTTTATTTTGGTATCTCCAAGATATTTTCACTACCTGCGTTTTTTATCTTATTCGCAATAATCGGGTTATACTGAAATGTGTTATAGTTAATTATTTCTATTGATTTTATCTTAGTTTCTTGGTCTCTTTGCTGTTCCAGAATGTGGGTATTGGTAGTCCGTTCGTCAGAATTTAAAAGTCCGGTCATTGTTTTAGTGGGCATTTTAATCAAGAAATCGTCCAGCTTTGTCTGCATCATCAATTTCCGTCGTTTCGTTTTAATTTCATTGTCATCCGCTAATTGAGTTTCGTTAATTTTACGTTTTAAATTTTTGCTGCTATTATTATCTAATCTCGATGTCGTTTTTTTTCCGGATAGTTTTATCTTTTTTGTTGAAATCGGTATGTCAGTCACCTCATTATTTGATTCGTCCCTTTTTATTTTAAGTCTATTGTTTCCGTTAAAATAGTCGTCAGAAAATTTAAAAATATTTACGTCAAAAGGGGTCTCCCGTGGTCTAGTGGCTAGCGCGCTGGATTCATAAGCGGGAGATGGTGGGTTCGATCCCCACCGGCGCCAGAAATTTTCTCATCTCAGGGCTCGCTGAGAAAATTCCTGGTTGCACCCTGGATGTCGGCGCTAATAGCTACGATTTGTTGATGCGCCGTAAGAAAAAAAAAAAAAAAAAAAAAAAAATTTACGTCAAAATTTAAAAGATACTTTCATGAGCCGTGATATCTTCCTTCTTCCATCACCTCTCTTTCCTAACATTTTTCCTTGGATTTATCTAAAACCGTTTAATATTTTCCTCATTAATTGATCATCTGCCTCCCCAATGCCAAGATGAATATTAAATCATAAAATCACATGAGAAGTACTATTATGTAAAAGTGTAAACCTCCTGACATATACATACAAGGGGTATTTCTCATAAAACGCTAGGCTATTGAGACATTGCCGAGACGAAAATAGCCATCGGCTAAAGAGTACTCAAGCTCTGATGGTGGTTACGCCATCTTAATGTCAGAGCCTTGGCAGATCTAAGTGGTGGTTCATGACAACTCTAGCTTCATCATGTCAGTCTATTCCTTCAGAGAATACAACCTTTTCACACGAAGCTATTAGGGTTTTCAGAATTAGGCACTTCGAAAGGTTATGATGTTGAACATTATTAATTCCTAAGGTCAAGAGTTAATTAAATAAGATTAATGAGTCAAATTAAATAACATACAATCAAAACAATCAATCCCGTAACAGGCCAGGAAGGCCCTGAGGGGCAGATGCTGTAGAGGTCTCTTATTCATGACCATACGGCACACTAGGGAGATAGTGTGGTCAGCACTATGTTCCGGCCGCCTAATTTTTCCCTTTGATACTTCGACTGCTAGAGTCATTAGCATCAAGGTACTCATTAATAAATTAAAACTAAAGGCAGGGTTGGCCTAGGGACGGCCTGGGAGGCCGAATTCAACCCATGAACGAAGACACTAGAAGAAAAAATCCATACGAGGTCAGCATGCGAGTCAAGTGCTCTACCACTGAGCTGACCTCGCCCCCGAAGCTATAACATACAGCAAAGTGAAATTATAATTTGTACTGTTTGATTGAGTTCTTTACCCTCTATGGAAAGCATTTGCAGCAAACATCTTATAATCACACAAATATACAAGCAATTACACAGATTAAAACAACACATTACAATGACGTAAAACATTAGCAACTTTAGCTAAACGCTGTAACTCAAATTGTATTCAAATTTAGACGGCTCTCGTTCCTAACTCCGTAGGTTTACTGAAATGTATCCCACCGCCAGTAGTTGTCCTTATTCGAACCGAACCCTAGTTCCACAGCCTAGTGGATAATGCCCTCCTCAAGAACTTTAAAGAAAAGAGAGATTTCTTAAAATTTACTAAAAATGTACATAATTCATTTAATTCCGGCGCTAATGACCAAGATGTAGATGCGCCGTTAAAAAAAAAATTCATTTAATTATTTTTTTTTTAATTTTTTATTTAGATTTTAACCCTTGGGAGCGCGCGCTCTTTTCCACACACGGGAACGCGCGATGTATCCGGGGGTCAAGTTCAATAAATATACACTCATTCATTAGAATAGTTTTGTTTTGAACTTATATCATATTTTTACTTTAATAATGGCATTTATTGCATTAGAATAATTATAAACGTTTAAATAAGCAAAACGTTTAAAACATCCATATAATTCTTGTAAGGGTAACAAAATCGATCTTTTTTTATTTAATTTGTTTAAATGAAGCAACATACTAGTAAAATAAATAATAAGTAGTCTTTTAAATTCAATTTAACTATTAAATAAAAATTAAGGAGTAGAAAACATACTTATAAATATAAAACGTTTAAGAAACTGTAAGTTTTACCTTGAATCAAGTAAAAATAGATCAAATCAAATAGTGAAAATAATAAAGTGAACAAATAAGCAAAAGATAAACAAAAAGAGATCATAAGAATAACAGAAACTGTAAGTTTTACCATGAATCAAGTAAAAATAGGTCAAATCAAATAGTGAAAATAATAAAGTGAACAAATAAGCAAAAGATAAACAAAAAGAGATCATAAGAATAACAGAAACTGTAAGTTTTACCATGAATCAAATAAAAATAGGTCAAATCAAATAGTGAAAATGATAAAGTGAACAAATAAGCAAAAGATAAACAAAAAGAGATCATAAGAATAACAGAAACTGTAAGTTTTACCATGAATCAAATAAAAATAGGTCAAATCAAATAGTGAAAATGATAAAGTGAACAAATAAGCAAAAGATAAACAAAAGGAGATCATAAGAATAACAGAAACTGTAAGTTTTACCATGAATCAAATAAAAATAGGTCAAATCAAATAGTGAAAATGATAAAGTGAACAAATAAGCAAAAGATAAACAAAAAGAGATCATGAGAATAACAGAAACTGTAAATTTTACCATGAATCAAATAAAAATAGGTCAAATCAAATAGTGAAAATGATAAAGTGAACAAATAAGCAAAAGATAAACAAAAAGAGATCATAATAATAACAGAACTATCATCAGTTGGGCTGCTGTGAAATTGTAAGTAATAATGTTGATATTATTATACTTATTTATTTATTTATTGTGTTTCGTATTTTGTACGATAAACACACTGAGTTAAGTCTTCTAAGAGATCAGGAATTGATTATAAATTTATATATTATTATGAATCCAGGATGTATGGATTTAAATAAAATATATTAAAGGCTTAAAAATGATTAGAGCTTTAACTTTAAGTCATAAAAGTAATGCATTTTTTCATGGGATAAAAATGTGATTGCATCAACGAATCTTCTAGGTCTTCATATGAGATCGTATAATCCTGTATTTCGTAGATATGTTAAGATACTGTCTATGTACTGGCTACCTTCAGCGAGAAGTTCACACATGTTGTAAGGGATGGTTAAGTCTTGTCGTCTAATGCAGTCTGTTAGAATGTGTTTTATTGTTAAGTCTGAATTACAAATTTCACACGATGGACTCACTTGTCTTGTCATTAAGTATTTGTGAGTAAGTCTTGAAAGATCATACTTCTACAGGATCATTATTATACTTGTAATCACATTGTTGAGATTGTTGATGCAACAAAGTAAACATTGGTCGCATGAGCCCCAAGCAATACGGGGACTCGCGTTAAATGTGTGATAATATTATATTTTTAATAATCTAAAGGACATTTGAGAAATTGTAATGCCTCAAATAACGCATTAACAACCAATTGGAATACAATTGGTTGGTAATTAAATTAACATGGGGACACGCGATGTTTTGAGGAAGCAAAATTGGGCCAACATAGGCTTAACTTCATCCGACGAGCAACGAAAAGAAACTGAGGCGTCAGGACCAACAAAAAATAAATAAAAAAAGTCCGACTCGCAGGAACTGCGTCATCTTAGCGCGGTTCCAGGTTTTTTTTTTTTTTTTTTTTTTTTTTTTTTTTTTTTTTTTTTTTTTTTTTTTTTTTTTTTTTTTTTACGGCACATATACATCTAGGTCATTAGCGCCGACATCCAGGGTGTAGCGAGGAATTTCACCAGCGAGCCGTGGGATGATAAAATTCCTGCCGGAGGTTGGGAATCGAACCCACCATCTCCCGCTTATGAATCCAAGGCGCTAGCCATTAGACCACGGGAGACCCCGGTTCCTGTTCATATCCCTATTCTCATTTGAAAAGCATAGAATAGAAACAGATAATATTTTCCTCGGCCTTTGTTCAAAGGGTTTTATGGCTATACCTGGGGTCAGGTCCGCAAGACGTTTCAATGAATTGGAAAATATCAAATATTTTCACACATTCCTGTGTTCTTTTACTATAGTAATAATTCTACAGATAAAATCAATTAAAAAATAAAATAAAAAAAAACAACAGCATAAAGGCAATTGAAAATATTCAAAAGACGTCAACGAATCTTTTTCTCTTGGCAAGCTATATTTCTAACAATGAATTGTTTTTCTTATTTTGCCTAATCTGTTTTATTGTAATATACATTATCCAACTATAAGCAATTAAAAAATAACAAGGAATAAAAACAGACAAAAAGAACAGTTCGAATAAGCAAAATCAATTACTTTAATGTTTTAAGCACTTATTTCTCCGATTGACATCGCCTAATCAAAACTTTCATCAGAACCTTTTTTGTAGAGCATTTAGAAAGCTTTCTAATGGTATTCTTTCGTTTACCAAGATTCTCAACCTTTTTCGAGATATTAAGGAAAATATACAAAGTTACCAAAACTTTTTAAGTCTGTTAATAAAATATTTTATTCTAACCCTTCCTTAACTCCAAACGTAACCAAAATTTTAACATATTAGTTTTGATGAAAGTAGAACATGCGGAAAATATTTCAACTGAATCCCATGATTCTAAGTACCCAAACCAAAAACGGTATTCAAAAATTATTTTTCCAATTTTCTCGAAAACGGTTAAAGCTATCGCCTTGAAAATGGTTTCATTCGTTTTCCTAGCCCAGGAATCATATAAAACGAGTACTTAGAAGCTTATGAACTCAAAAACGTAAGCGTTACGATTTTTTTTGCGCGAATTTCGCCCCAAACGCCATCTTCCAGTAGGCGGATTTTGCTGGTTAACGAACTTGACCTTTCAAATTAGACGAAGGATTTTTGTACCAAATTTCATCAAAATCGGACCATTCGTCTTCTAGCTAGAGAGCGAACAGACAAATATATATATATATATATATATATATATATATATATATATATATATATAATTAAATATATACATATATATATACAAATTTGAACCACCGTTATTTTCGGTCTCTAGGGGTTCTGAAACGCGAAATTTTCTAGTCGGCACTTCCAGTTTGTTTCATTGTATCAACCCTATAAGCGGGGTTGCACTTTATCCTATCATAGTGGATTTCCACGAGACTTTGAACATTTGTATCTACTGGGTACCGTGCCTTTTTTTTTTTTTTTTCTCTTCATAGTATCCCTATGAAGAGTGCATTTATTGTGAACACATGTACCATTGCCTTATTTGGCATATTATATGTAGTGATTATGTGTTTTGATACATATTCTATATGGAGATATAAACTTCGATAAGATGATTTACAAAACAAATTTAAATAATGTGAGTTTAAATAAATTAATTGTTTAACTTAATTACAATGATACTCTAATAAGTGAGTAATTGTGACAATAATAAACTATACTTAAAAATAAAAAATATTAAACTAAAATACTATTTTAACCGATGCTGCGGTTTCTCTTGAGCCGGAAGGATATGCAAGAGCAGATATATTGAGATACATTCATTATTGTTCAAATCAAAACATAAATTCTAATTTTATTTTTCTACATCCATGTCTATACTTTTGGTAAATTTTGAAAATTCTATTACCGTGCCTTGTCAAGGGTTAATGTAGTAAAACTTGATTGTTTTGTTAATAAAAGCTATAATAATAAGTCAAGGACTGGTAGGGACTCGGCTAAGAGATAAAACGTTAGATTTGTAGAGAAATCAATATTCTTAACCTTTCGGCTACTCTTTGGTAGCCTTCGTTAGCAAAGACTAACAGGGGAGGAGGAAGACCAAAGTTAGCACTTGACAATGGTGAAACGTTCGGACTACAGATTTCTCCAAATATCTAACCTATATGTTTATGTGCTTTAATTTAATGAGAAAAAAATAAATAAGTTGTGTACATTTATATGTAATTCTATTGAAAAAAAAGAATAAAAAAAAAAAAAAAAGAAAAAAATGAAAATAAAATAAAATAAAAATAAATAAATAAATAAATAAAAAATAAATTAAAAAAAAAAAAAATAAAAAAAAAATGTATATATAATAATAAAAAAAAAAGAAAAAAAGAAGAATAAATAAAAAAAAATAAAATAAAAAAAAAAAAAAATAAAAAAAAAAAAATTAGATATATTTTGTACGGTTAGATTTAATGTAAGGAATACTTGTAAATAAATATATTTAGGTGTAAGAGTATAAGTATATATATGCATATATGTGTGTGTGTGTGAGTGTGTGAATGTGTATGTATGCATGTGTGTATATGTGTGTGTGTATATGTATATGTGTATATGTGCGTATGTATATATATATAAATATATATGTATATGTGTATATGTGTATACATATATATATATATATATATATACATAGAAGTAGCTATAGTAGAAAGGAATATACCATCTATTGTTAGCTTTAAATTAATGAGAAAAAACAAATAAATAAATATGTTGTGTACAGTTATATGTTATTCTAATAAAAAAAAAAAAAAAAAAAAAAAAAAAAAAGGAACAGAATGTGCTTACATATTTCATGAGATTAATTAGTTAAAAACTAGGTTTAATTAAAAAACAAAAAAACAAAAAACAAAAGGTTCATAGGACGATTAAAACAGTAAGTTGTTCGTCCTTTAATTCATTCCATTCCATTCCAAATATCTAACATTTTTTCTCTAAGCCGAATACCTCTGACTTCTTATCACCTCAACGGCCAACTATCTTCATCATTTTAGAATAGTTATAATGATGGTGATTAGTTTGTTTACCTGAATTTGTAGGAGCCATCGTAGTTGTTTTCGTTGACATAAGAAATTATTGGTATTTCATTCGGGTTGTAAGCAGGTGGAGCTGCTCTTTGTGCTGAAGCAAAAGCAGCCAATAGAAGAAATGAGATTATCTGTAACAAAAAAAAAAAAAAAAAAAAAAAAAGAAAAAAAAAGAAAAGAAATTATTATAGGCAAATTTGTCAATTTAAGGTTGCTTCCAACCTAAAAATGCATAGTGTAGTGGATAATCTTATCAACGTCCCATAGATGAGAAAACTCAATCTACTGCAGGGGAGAATCGAACCTGCATCACCACAGAGATGAACCGTTTACGCTATCCACACTACCAAGTTCACAGATATGTTATGAATATATTAATTATTATTATCTTATAGCAAGTCAAAATAAACTACTTGTAAAACATGAATGATTTGAAGAAGGGACCGTTATTTTTTCCCAATTCATTTGCATACTGGAATTGCATCTTGTCTGCTTTTTCCGTTAGTTAAGAATTCCTACTAAATTATGTCATCACGTACTAAGTATATATATTTTTATTAAGCTTCTAGCGATTATTTATAATTTTAAGGGTTTACATTTGTTTTAATTAATTATTTTTTTTTATTTATTTTTTTATTATTTTTATTTTTATTTTTTTACGGCGCATCGACGAATCGTGGCCATTAGCGCCGACATCCAGGGTGCAGCCAGGAATTTTCTCAGCGAGCCTTGAGATGAGAAAATTCCTGTCGCCGGTAGGGATCGAACCCACCATCTCCCGCTTATGAATCTAGCGCGTTAGCCACTAGACCACGGGAGACCCCTTTAATTAATTATTACACATAAAATAATTTGTAGATTTGTTAGATCATGTATAATTGAAGAGGAAAATACAATGAATTAGGGGTTAGTATGATAATTAATTTTGGCCCGTCTGTGAGAGTTCAGCATTTATTAATAATTCTTATAATCTTTAAACGTTTTAGTTATTTAAATTTTTAACGTTCATTTATTATTGACAGAGAATTTTAGGACGGGTTAGCTATAGGTTACCACCCTTTTCTAGCCAGGGTAGGGCTGATGCCTTTCCTTTTTTTGAAAGAAAAGCCATCATCCCTAGTCAGAATCGAACCCACGAACCTTGGGACGGAGTGTTAAGTGCTTATGCCTTAACGCTCACAGCCACCGGGCCTCCAAATTTAAACGTTTTAAGCGTGACAGGAGATGCATCTAAATAAAAATGTATTTAGAACCAGATGACAAATCAAAAATATCTTGAGACTGTTCATAATTTGAGGCTTAAAATTGATTCCGAGATACGAATATGTTGGTAATACAGAGACATAAGAATACATATCGCACTAGTATTTCTAGTGAAACAACTCAAAATTCGGCGTTTAATGTATTTTAGTTATGAATACGAAAGACATTGGTAAATATCTCTTTATCAGCCATCAAAACTGTATGTACCTAGCTTCAGAGCTTGTACATCAGGGGGAACTTGCGCCACTCTTCGTAATGCTAAGCTCCCTAGGCAAGAGTGACACATTTTAAGTTGAGTTTTTTTTTTTAGTTGAGTCAATTTAGAAATACTACAGCGATATGTTATTTAATTTCGGCGTAATACTTTTGTTTTGGCTGTCCTCTGTTAACAGACGTTGAATCTCATAAGCATATGAAGTTGATTGCTATATCTCCATTCTGTAAGTATACGTTTGATAGCAGGAGTCCTGTTACAATATTTGCAAATAGGTTCCATAATATTAGCTTGCCTTCTGTGATATTTAGTCTATTAGCTTTAGGCCAACAAGGAGAAAACAGAATATGAGTTCAAATCCTGGCCTTTAGAATTATTTTATTCTTAAATTTTAAGAATCCTTCAGATATACAAATTATCCAACGTTTCCAATCCAAAGTCCTTCGTAAAATCCTCAACGCTCCTTTCTACGTTTCAAACCTTACCATCCATCGAGACACTGAAATACCCTTCGTTTATGATTTAGCCAAATCCCGATTCCTGACCTTTTTCTCTAAACTCCCAGCCCACCCCAATCCTCTTGGCAGTTCCCTCTCTTCCCATGTCATCCCAGATAATCCTCCTCGACGCCTTCGCCGCCATTGGCCACGAGACAATTTACAACTGGTTAATTAGCCTGTCTTATAAAGTAATGTAAATAGTGTAAATAATGTATATAGTTTAAAAAAGAGACCAAGTTTTAATTAAAATAAGAAATACCATAACTTTCACTGGGAGTGGCAGTAATGTCTGCCTTCTCCCCTTATTCACTGTGTTTTATGTATAGGTGACCATATTTACTTATTGTACATTAACTGTACAGATTGTAAATTATCAATAAAGATCAATTTAAAAAAAAAAAAATTGTTACTGACCATGTATTACTCTGTGTAATATACAGTGTTTTAATAAACTGTAACACTAACGTTGAGGCCATGCAATTTTCGACAGAAAACTTCTTTTTCCTAATTGAGCGCAGTATTTTAATACCAAATTTCATGAATATTCAGCAGTTTTTTTTAAATGATTATTTCATTTATTTTGTAATTGTAATTCTGTATTATTTAAAAAAAAATACAAATTAGTAATCATGTTTAAAAATAAAATTTTATTTTATAGCATTTAATTATTCATTTTAAATAATTTTGACCCAGGATGCCATCTTAAAATGGGGTATTACCCCCTATTGTGTTACTGATAATACCCTGTGCTCATGGCCTCAGCAGCTTATGCACAATAATTGATATAAAAAAAAAAAAATAGCCCACGAATGGCAATCAAACCTAATAATATTAAGCTGCCAAGGAATAGTTGGGATTAGGCTAGGAAAACATCAGACCGATTAGTGTAAAAAATCTATTGACTATCTTTACAAAAATCGTATTGGTGTTTCTAGCCGAATCTAAAGTATTCCCTGACTGATTACCACCTCGACGGCTAATTACCTACACCTTATCATAAAAAATATTAACCAGCAAAATAAAATTTCCCTTTTATCTTTACATGTAATAAAAATTTAATGGATCGCTGTCTGTACATGCATGATATATGAGAAAAATATTATTGGGGGCCTTCATCAACAATGATTGTTAAAATCTGTGCGTTAGTCCACGGTAATCTCAGAAACAGCTTATTCGATTTAGATGCGGGTTTCACTAATACATTGTGGTGAGCAACATTTAACAGTCAGTGTTTGTTTCATTTCAATCGGTTCATAAATAAAAACGTTATGCCATTGTAAAGGATCTAAATATCTTAAATATTGTTTTTCGCACGGCCAGCTTTATGTGGCTCTGTTACTTGTTAATCAGGCAACACACGGTCAGGCAGGCCTGTCAGCTAGACCTGAACAGTCCGCCGGAAGCCCGGTCGCCTGAACGTGCATATATTCCGGCCGGTCGGTCAGTTCAGGCGGCCGGAATATATACACGTTCAGGCGACTTCGGGCTGATTGTTCAGGCCTAACTGACAGGCCTGCCTGAATCGTGTGTAGCCTGCTTTAACAATCCTAGCAGCCTGTATGCTTGATCCCCGATGGCTACATGTCTAATATCGCTTTAAGGTAATCGGGTATAAAATACCCAAGCGACAGTGTTTATAATCCAAAATAAACCAAAAGACATATACGAAAATGCTGCCCAATGTCACTATTCCATGCGGAAAAAGTCGCGGGCACAGCTAGTTCATAATAAAAGCGTATTCTGGTATATATGGTGGGGAACGATGCTACAACTTGGATACGAAGTACCGAAGTTAATTAATTAACAACAAACGGCTAAGTAGAAATGTTAATGTTAGATTTGTGCCTAGATGAAGAGGTGCATCTTCCAAACCTTGACCTTAAAATGATGAAAAGCTCGCCAGATGACCTTTAAGGTACTTACCAATAACATGATGTCGGTGTTTCTACGGACATTTGAAGAAGATCCTTACTTATATACCCTTTGTGCCCCACCACTTTTCCAGCTAAAAGGCAAGCTCGGAGATGTTTTCAATAATAGGGTTTCTGGTGGGGGTTAAATGCTAATACATTGGCCCGACGGATACCCGAGGCTTAGAGTATTGCGTTTAAATATCGCTTTCCATCTTAAAGTGCTATAAAACTTATAGTCAGTGGTATTATGTTGGCTCATCGACCATTTCGCAATATATTTGTTGAGGTTTTGACACTTGAAATGCCTTTAAGAGTCTTCCGAGAAATAAACAAACAGTTGGTAAATGGCCTTGAATGAAAATAAAGAATAAAAATAAATAAAACGTCCGACAAAGAAGGAACGGTGCCATCTTAGCGCGTTTCTGTTCTCACCCGTAGCGTCGTTGGGAAAGATTAGGATTGAAACAGTTAAGTCTCTGCGACACAGGAAGCGATCTGTATCGCGGCGGGCAGCGATCCAACTGTCTGCGATAAGGGGAAATCACATGTAGAGCAATACTGTATGGGTGGTAACCTATAGATAACCCGTCCTAAAATTCGTAGTTAATAATAAATGGACGTTAAAATTTCAATAAATAGAATACTATGATCTATGAATACAATGAACAAGATAGAATTCATGTTTTTAAACAACATAACCTCAAAACATATGGCACTAATATTAAGTGACACAACTCAAAATAAACCTCAACTGAAAATATATCACGCTTGCCTATGTAGGGGTAATATCATTAAGGCAGGAAGAGTGACACAAGTGCTCTCTGGCTCTGATACATACAGTTTTGATGATATATATATATTTATATATATATATATATATATATATATATATATATATATATATATATATATATATATATATATTAACGAGGATCATTTTCGATGTCTACTAGATAGGATCAATTGGAATATTGGAGATAGGACATTTTTAAAAAATTCCGTCATGAGTAGAATTTCAATAGCTACTTTCCTTCGGAGGAAAAAGGTCTTACTATCAGCAGACTCAATGCTTAAAGCAGGCTACACACGATTCAGGCAGGCCTCTCAGTTAGACCTGAACAGTCCGCCTGAAAGCCGGTGGAAGTAGCCTTGTTCTTTGTTCTTATTTTAGATTCTACCTAAAACCTGATGTTACCCAGTGTGCCATGCTACACCTACTTTCTGTCTATGACTCTCCCCGTATCAAGATCTACTTGATACCCAGTTGTCTATACCCAGTTACGAAAATCAGTCAATCGGTGTGAATTTGTTTATATCTGTCTAGTAGTTTATAATGCGACCGGCAGAGGCCAGCACCACAGCCCTTCATCTAACAGCCGACAGAGGCCAGTAGCTGAGCCTGCGACTAGATAGCTCTTATCAAAGAAAGGCCAGCACTCCTTAGTTAGACAGTTACTGTTGATATAAAATTGAAATAAACTGCATTACATAATTATATAATGATGTAAAGTCATCAATGAGTTCGAGTTATTCTAATTATCAAGAACATCAACAAATAAATTTGAGACATTATTCAAAATGGCTGTTAATTCAAAATGGCCGTCAGAATCTGAATGGTTCAGTGTAGCCAATTTTTCTTGAATAAAACTTTTGACCAAATTTTGAAATTTGATTATTTTGACCTAGCGTAGTAGATTTCCCGTATCTAGACCTACCTGTGTGCCAAGTTTGGCCAAAATCTGTCAAACTGTGTAGATTTGTATAAGGAACAAACAGAAAAACATACAAACAGACAAACAGACAGACGCGTAATTTTTATATATACAGATTGTACCTGATGATGAACCTAAACTGGTTAATATAAGTAAACAATTTTTGGAGCAACTCCTGATAAGTTACTTCAAGTACTATTTGTTATTTTTGTTTGTTTTATATATTTGGGGCGCAAAACCTGACGGTCATCAGCGCCCTACCATGTAAACTTGTCACACGAATATGCATTCCATGTCCTTGGGTAGGGGTAGGTTTTATATAATGATTATGGTTATTTATATTTTAGTTCATAGGAACCTGATGAAGAATATTATACTCTACATTATATTACATGGAAAGTAAGTATGATAAACAAAGGGCTCAAAAATACTTGATGAAGTCCTGAAAGCTGTGGAAGGATAAATGCTGCTATTTCCTCCTCTGGATCATGTGGAAATGAAAGCCAGGGGCTTTGTGGCGCATGCATGCGGTATGTAAAATTTCGCGCGTAACTAAGCACATTTCTTAGAAGGTAGGAAGTGTATTTTTCATTCCTAAATATTTAAATTATCTAATGATTATATTAACCGCTAACTGTCGTGCGGGACGAGCATCTCCACAGAGCTCCACACGGCCTTCTACAGCGTTTTTCCTGTCTTACAATCGTTTAAAAATAAATTTGTCCTTTCACCGTATGCAGCTTGGAAGCTGGAAAATATCCTGGCTTTTGGACTGTGGTAACTATTAGACACCGCCAAGAGATGGCGCCTTAGTGGCATCTATGGAAGGACTTAATGACGAGTCCCAAGGATTTGATTTGAAACAAAAAGATGTGTTATATGCTTCACCGATTCCATTAATTCAGTACCCTATATCCAAATAGGTCTGTAGTTTCATATTTAATGAGTTTGCTTTGTGCAGTACCCTACACGTATATCCAAATAGGTCTGTAGTTTCATATTTAATGAGTTTGCTTTGTGCAGTACCCTATATCCAAATAGGTCTGTAGTTTCATATTTAATGAGTTTCCTTTGTGCAGTACCCTATATCCAAATAGGTCTGTAGTTTCATATTTAATGAGTTTCCTTTGTGCAGTACCCTATATCCAAATAGGTCTGTAGTTTCATATTTAATGAGTTTGCTTTGTGCAGTACCCTATATCCAAATAGGTCTGTAGTTTCATATTTAATGAGTTTACTTTGTGCAGTACCCTATATCCAAATAGGTTTCTAGTTTCATATTTAATGAGTTTACTTTGTGCAGTACCCTATATCCAAATAGGTTTCTAGTTTCATATTTAATGAGTTTACTTTGTGCAGTACCCTATATCCAAATAGGTTTCTAGTTTCATATTTAATGAGTTTACTTTGTGCAGTACCCTATATCCAAATAGGTTTCTAGTTTCATATTTAATGAGTTTACTTTGTGCAGTACCCTATATCCAAATAGGTTTCTAGTTTCATATTTAATGAGTTTACTTTGTGCAGTACCCTATATCCAAATATGTTTCTAGTTTCATATTTAATGAGTTTACTTTGTGCAGTACCCTATATCCAAATAGGTCTGTAGTTTCATATTTAATGAGTTTACTTTGTGAAGTGCGTTTTGATAAAGGTCCAAGTTGTCTTCTTAAGAGTAAGAATAATTCATATACAAACATACAATAATTAGCAAAAATATATTTTTTATATTGTTTAAGTATTTTTGACTTTGTGAAAAGCCTACAGGAAACGGCCATGACCAATAAGCACCCTCCTTGGAAATAAGGAAGGCTTCCGAGGCCACTCGCTATTCGTGGCAATCCTCATTATGCTAATATTCTCTTTAGGTTAGCAAGCTTTATTCTTATAGATGTTTTTTTATTTTCTCAATACCTTAATAATGTATGTACCTATAAATATATTTTTTAATAATAGAGAAATTTAATACTAATAATAGCAATCTTTCTACTCTTACTAACTTTGATTCTCTTAAGAGTTGAAATTGATTCTTCATAGATGACTTCAGAAACTGTAGTGAATAGTAACACATTATTGAAAGAAATGTTCGAATAAATGAATGAAAAAACACTTTATTATACGCAGGAGCAACATAACTAATCTTATTCCTCACAATGATGAGTAGGGAACGGATTTTATTGTGTTTACACATTTTTTTCTGATTCGTAAATAGTACGTGTTCATGTAATTTTGCACGTTTTAAGTGACTTTAAAGCATTTAAACAGTTTCCCATTTTACATATTTTGTCAAAACACCATATATTTACATATTCTGCCATAAATACAAATTTTTTCTGCATATTTTGATATTCTTTTTATTTTGTAATTGAAGAAATAAAGGGGCAACAGAGAAAGAATATAATACTTTACCCATTGAGTCTTGGTCACTGTGTCTTTTCTAATTGCAAGAACCAAAGTTGGCTGTATATATACTATATCAGCACTAGATACAAAAGGCATATTATTAACGGGTAGCATTGGAATCATACAGGGAGTCATACAAAAAAATCCAGGTTTTAGAAGGAGATTAAAACAAAAGGGAATAAATTAAAAGGTGGATTAGCGGGAATAAATTAAAACAAAACTTAAAAGACTGCTTAGGAAAAAACCCTGGGTGGAAATATAGCCAGATTTTTGGTGACATCCACAACGCCAAAACAGCAAGTAGATGTTTAACAGTTGTGTTGAATCCAATGGAGATTGGAGCCTTCAAATACACACCAGTCACTTCAGTAGACGTTGAAGGATCATTCAATCGCTTCAAAAATATTCTGAGATCAGACCGGCGTCATTTCACGTTTGAAAATTTTAAAAATACATGTTGCTGCAAACAATTTTCCAAAATAATATTTATTTGTAAAAATTTTGAACACAATTTTTTGCCTTTTAGCGCGGTTCCTCCCTCCCCCATAGGGAGGAACCCCGCTTATAGGGTTGATACAATGAAACAATCCGGAAGTGCCGACTAGAAAATTTCGCGTTTCAGAACCCCTAGAGACCGAAAATAACGGTGGTTCAAATTTGTATATATATATATATATATATATATATATATATATATATATATGTATATATTTATTTATATATATATATATATATTTGTCTGTTCGCTCTCTAGATAGAAGACGAATGGTCCGATTTTGATGAAATTTGGTACAAAAATCCTTCGTCCAATTTGAAAGGTCAAGTTCGTTAACCAGCAAAATCCGCCTACTGGAAGATGGCGTTTGGGGCGAAATTCGCGCAAAAAAAATCGTAACGCTTACGTTTTTGAGTTCATAAGCTTGTAAGTACTCTTTTTATAGGCTTCTTGGGCTAGGAAAACGAATGAAACCATTTTCAAGGCGATAGCTTTAACCGTTTTCGAGAAAATTGGAAAAATAGTTTTTGAATACCGTTTTTGGTTTGGGTACTTAGAATTACGGGATTCAGTTGAAACTTTATCTGCATGTTCTACTTTCATTAAAACTAATATGTTGAAAGTTTTGTTACGTTTGGAGTTAAGGAAGGGTTAGAATAAAATATTTTATGAACAGACATGAAAAGTTTTGGGAAGTTCGTATACTTTCATTAATATCTCGAACACGGTTGGGAAATCGTGGTAAGTGGATAGAAACTATTTGAAAGCTTACTAAATTCTCTACAAAAAAAGATTCTAAAACTATTTTTGATTAGGTTATGTCAATCGGAGAAATAAGTGCTTAAAACTTCAAATACGTCTGTTTTGTTCTTATGAACGGGTTTTTGTCGTTCTTGTTGTAATTTTTGTCTCTTTCCCTTCGTTCTTTATTGCTTTTTATTTTTGTAATTTCTTATGTTGCGAAAATTTTGTGTGTAAAACAGGATATGAAAAATGAGGCCAATTTTCTGTTGCTAGAAATAATATAAATTTTGGGAACTTTCATTAATATCTCGAAAACTGTTGAGAATTTTGGTAAACGGAAGAATACCATTAGAAAGCTTATTAAATGCTCTACATAAAAGGTTCTAATAAAAGTTTTGATTAGGCGATGTCAATCGGAGAAATAAGAGCTTAAAGCTTTAAAGTAATTGATTTCGCTTATTCGAAGTGTTCTTTTTGTCTGTATTTTATTCCTTGTTATTTTTTAATTGCTTATAGTTGGATAATGTATTCGAAAATAAAACAGGTTAAGTAAAATAACAAAAACAATTTATTGTTAGAAATATAGAGTTCCAAGATTCCAAGACCTTGTAACTAGCGGGACGGTTTCTAGTGTTGCCGACCCTTCCAGGTAAGATTGTAAATCCTACCTTTCAAGACTGGTGGAGCCAAAATATAACTGTCAGGGTTCGGTCACTGCTACTTAATAAAATTACATTTTATCGTAAAAATGGTTTTATTGTGCCGACGTTTCGGCTTGAACTTCAAGCCTTCATCAGGGCTGTAAATACAAGTAGGACATATTTAACACTAATATATGCACATATCTATGTAAATATACATAACATATATATATATATATATATATATATATATACATATATAATATATATATATATTTATATATATGCATACACACATACACATATACACGCACACATATGTACATATATATGCCCACATACATACACATATGGGGTATGTATTATTAAGTAGCAGTGACCTAACCCGGACAATCCCTACCTTGCATCATCAACGGTCAACGATCTCCTCTCAACAAAATAATAACTGCTTCTATTTTAATCTTTCGAAATTAGACTAGGGATAAGAACGGAACCGCGCTAAGATGAGGCAGTTCCTGCGAATCGGACTTTTTTATAATGAGTTCCTAATTTTCATTTATACTTTATTTTTCAATGTGTTATAGAGCTTTAGTCATTTTGTTCAATGCATTTTCAACTATTGTTGTTTACATTTATAATAACAGAGTACCTACTTATTATTTTTTTCTTTTCTTTTCAATATTTTATAGTGTTTTAGGTATTTGTTCACTAAATAATTTCAATTTTTTTGTAACATATTTTATTATAAATAGTTAATTATATATGTACATATTTTGAATTTTATTTTACGTGAACATTCTTTCCCTAATGATAAGTATTTTACTGCGCATTCCTGAGGAACTTGCTTCAAATTAAGTTAAGTAAAGATGGCAACCTATAGACAGCCTGGCTAATGGCCTAGATTCAGACACGTAACACAAAAAATAAAAATAAAAATCTCTGGAAATTACCCCAAAGGATTTTCTTCTTATTTCTTCTTGATATGTGCTGCAGTATTCTAAAGTAATTTTTATTTCCTTTCTAGGCTTGCATTTGGCATAATTCGTTTCGCCAAATTTTTCAAGAAACACCATTATGGAATAGATCAATTGCTGTGTGAATTTTCTCCTGACAGTGGAAACAGTTTTTGTTAATTTATTTATTGTAAATCGACTGCAATGGTAATGGAAAAATTATTGCTTTTAATTTTAATTAGCTTTAATAATAGTAATGTGATTTTTTCGTCAAAACAAGGTAAGTAAATGGAAAAAGTGTTTGAAATACAGTTTTCCTTAAGAATGCGTGCAAGTGGAGGAGGGGGAGTGAGTATTTTTCGCTTAGAGTTAGCTACTGTCAGTTTCCTGTGTTTTGCGATGACTAAAATCTCGCTTTTCTTCGGGGAATTTCTCAATTGAATCCCCATAATAACTAATAATTTTAATAGGCTGATTAGAGGACTCAAATGTACACCCCTTTCTTTTATTTCTTTTTCCTCCTTTTAGCACTTTCCTCCGAAGGAAAGTAGCTGTTGAGGTTGGACTCATGACGGAATTTTTGAAAAATTTCTTCAAATCTTTATCGATCCTACCTCGTAGACACCGAAAATGACCCCCGTTAAAATTTATATATATCTATCTATATATATATATATATATATATATATATATATATATATGTGTGTGTCTGTTAACACGATAGCGGCCAGAGTTTTTGTTTTTTCGTCACGAAACTTGGTATATAGCATTCAATTAGCAAACGATTGAACGAGTTCGTTAACCACCAAAGTCGGTCCACCGGAAGGGGGGGTTTACCCCGAACCCAAAACACTAATTTGACTATGTCAGCCGTAATATTTGTTATATTTTAACGAAACTTCGTATTCGTAGTGGTAATATAGAGAGAAAAGTGAGATATAAAAATAAACTAAATCAGTTTATTAGAAGGGGGGGTTTACTCCGGACCCACAATACCAATTCGCCACTACCAGGCGTGATTTTTGGTATATTTCGACGAAACTCGGTATTCGTAGTGGTAATCTACAGGTAAATACGTGTTTTAAAAATAAACTAAATCGGTTCATTAGGAGGGGGGGGGGGGTTACTCCGGACCCACAATACCAATTCGCCACTACCAGCCGTGATTTTTGGTATATTTCGACGAAACTCGGTATTCGTAGTGGTAATCTACAGGTAAATATGTGTTGTAAAAAAATAAAAATGTGTTGTAATAAAAATTCCTAATATACTCATACCGGTCGTAATTTCTGCTGTAATGTAACGAAACGCGGCATACGTCGTGGGTACCTCATGAGAAAGAAGTGTTGTAAAAATGAGCTGAATCGGTCAATCGGAATTTGTAATATATTTCAATAGAAAAGCCCGTCAGACGTAGGTTCACAAAGCCGCCGCAAGGAGCGCTTTCTACCACTAGAGTGACTGTATCCTGTTCCTGCGTTAGATCAAAATACGATAATATGAGGTTTTTTGTATTTATTACGTAGTGTAATAGGTACCATGTGTAAACATAACTCTGGAAGCAAATTAATAATTGATCAGTTACTCATTACAAATTTAAAAGAGAACTATTCATGTTTTTATTTTATTTATGTAGGATATTTTAAGCAAATTGTTCTGGAAAGCAGTCTACACTACCCAAATTCTGAGGAAAGTGCTTAGTTATGCAGCTCCTGCGTGACGGACTTTTTTATTACTTTGTTAGTTTACTTTTTTTTGTAAAACGATATCAGATTTAAAGCTCTATCAGTATGTTTGTAAATTTATACTTGCCGTCAATCTATGTACAACCATGTAATATGATCTACCATCTATCGATGTAAAATTTTACCAGATGTAAAGCTCTTATCGCTAAAGCTGCGAAGAGTTTTAATAAATAAATAAAACAAGTGTTTTTCTTGTTAATTCCTACCTGACTAGGAAGGCGTAATCTGTTAAAGTCAAGGGAACCGTACTGATAAAGCATACACTGGGGCTTCTATTTTATAGTCCACACTATAAGTAATTTAACCGTTCCCAGGACATGAAGCTGCTTAATAAGCAAATATTCCATAATTTTGGGGCCTTTCAGCTGTTTAATGTCCTCACAGTATCGATAGAGTGGTTTTCCTATAAGCTCTTCCATCAGGGGAATCAGAATGTGCTGTAGTAGTTTCAGTCGTAACACATTGTCCATAATCCAAGTTTGCCTGGCCGATTAAAAGGATCCAGTAGGAAGGAACTGCTTGAATAAAGAGGCCAGAGGTAGGCACAGTCTTTATGTAGAAGCTGGAGAATTCCCTTTACAGTAGAGAGATGGGAAAACGCTCACCTCGAAGAAAGCTCTGAGCGCTCCGCTCACTAAAAAGAACCGGTTCTTTTACACGGCTCATTTGCTCTTTTGCGCTAGTATGCAATGTAAGGGAGAACCATGCTATAATGACGGTGTATAATTAAGGGTCTATAAACTTAAGGGAGACTGTATATAATTAAAAATTTAGAAACTTAAGGTATTGACTAAATGAAGTTTGAAAATAAGGATAACTTTAAATCTTATTATTACTACAATTTAATGCCAACGGCCATAGCCACGTTAAATACACCGGTACCCGTAGATCACCGAAGTTAAGCAACGTCGGGCGTGGCCAGTACCTGAATGGGCGTCCGACCACGTGCTGTTGGCATTATAAAAGGGTGGCAACCTGTAGATAGCCCGGCGCTAATGGCCACGTTGTAGATGCACCGTAAAAAAAAAAAAAAAAACAAGAAAAAAAAACTACTATTTAAGTTTGATCTCCGGAAGGTCTGATTCGAAGGTCGAACGTCTGACCTACCTGTTTGCCAAGTTTGGTCAAACGGTCTGGATTTGCATAAAGAACAAACATACAGATACATAGTTGGTAGACAATTTTGACCTAGCCTATGACACTCCCCGTATCAAGATCTACCTGTGTACTAAGTTACGATAAAATCGGTCAAACGGTGTATATTTGTATAAAGAACAAACATACAGACAGACGGCTGGTAGACGTTTTTGACCTAGCCTATGACACTCCCCGTATCAAGATCTACCTGTGTACTAAGTTACGATAAAATCGGTCAAACGGTGTATATTTGTATAAAGAACAAACATACAGACAGACGGCTGGTAGACGTTTTTGACCTAGCCTAAGACACTACCCGTATCAAGATCTACCTGTGTACTAAGTTACGATAAAATCGGTCAAACGGTGTATATTTGTATAAAGAACAAACATACAGACAGACGGCTGGTAGACGTTTTTGACCTAGCCTATGACACTCCCCGTATCAAGACCTAACTGAGTTTGGTCAAGCGGTGATTTATATATATATATATATATATATATATATATATATATATATATATATATATATATATATATATGCACACATAAAAATAGGAAACACCGTTGTTTTCGTGATCAATTGGTTCTGAAACGTTAAAGTTTCTAGTCGCAACTTCCGGATTGCATCATGAAGTTATCAACATAAGCGTTATATATCAAATCATATATCCTATGGAGGGAGGGAGGAATTGCGCTAAAACAGAAGAAGAATAGAACAGAAAGAGAGTATCTGAGTGGTGGTGGGGAGCCGAGAGCCGAGAGCGCGAGTGGATACGGTTCAGCAGCTCCTTCGATCCCTAAAAGAACAGTTTAGGTGGTGGAGGGATCCAAAGATCCGATAGCGCGAGTGGATACAGTTCAGTAGCTCCTTCGATCCCTAAAAGAACCGTTTCACGGCTCTCTCGGATGCGTGATTGGCCAGCCGAGAATGAATATGGATCCGCCTCTTCCGAGCTCAACCGAACTCTGCCGATCTCTCCCGACTACCGAACTCTGCCGGTCTCTCCCGACTACTGAACTCTCTTTTTCAGAAGAACCAAAGAACCTCCGCTCTTTTTTACTGAACCACGGCTCACTCGCTCTTATGATTGAACCGGCTCAAAGATCCGGCTCAGTAGTGAGCCACCCATCTCTATTACAGTACAGGAGGAACCAGCTGATGCTAAGCTACTTCTTCAATATTAGAGCTACACAAAACCATCCCCTGAATCCTTATCTCAATAGAAATCCTAGGAACCGCCTTACCCAAAAATCTTATCCCACAAGAATTGATAGCTTATTATGTGAGTATAATACATCAATACCTGTAGTATATCATAAAGCCGTGGACACAACCACATCCTATCATCAATCTCTCACGAGGTATATTAAAACAAACGCAGATCCTTATATATTTGTCAAAAAATATAGAAAACTAAAAATCATGCTTTTTGCAGGACACGGAATATGCACGGATGTCTCCAAACACAGCCATAGAGTACTAGTATTTTCGCTCTCCCAGCGATCTGCAGTAACTACACCTCTGAGCAACTTGCAATCCTTGAAGCTCTGAAATGAGCATTTCTCATTTGTCAATTGAATTAAATGTGGGCAAATAAAACAATTATTAATAGAAATTTAATTAGAATGTATACATATTAATACTTATTACAGAAAAAAATATCGGTCATAAACACCAATTTATGACTAACTAATAACGAAAACTGGTAAAATGAATAAAAGAAAGCCTATATTAAAAAATATGTGACGTGTGTTGCCAAGGATAACTACATATTTCTGATTAAATGATCCTATATTAAATAATACCAAAAAAAAAATCATACATTTGAGAAGTAGAAAAGAAATCCCAAAAAACAATAACCTTTCCATTATTAAAAAAAAGAGAGAAGAGATGATATGTTTGTGATTATATATATATATATATATATATATATATATATATATATATATATATATATATTCTTTACTGGGTTCAAAGTACAGGGATCTCATTGTAAAATATTAATCTTCATGCTTTCCTAGAACTTCATATATAGAACACCCACGCTCATGACTTATTATAAAATCTCGTCAAGGGCGTTCTATAAAATAAAATAAAAAACAAGACAATTTTTAATATATCTCAGATGAGAAAAAAGCTAATCAAATTTAATGTCCAACAAATATGCCATTAGTCTATTTATAAAACGTTTAATTGAATAATAAAACCAACCTTTTTAACCGGTTAGCGCCAGAGTTTCTATTTTTCAAAAATTTAAACGTTTTCTGTTAAATGTGACCAGCTCGCGGTTTTGGGGTACTTACGAGTAAACAAAGCATCTCTAGTGTTACCATATACTAACCCACGGCGCTAATGGGTTAAAAAATTATGTCTGTTTCTGTCCTGGTGTCCTTTAAGTCTGGTCTCCTTTAGGCTTTTGCATAAGGCAAGAAACGTCCCAGGGATTGTCTAATAATAAAGTTGTAAAAATTTAAGGGCCCTGGTGCCTCGAACCTAGGGAAAAAAATATTGAATGTATATAGACATGTAACAAGTAAAAAAGAAATACAGTGGAACATGGATAATTCGAACTTCGATAATTGGAAATAGTGGTTAATTCGAATATTTCTCTCGGTCCCTAGAATTTAGGGCATAAACAATGTAAAAAAATCGTGGTTAAATCGAATAAAATTTTGGATAATTCGAATTTTTTACGAGTCTTTACCAATGGGAGATGTTCGATCTTAATTTTTTTTTTCAAATCTTGTCCCCTCGGGTAAGAAGGATAGTAAGATACGGATGTAGGGGTTCCGGGACAAGAAGCGCGGCGGTTCCATCTATGAAAGGTAAAAAAAGTGTGTTGATTTGACATGGAATGACTCATAGTCTAGTTCTTGGAGTCTAGGAGTTCTGCAATGTGGAGGGTCGCGCTTCCTCCCTTTCAGGGGTTGTAGTTACATACACCATCCTGTCGTTTTATCCTAGAATCCCCTTCCACCATCCCTCCCATCTTCATTTCTTATTCAGTTATAAGTGAGTCAGCGTCTAGATCTGTTGTATTGTTTGTGCCTTGAATTTCCGGTGTACAGCGCAGTTCAGTGACCTCTTGATTTAAGATGTCGAAGCCTACCAGTTATAAAACTTTAACGTTGCCAGAGAAAATAGCTGCAATTAAAGAAGTTGAAAATGGAATAAAGAAAAAAATCTGAAATTGCCAGGGGCTTTGGAATCCCTCCTAACACTTTATCAACTTACCTGAAAAATAATGAAAAAATTCTTGCCCATGAAAATGACTTTTTTCAAAACAATAGACTTTTATTTTTACTTTTTTTTATAAATTAATTATTATATATGTACTTAATCATCAATTTATGAAATATTTGTTATTGTTTAAATAAAATGTGAGAAAATATGAAATTCGATTTTTTACTCCTTTATTTTCAAAAACCTTTGTAATTCGAATTTTGGATAATTCGAACTTTTTTATCGGTCCCTAGAGGTTCGAATTATCCAAGTTCTACTGTACTATTTTTTTTTTCATAGTACTTATTTTAACATGGAAACATTTTTATATTGGATACAAATATTAAATTCCAAATAAATTGTAATTTTTCCTATTTTTGTAAAAGATTTTTTGCGCTGGAGCGTCACAATTCTTTTTTTTTGTACAAAATAGACCCTACTCAATGAAATGAAACAAGAAATATTTATTTGTTACCTCAATGGCATGGGAAGGGAAGGTTATATTCTTCGAAGGTATGAACTTCCTTAGCCTCGGTGCACGTTCAAATGTAAGGTTCCTTGAAATCAATTATTATTCAGCTATGCAATTTGGAAAGAGAAACTCACCGATAAAATTGGTTGAAAACTATTATAGAGCACGTCAAAAGTACGCATTTCTACGATTGACATCGCCCCATTGTAAATTACATCAGAACCTTTTTTGACGAAAATTTGGTTACTTTCTACTTACCACAATTTCCCGACCGTCTTTGTGTTTTTTTTTTTAAATATGTATACGAAAATCCCAAGAATGTTTTTTTTTTCCTTTTTTCTTTTTCTAATACTACCTTAACTTCAAACTTAGATTATCTAAGTGGGATGAATGTTAACGTCTAAAGCAATATAAGAGAATAAATCGATTCTGAAAATACAAACCGAACTATTAGTTAGGAAAATTAGGTGTATCCAATTTTCTTATGAGTTTTCATTCTTTTTGACAATAAAAAACTCTCCAAAAGTGTAGCTTTAAGCCTATTAACGTGATAACGTATGCGCAAGGAAGTTTGTCCTCAATTCCTCAATTTTTACGTGCGAATTTTACCCAAAACCATGTTTCGGTGGACGTATGTAAATTTCATCAAACTCGAACCATTTTTGAGACTGCTAGCGTATGTATAATATATATCTATAATCTATAGAATTTTGAACCATTGATATTTTCGTGATCTAAGAGCTCTTTCAGAACATTTTCTAGTCGGCACTTCCGGATTATGACATTGAGTCAACCTCCGCTAAAACACTGAAAGTAAATCCCTGAATAACTGTGATAATCAAAATATTTTATTAAATATGTTGTGTATTTTATTGATTTACCTGTATTTTAATGGGCCAAGTTTTTTTATATATTATCAATAACTAACTTCTAATAATTTAACTAATTACATCTAATAACTGTAAAAAATATTGCTATGTACTAACTACATAAAATTATATCATGTATTATTATCCTCTATAACCCATTGCTCCTGCAAGATTTGATTCCGGCTCAAATACTTTATCTTCCAAATCTTCGCCACCTTCTTCTGAAGTGGTTATGGTTGTCTTGGCGTGATACCCCGTATCATCGGCATACCAGACGACCGTGACGATCTTCCCATCCGGGGATGTGTAGGAGTATCTACCTTTAGCTGTCCGCACGTCGTCTCCCGTCTGGTCGGATTTCTTCATGGATCCTTCCTCCTCAACGTGAATTCCATTGGCTGTCGAATAGCTGAAAAAGTAACAAAAAACATTTCACATGATTTATTACATAATGGGGTTCGAGATAGTTAGCCGTTGCGGTGATACGAAGTCAAGCGATGGTTGGGATTCGGCTAGGAGAAAAAAAGTCAGATCTTCGGCCATAAATCTATATTGGACGTTTCAGCTGCACTTTGGCAGAATTCGTCAACACTAAAAAATGCCTAGGGGGGGAGGGAGGAAGACCAAGATGACAGTAAGTTGACCATGGTTGAATGTTGATTTCCTCCCTCCCCTAGGCATTTTTTAGTGCTGAAGAAGGCTGCCAAAGTGCAGCCGAAACGTCCAATATAGATTTCTGCCGAAGATCTGACGTTTTTTTCTCCTAGCCGAATCCCAACCATTCCTTGACTTCGTATGATTTATTACAGAATATAATTCAATAATTGGAAATGTGAAATACTTTTTGCTTTTGTTCACTTTATAACGAAATTATTATGAAATAATTTGCAATTTTTTTTTTGTTTGTCTTTTGCGGACAGAAAGTCTATGAATTAAATTCCAAATTAACATAATCGTCTATTTATTACAATGGCTCTACATGTTTCACAACACGGCATGCTTTTATATAAACCTTAAAATTAGATATAACCTAATGTGTGCAAAAATCCCGCAACAAGAGCCACTTTATATTAGGCAGTATCTAGTCTTAAGGCTCCTGAAAATGCATTCGAGTATGCGAACATTGAAGAAAACGTCAAATCAATAAATTGACGATTATGTTAATTTGGACTTTTATTTATTTCCTACAGCTACAATGAAACACAACACAACCATGTATATACTTATAACTTTCACTGGAACTTCTTGTTTCTGTATGCCAAGTTGGGGGGGGGGGGTACCCGCATAAACGCTCGGTCTTTTAGGATGAGGTATATGCATATGGCTGCTGCACTTAAGTTAAGAGGAGTGTAATGCAGCAATAAAAACATTAATTTTCTTACAGACAGCTTTGCTGCTTGCATCGCACCCAAAGACTACGTCTGGGAACTAAATGAATAACCTAAGAATAGAAACCGTGTTGAGAACCAATTGGATACCTGGACACAGTAGAATCTATGGCAATGACCTGGTAGGGTGGGCCTGTTTGTAGCAGGAGGAGGCGCCAGTAGGCTCTGCTTATTTTAGCTGAAGCTACAAAACCTGTAGTCGGAGACTGGCAACGCACTTTTCATGAAGTGTCTTATGCACCCTGAAATTTTGCTCTAATTTACCTCTTGGGTAGATAAGAAGGTAAGTATGTGTTTCCTGGTCATACCTTGGAACAGCAGGTACTGCGCATAGGAGAAAGGTGTAAAACAATATTGCCCAAAAATTGTGTTTTATTCAGAAGCCAACTATTATTAATGAAAAAAAATTGCAAATTAAGGCAATTTTAAAATTAATAATAAATAAGGCAGGTACTTTTAAGGGGGTTAAAATGTAAATTAAAAAAAAAAGTACCTAGTTTTTATTTTTAATATAAAATGAAGTGCTTTATTCACGCTGCGATTTAAGCAGCGTCTTCAATAAACATATTTGAAAATAATTACAAAAGGGCAAACACTTTTGTGGGGTTCAATTATCAGGAATCATAAAAATAAATGTTGCCTATGATAGACTGCAATACACTGCGCGTAACCGTAAGAGTGAATGAGGGAACCGCGCAGTGTTGGTTGTTTTCTGTGATCTCATTGGTTCTTGCTCACATGATCTTTTACAGCTGTTCCAGGTTTAATGGCAGCGCGAAAAAAAAACTCTCATTTAATATTAGAAAAAAAACAATTAATTTTTTTTTTTACGTGTTATACCCCTTAAACGTGTCTGCCACATTTATAATTCATTGTAAAATTGTCTTAATTTTATAAAACTCTATTTTTGGAAAATATTTTTTTGTACCTTTCCCCCAATGTTGGGCAAAACTAAAAACTAAAACTAAAATTAAAACTAAATTCACTTTTTGGAATAAACTAAAACTAAACTAAAAATTGCAACCTAAAACAAAACTAAAATTATACTTATTAATGGATTTTAACTAAACTAAAACTAAAACTAAATCTTTGGGAATTGACTAAAAACTAAATTAAAGCTTTAATTTAGTTTAGTTTAGTTTAGTTTTGTTTTACTAAAATAACATGAATTGATATAAATCATATGTTATTTCGATAATTAAATAAATTATTAAAACTAACAGAACTTGTTTAAGAATAAGAAATTGTGTCTTTTCTCGTAATTTGCAAACATATGTTCTTTGATAAACTAAATTAGTAAACTAAAAACTAAAACTAAACTAAAATCACAAATTTAGGTCTCTATTACTAAACTAAACTAATTACCTTACTAAAAACGGAGTCCACATGATTAATAATTATACAAATCTAAAACTAAACTAAAACTAAAACTAAAAATACAACATTAGTTTAGTTTTAGTTAGAGAAAACTGACGTTAGTTTACTAAACTAACGTTAGTTTTGCCCAACACTGCTTTCCCCTATGCGCAGTACCTGGTGTTCCAAGGTATGTCCAGGAAACACATATATACCTTCTGATATATCCAAGATGTACATTATAGCGACATTTCAAGATGCATAAAACACTTCATGAATCGTGCGGCTACTGGCTCTCGGACTACTGTGGGAAACTCAAACCCTAAGACATACTGAATAATTTATTCAAAAGCCTTCTGTAGAACTCTGGAAGGAGCTGGAAGTTCTCAACAGAGTAGCTGTGGGAACCTATTGGAATAATTACGGGACATTGCAACCTGAACAAAAACTTTTTAAAATATAAAGGTGCTTGTTCTGGTACGTATACTACTGTATGTTACTTGTCTACCAACATATATTACTGTATGTTACTTGTACAACAATATTTTCGGTAGGAAATAAATGTACGTTATAAATTTCCACATTTCATTTTATGTTTAATTACAATTGAACTCTCACGCAAGCAAAACGTGCAGCACGGAAAGATCATCAAGACATCGACAACTCGACCTCTCGTACCAGGACTTGCGGTCTGAGATACTGGTGTATATTTTACAAATAAGGCAGAAAACATGGTATGACACACTGGAAAACAAACTAAGAGAGATTTAAAGAAACAGTCCGCGAATGGCCATCCAGCAGCAGATGTAACAGACGAGAAGAAGTCGTTCTGTGCAGACTAAGGATAGGCCATTCCCGACTTACTCACTCTTACCTTATGACTCGACAGGACAGACCAACTTGTCAGTACTGTAATACAACACATACCGTTAAACACATCCTGACAGACTGCAGACAAAGACAAAATGATTACATCCCAATAAATATGTACGAACTACTTACAGATGACAATCACTACATTGAACAATTATTTGAATACCTTAAACATTTACAATCTAATTGTAATTCTCATAAAGGAGCCGATATGAAATGTAAATACAACTGATTGAGAAACTGAAGCCAACCTTTACAAGCAAAAGACTATGTCCTCTTCCTGTATAATTTCATAATGTGAATTTACATTTTTCTTCTTTTTTTCTTTTTTATACATTTTGATTATTAAATCATCCTATTGTTGAATCGCCTTAGTTGCGAGATACTAAAATAAATAATTAATTGAACTCTTATTAGAATGCTTTAGATATAAATATAGATATTAACCACAAGAGTTTGTAGGTTTTATATCTGACAATTCTACAAATTAGGCACACATCGGGTTTCATGGGAGCCTCTTTTGGACCGTTCTTTTCACAAGTCCAACCATTTTAACCTTGTCAATTGGGTAAAACCAATAATGTCTCGACCACCAAATATATCCATGAACTATGAGCATTGCACGTGAGTAGTACAAAACCTTGTCTTCGGGGTTAAGAATTTTGATATATTAACTATTCTTCTGAATTATAAGGTGTCGTAAACATGAGTTTTGTATTATGACATCTTAATTTTTTGTGAGAAGGTGAAACTGTTCAATGATCATAGCCCTTCTTTCTCAACTCCAGAAGAATCATTTCATAGGCCAAGGAAATCCCAATGATAGTCACTTTGAGGTTGCTTAAAACTGTGCGTTTGTTCTTGAGAAACTGCATGATCGTCAACAATTCCATTCAGCTATGTTGAAATGCGTTTAAGCCAAGCAGAAATGTTGTATAGCTTATCAAAAAGTCATTTAGATCTATTCGTATAATTGCATTAATTCATGGCAGTGGAGTAATGTTTTCATCATTGATGTAAAACGTAATAGTAATAATAATTATACCTTAGCAATCGATGCACTAAACAAAAAAAAAATGCTATAGAATATACCTTAATCATACAATATAATGTTATAGAATTATCGAAAAAGGCGAAAGGTCAAAAACACTACACCACGCACTTTCCCACTTTTTATTTAACTTCCCTACAAGTTTCGCACCATTTTGGCGCATCTTCAGCCTCAACTTGAGGAAGGGAACCTTCCAGTAGCAGGGCCACGTCCAGACTGGTCATTGACCGAGCGAATTCAATATGGTGTAAAATAGTCAGCTGATCGATAATCGATCTGTCATATCGTCCCTACCATGTCAAACTATCGAATATGCAAATCGGAATAAAATAGGACCGAACATATTATATCCACTGACGAAGTAATACATTGAAAAATGGTCTTATTTGATACTTTATTTAAAGCATTAAAGGCTATTCTATAAAGGGGTTAGAGTTGCGACAAGCCGTATAGCCCACAATCCAAGAGCTAAGTCCCGAATCTAAAAAGTCCGTCTCGCAGGACTGCATCATCTTAGCGCGGTTCCGTTCATATCCCTAGTCTAATTTGGAATGATTAAAATAGAAGCAGTTATTATTTTGGTTCCACCAGTCTTTTTTTTTTAAATTAATTATTATAATGGCGTGTCAAACCTTAAGGTCACTAACGCCATTCCTGTGAGTAGTAAAGTCTTGAAAGGTCATGATTTACAATCTTACCTGGAAGGGTCTGCTACACTAGAAACGAACCCGCTAGTGACAAGGTCTTGGATTCTCGGAAATCCATATCTCTAACAGTAAATTGTTTTTCCTATTTTTCTTAACTTGTTTTATTTTCAAATACATTATCCAACAATAAGCAATTAAAAAATAACAAGGAATAAAAAACAGACAAAAAGAACAGTTCGAATAAGCGAAATCAATTACTTTAAAGTTTTAAGCTCTTATTTCTCCGATTGACATCGCCTAATCAAAACTTTCATTAGAACCATTTTTGTAGAGCATTTAGTGAGCTTTCTAATGGTCATCTTCCGTTTACCAAGATTCTCAACCTTTTTCGAGATATTAAGGAAAGTATACAAAGTTACCAAAACTTTTTATGTCTGTTAATAAAATATTTTATTCTAACCCTTCCTAAACTCCAAACGTAACAAAAATTTCAACATATTAGTTTTAATAAAAGTAGAACATGCAGAAAATGTTTCAACTGAATCCCATGATTCTAAGTACCCAAACCAAAAACGGTATTCAAAAACTATCTTTCCAATTTTCTCGAAAACGGTTAAAGCTATCGCCTTGAAAATAGTTTCATTCGTTTTCCTAGCCCAAGAAGCCTATAAAACGAGCACTTACGATTTTTACGATTTTTTTTGCGCGAATTTCGCCCCAAACGCCATCTTCCAGTGGGCGGATTCTGCTGGTTAACGAACTTGACCTTTTAAATTGGACGACGGATTTTTGTACCAAATTTCATCACAATCGGACCATTAGGGAAGCCAGAAATGAGCGAACAGACAAATATATATATATATATATATATATATATATATATATATATATATAAATAAATATATATATATATATATATATATATATATATATATATATATATATATACAAATTTCAACCACCGTTATTTTCGGTCTCTAGGGGTTCTGAAACGCGAAATTTTCTAGTCGGCACTTTCGGATTGTTTCATTGTATCAACCTTATAAGCGGGGTTCCTCCCTATGGGGGAGGGAGGAACCGCGCTAAAACGAGATTGTGCATATTCGATAGTTTGACATGGCAGGGACGATATCTTTAAAATCAATTTTACTTTCCAGATTAAATGTTGTCATATAACCTTTTTAAGAAAAAAGTCCGATTCGCAGGAACTGCGCCATCTTAGCGCGGTTCCGTTAATATCTCTAGTGATATTAGTAAAGGAATAGTTGCAGTATTTATTCTAATTTGAATTATTATTAATGATTAATTTCTGCAAAACAGACCCGTAACAGGCCGTAGAGGTGTCTGTAGGTATTCTCGACCACACTACGCACTAGGGAGATAGTGTGGTCAGTACTATGCTCCGGCCGCCTGATTCCCATTTGCAGGTACCCATTAGTTAATTTAGGGCATAGTGAGCCTAGGGACGATCTGGGACCCCAAATCCAAACCTGAAACGACGAGACTAGAAGATAAAAATCTTTAGTGCACGCTCGGGTTTTGAACCTAGGTCCTCCAATTTATTAGTTTAGTGCTCTACCACTGAGCTAACCTCCCCCATTTATCACTGTAATGGCACAGCTAATAGCCGACCGCTAAATTAGTTTTCGAAGCATGGCGCCCTCGCTCATCCGGGTCTTTTTGTATTTTTAAAAATGTGATGGCTTGCCTAACCAGTTTCTTCTTTAGCACGTAGTTCATAGTCAGGGTAGAGTACGTATTTTGTAGTTCTGCGTCTTGCGTATTCGGCGCAGTGTTGTCTTTTCATTCGTCCTCGTCTCCCAAAGGTACACTTGTCCTGAGTTAAACGGACTCTATTTTCTTACGACCTTGCTAATCCACAACTGGAAGATGGCCAGTCACTGATTTTGTTCCCTGAAGATCTTCTTACTAAGCCCACAAACTGATTGATGTTTCACTCTGTTCTTAGTGTCGCCTTAACTACGACGATTCTTGCTTCCTTTTCCTTCTTCCTGATTCCTTAGACCCCCGGTACACTTCCACTGCATAATTCCAAGGTCCTTCGGGCTAGCCTCTACAGGACCGGGCGATGATGACACTCACAGGCCGAGCTCAACTACCTTGAAATTCCACTCACTGGCAGTATTCAGATATATTCTTTCTCACATTTGTTTATATATATATATATATATATATATATATATATATATATATATATATATATATAGAGAGAGAGAGAGAGAGAGAGAGAGAGAAGATGACACCCGATCTATATATATTTACACATCTTTTATTTCTTTCGGAGGTCTGGGATCGTTAAAGAAGTACACTTTTTCTCTTTATGACACCTTTTGAGCCTTTTCGAAACGTTTCTCGGGCACTTTACTTGTTAGCAAGTCCTCCTCTTATGTGATCTGAATAGAGAAGAGTCATCCTCCATTCAGATTATGGTCTATCCGTCTACTACCGCGGTCCATATCTTGTCTGTTTGTTCTGACCCGATCAGTTTGTCTTCTGCCCTTTCCTGGTCCACTACCTCTATCGTTCCGGTACACATTCTGCTCACTTCCCGCTTGCATCCTGCCAATTAATGGGAAGTGACTAGATGCTGTTAAGTGCAGAAATTGGGTCGCCTGACAAGACGTGAGAATTGCTAAAAATGAGTGGGTAAAGCATGCTCCATAGCTTATGAACTTTGGCAGTAGACCATAAAGCAGAAAGGAACGAATCTTGGGTTTCTGGGGACGAATCTTTTTTGGGAGGACAGAAGGGCGTAGTTTTTCCTTCTGTTTTTATAAGAATCAATAGCGTTACAAAAACTTTGTTATCAAATATAAAACTACTACAGGACTGTGGAAATCTAATTGCCAAAGTTGTGAAGAGAATCACTTAATTACAAAAATTTGATAAACATACCTGTATTTATAGGATCCATTGTAGTTATCCTGATACTTGTAGGAGAGAATAGGTATGTTCTGTTTTGGATTTTTTGTCCCTGGGGCTGCCGATACTGCAGCCAGAAGAAAACACCAAACAGCCTGTAATGGAAGAAAATTACCTTAGGTCTATGTAATCGAGTAGGGAATTATGAACTCTGAGGTTCGTCCATGAACTCCAGAGGCCATTCTTAACAGAACCCAACATACACTCTGGCGACCTTCTAACTTCCTTTGCACGACCTTGTCTGTGGTTAAGACGTGATTAATTTTGCTGAAAGTTTAAATGATGCCGCCAAAATACTTAACTACCTTAAGGTCTTCGGATGTAAAAATTTATAAAATATGAACTACCAATGAAAAATAATGACTTAATCGTCTTTGATATTTAATCCTAATTTTATTATATATTATAATTTAAACAAATTTTAACTAGACAGTGCTCATACATACATAAAACATTCTTAAAAGAAGTTTCCTTTATGGCTAATATCTAGTTTACACGAGCATAAAGTTTACATTAGAGCTGGCCACCAATGCACTTGTACCAACGTAGAAACAGTTTTTTTTTTAATTATTATTCAGAAAGGATGAGGAGAAAGATACAGTGAGCGAATAGGCAATGCCATATAATAATCATATTTATGAACAATTAGGCAATAAAAGATGCAGAACCATGCCGTTATTTTGGCTTCAATTTTAATCCATTAATTCCCATCAAAATAAGACATATATGTAAGGATATACGCAGGATATATTGGAAATATGATAAAAGAATAAAAAATAGCTTAAGTCATATTAAAGATAAATTAAAATTAAAATTAAGAGAAACTAAATATCATATCTACAAAATTGACTGTAATATCTGCGATAAATCATATATAGGGGAATCGGAACAGTTACTGCGAAAACGAATTAAACAGCATGCGCAAAGTATTGATAAGGGAGAGAATAAAACAGCGTTGGCTTATCATGCTATAAAATATAAACATAGTTTTGATTTTGTAAATATTAGCATATTAGGTAAAGAAAGAAATAGAATAATAATAAGAATTAAGGAAAATATACATATCATAAAAAATAGAAAGAAAGTGGTAAATAAAAAAACTGAAATGCTACATTTGAATTCTACTTTTATTAAATTATTTGACAAAAATATGTTTTAATTGGAGGGTGGGAAGATGTTTTTAATTTTTAAGACTATATTTCTTCTGGAAATTAATTTTAAAAGTATGACATATCGATTATTGAACAGCTGATTATATTTCGCCATGTTGGATTCTTTCAGACCACGAACAGTCTAGACGTTGCCCTACTGGTGGAAGGTTATCCTCATCAGGTTTTAGGTTATATTTGTAACTTTTTTCCCCTGAAGTTGCACCAAAAAGGTGCGAGGTTTTTATTAGTTTACCTTCCGCCTAGCAGAAAAATACGAAGTTTTTTTTTAGTAACAAGCAACAAGTATTAGTGAACAGCTCAAGGTCAAGCGATTAGAAATGCGTTATATTTACAAAGCGATTGATAAGCAACAATTATACAGTTTTAACATTGTCACATTGTGTAAAGTATCCCTGACAGATGCTTAAGATTAAAACCAAATATGTTTTCAACAGTTTTACCGATGAAATTTGATTTTTTTTTTCTATCTAAACAATACTCCCATTAAGAAAATAAATATGTAAATAACAAAAAATTGAAATATTTGCTGGATTACTCACGAACTGCACGCATGCGTGTAGCATTGTTGTCTCAGCCCTAGAGCTGAGATCTGTACTGACGTAGCTATACCAAGATCCTCAGTTCTGACCTCTGCTTCCTTCCCCACCACCAGACTCAAGAAGTGGGTCTTCAAACCTCAGGCATTGCTTTGTATCCGAATCCTTGTAGAGTAACATACTTAAATATGTCAGATAATCATTGCAAAAAGTTGAAATAAAATGTATATATTTATTTCTACAGGTTTTCCTTATTGACCTCTGACCTTAAATGCGAGAAAGTCTCGGATCGGTGCATAACATTGGGGGTTTATTGTACGTCTAGTTTGGAGTTATAAATAACAGAAGTGAGTTTTAAACAACAGTTATGCTAATTTTGTAGAAAAAAAGTTAGAAATATTACTGTCCGTCTCGCTGGATCTGCGTAACTTGAGCGTATTCCGCGACAGGAAAACGACTTGAGTAAATATACATGCAACTGGCTTCTTTATGTTTTCTATAACTAGATGATTTATTTTTTGGGGCGAGATTAGCTCAGTGGTAGAGCTAACCTCGCTGGAGGAGACTAATATGCTGGAGGACCTGAGTTCAAATCTGGAGCAAGCACTAAAGGTTTTTATCTTCTAGTGCCTTCGTTCGAGGGTTGAATTCGGCTTCTCTGGCCGTCCCTAGGCCAACCCAGCCATTTTGTTTGTAGGTTATTAACGCCACAGAGGTTAGATAAAGTTGGGAATTTCATTTTCAATGTATCCTTGTAATAACTTTTATTAAGCATTTATGTATAAAATTATTGTCTTAAAAATGTTATATTATTGAATATTGGAATTTTTAAACTCATATTACTTAATTTATATATTAGTCTGTAGTTAATTTAACTACCTTGAGCAATGATTTCTGTTTGTTGCACATAGCCAGGTTTTGGTTTACTGGTTATAGGCATCCCAGCCTTTAATTAATTTATTAATAAGTACCTGCAAAGGGGAAACATCAGGCGGTCGGGGCACAGTACTGACCAAACTATCTTCCTAGTGTGCCGTAGGGTCATGAATCAGATACCTCTATAATATCTGCCCCTCAGAGCCCTCGTGGCCTGTTACGGGACTAATTTTTTTTTTCTGTGATTTCATTGTTCCTTTAATGCTACGACAAAGAACTATTTCGGAAAGGTGGAAACAAACCCTTGTATTATTTATTCACGAGCCTAGAAAGCGGAACGAAGATGATAAAAGTTATCGGCCAATAAGTCTACTGAACAGAATGGAAAAACTTCCCGAAAGGATAATTGAAGTAAGATTCTATTAGAAAGCATAGGTACCCAATTCGAATTCAAGCCATACCAACCGTGACTTTGAATTCAAGATAAAGCTTTGTGCGGCCCAACAAATGAAATGAGTTTCTGAAATTATAACAGAATGTCATGAGAATAAGTCACTGGACTGTTTTCCGACTTAGAAACGCTTTTGATTCTCTTTAACAAGATGGACTATGACACATGCTACTGAATACCAAATATCTCGCTTATTTTTGCTTCATCGTTTCCTCATTTCTTCAAGGCAGGAAATTCCAAGTTAGAGTAAAAACAACAACCAGAAATATTGCAAAGTCCGTCACGCAGGAGCTGCATAACTAAGCACTTTCCTCAGAATTTGGGTAGTGTAGACTGCTTTCCAGAACAATTTGCTCAAAATATCCTACATAAATAAAATAAAAACATGAATAGTTCTCTTTTAATTTTGTTATGAGTAACTGATCAATTATTAATTTGCTTCCAGAGTTATGTTTACACATGGTACCTACTACACTACGTAATAAATACAAAAAACCTCATATTATCGTATTTTGATCTAACGCAGGAACCGGATACAGTCCCTTTAGCGCTCCTTGCGGCGCCTTTGTGGACCTATGTCTGGCTGGCTTTTCTATTGAAATATATTACAAAGTAAACCCCCCTTTCCGATTGAACGATTCAGCTCATTTTTATAACACTTCTTTCTCATGAGTTACCCACGACGTATACCGCGTTTCGTTACAATACAGCAGAAATTACGACCAGTATGAGTATATTAGTAATTTGGGTCTGGAGTAAACCCCCCCTCCTAATGAACCGATTTAGTTTATTTTTACATCACATATTTACATGTAGATTACCACTACGAATACCGAGTTTCGTCGAAATATAACAAAAATCACGGTTGGTAGTGGCGAATTGGTATTGTGGGTCTGGAGTAAACCCCCCCTCCTAATGAACCGATTTAGTTTATTTTTACAACAAATATTTACCTGTAGATTACCACTATGAATATCGAGTTTCGTCGAAATATACCTAAAATCACGGCTGGTAGTGGCGAATTGGTATTGTCGGTCCGGAGTAAACCCCCCCCCCCCCCTCCTTATGAACCGATTAATTTCATTTTTATATCTCACTTTTCTCTCTATATTACCACTACGAATACAAAGTTTCGTTGAAATATAACAAATATTACGGCTGAAATGGTCAAATTAGTGTTTTGGGTTCGGGGTAAACCCCCCCCTTCCGGTGGACCGATTTTGGTGGTTAACGAACTCGTTCAATCGTTTGCTAATTGAATGCTATATACCAAGTTTCGTGACGAAAAAACAAAAACTCTGCCCGCTATCGTGTTAACAGACATATACATATATAAATTTTAGAGTTGGCTGCTGGTATTGCCACGGTTCGTATCGGGTCTGTAAAGCATCTTCTTTTAAAGTGTTTATAAGTGTGAGTTGGCCCAGAAAATTTGCAGAACGTATCCCTAATAAATAGTGATGAGTGTAGTGCAGTTAGGAAACGTTAAAATTATCCAGAGAAATAACCAGATCGATGGAAAAATCTATCGCTTGGAGAATAAGGTAGGCAATTAGCCATATTAATTAGGGAAAAGCGCATGCGCCTATCCCCACCTTACTTAACTCCAGATAACGATATCAGACCTCTTGAGTGTCCGAGTAACAGCAGGAAGGTTATACAATCACGAAATAAATATGAATATAGACACCAATAACATTTTATCTAAATTGGATGTTTTACTTAATAGCAATAAAGACTTAAAAAAGGAAATTAATTCAATGAAGGCAGATCAAGAAAAAATAATTTCCAGTATTGAGGAAGTAAAATCATTGAAGGTACAGACTATAAAAAACACAGAAGATATTAACAATTTAAAAAAAGAAAATAGCAATTTTGAAAAAAGAATTAAGATGTTGGAGAAAATTGTTCTTGTTAATCAGCAATCAGTTTTTAAAAATGAAATAACTATTAATAATATACCCTATATTGATAATGAAGATATTCCAACTATTCTAGATGCTATATGGTCTAGATTAGAAATACCATTAGATTTAGAGAAAATAGATTGGTACACAAGATATAAACTAAGAAATGGCTCGTATTCTAAAACTATAGGTGTAAGATTTACAAGATTTTCTGACTAATTAAATATTTTACAAGTCTTAAAAAGCAAAAAAAAATTTCTAACGTGGGAAAGTCTTAATCTTTCTATTAGCACAGATCGAACACAGCTTGTTTATATTAATGAACAAATGTCAGTGAAATATAGACTTTTATTTCATAAGGCCAAACAACTGCAGAAAGAGTCCATTCTTAAATATGTTTGGTTTAGAGCCGGATCTTTGTATGTGAAACGTTCTGAACAACACAATAAAGTTAAAATAGAATCTGAAGATGATTTTAAGGGAAATTGAAGAAAATGCAGAATGCCAGTGTGAAACAGATTCAGATGAATTCCGCATTAGTCCAAGCGAAGATAAAACAGGTACACCGCCATCCAAGAAGGACAAGAAGGTGGAAGGAAGGACACCCAAGAGGAAGAAACGCAGCACCCCATGACTATTCAAGCAGCTGGTTCATTGGCCGCGAGAATTTCGCATTCTCTTTTGGAATTCTTCAGGATACGCAAATCTAATGAGTGAATTATCATCCTTTAAGGACTTTATGGTGATTTGCTGTTGTGAAGTTTGGCTTCAGACCCAACCAGTTCTACCTCCTTCATCTCAATACTCCATCCAGGCCTTCTCTCCAGCCATCAAGGATAAGGTTCATGGGCGAGCTGGTGGTGGCTTAATAGTTATCACTAACCCTTTACTAACCAATATTAGAATATTGAATATTACAATACATTGGAAAATTTTTAGTTTTAAATATAGCAATAAGGAAGTGTATATTGTTTTTGTTTACTTTAACCTACATATGACATAGAGACTCTACTGGACTTACTTGACAGCACTCTACTCACTTTGCAGGTACCATCAGAGGCTAATATAATTTGGGGTGGAGATTTTAACTGTCGTATGGGAATCCAAGAAAACATTCCTGAAGGTATTGAAAGCTATAATCATAAAATAGCTTATAAAAGGTATAAATAATATTGAACATAAATCCCTGGATAGTGTTTACAATAAGAGAGGTCGAGTCCTTAGTGAATATATGACTTGTAAAGGATTAGTTTTGTTGAATGGTAGGACTAGAAGTGACACGCCTGCGTTCCATACTTTTATAAACACTAATGGAGAGAGTGTCATAGATCATGTTTGGTGTGTCTTAACCGAATTACAGATAATTTCTGACTTAGAAGTATCAACCAATACAATAGTTTCCGAGCATCTTCCACTTATACTCTCATTAAATATAGATAGACCAATTAAATTCAAAAATAACAAAACTAAAGTAATTCCCTTTACTACATATAAATGGTGCCCTGAGTATCAAAAAATATACCAGAGTGTAATTGAAAATAACAACCGGTTACATTCTTACACCAAAACCAGTAATACAAATTTTCTAAATCAAAATATGATAGAAGCAATTTATGAGGCTGCTGAAGCAGCCCAAATGAAGCATGAAAAAATGTTTTCAGTTATTAAGCCTAAAACCAGCTGTACTCCTAGATATCATGACTTAGAATGCAAAGAACTAAAAATAAAATTAAAAAAGCAATTAAAAATATGTCGTTCATGTAATTTCGAAAGTGGGGACGCGAAATCATACAAGGGACTTAACAAGCAATACAAAACATTAATAAAAGAAAAGAGGAAAAATTATTTCGAGACAATTACTAAGGCTATCTCAAATACTCAGGACAGTAAAACGTTTTGGGGTGTGGTTAAGAAAATAAAAAAACAAACAATTAGTGAAAATAAAGTTACTTTAGAGCAATGGGAATATTACTTTTCTACTCTGTATAAGCCATTATTTATTCATGATATAACTTTTTTCGGTGTATGTCACCCTCTTATGGACAGTAGTATATAGCAGGATGAAATAGTAGCAAGCCTTAATGCATGTAAAAATAGTACATCTCCAGGTCCGGATGGTGTTAGTTACGAGTTTTTTCAAAACCTACCTCAAAACTGGCTTTCATATTTAGAAAGCTTCTTTAATAATATTCTGGCGACTGAAGAAGTGCCAAGTTCTTGGTCCAATCTATGTTTGACGATGCTCTACAAGAAAGGAGACCGAAATGACCCGGCTAATTATCGGAGTATAGCTTTAGCAAACTCTTGTCTTAAAATATTTACACAGATATTATTGACTAGATTTATATTGTGGGATAATGAAGTAAAGATTTTGCCAGAATGCCAGGCGGGATTCAGAAGTGGAAGAGGATGTCTGGATCACATTTTTACTCTTTCTGTCCTTTTGCAGTTGCATTTAAGGCTTCCGAAAAGATCAGTTATTGCTGCTTTTATTGATTTTCAGAGAGCATTTGATACTGTTAGCCATAGCTTATTGTGGTCAAAACTTAATGAGTTTTGTTTTAGTCCAAAAATAATTAGAATATTAAAAACATTGTACAAGCAAGCAACAGTTCAAGTCAAGATGGGACCGGTCGAATCATCAAAAATTAAGGTAACAGAAGGCTTGTTTCAGGGTGAAATTTTGAGCCCTTTTCTATTTGCAGTATTTATTTCAGATATGGATAAATATTTCAAAAGTAAAGGCGTAACTGGACTAAACATCGACGGCTACAACGACATCATACTATTGCAATACGCTGATGACCTTGTTCTGCTTGCTGACTCTCCTGCTGACATGAGGAAGAAGCTAGCAATACTAGAGTTGTATTGTGCGGAGAAGACTCTCGTTGTAAATGAGACTAAATCTAAAATAATAAACTTTCATAAGGGAAGGACTTCCACTTCAGTAGGAAAGTTTTATTACAATATGAAGGAAATCGAACAGGTGGCTAAGTATGTTTATTTGGGGACTCTTTTCACTTCTTCTGGTGTATTTCTGGAACAATGCAGATTTGCCATAACCAAATTTAACAGTGCCTCAAGTGTCATATTTGGAATACTATCAGGGACTAAGTGTAATAGTTGGAATGGAGTAGAAAAACTCCTTCATGCTATAGGGAGATCCATGCTTTTATACGGTGCCCCAGTCTGGGCTTTAAGATATTTAGATCAAGTAGAACAGGCCGGGGTTAACTTCTATAAAAAAACTTTTCAATTTAATAAAGTCCACTCCAAATTATCTGGCAAGGCTTGAGACAGGTTCAGATTATATTTCAGTCCAAATTTTAAAATCTTCCCTGAAGTGGCTCTGTAAAATATTAACTATGGATAGGAATAGACTACCTAGATTATGCTATGACAGGCTATATGTATTAGATCAGTCACATAGTAATAAATTGCGTTTTAACTGGGTAACACAACTTAAGGAAATACTCATTAACCTAAACTATTATGATATTTGGTTAAACCAGGACCCCCATGTAATTAAAGCAAATATGGCAGGTATCTTAGAAGATTACAAGGAAATGTTGTTAGACCAGGATATAAATTAAAAAAAAATCAGTCCAATTATAGCCCTTTTTATAATAGAATACTCATAAAACCAGGTACTGCCCAGGAATTTCTCACAATTAATCGACCATTTTCCATATATAAAACAATTTTCCAATTAAGAACCTGCAGTAACTACGCAATAAAATTCAACATAAACAATTTAACATATACAATAGACCCGCAGAAGAAATGTTCTGTTTGTAGTTTAAATGTTCTAGAGAACATTAATCATTTAATTCTTCATTGCCCTGCTTATGAGCCGATAAGAGCTAAACATCTTACCTTTCTTACTCATGATGATCCAGAAATTAATTTCCCCAACGCACTCAATAGCAATAATAAATATAAACTCATAGGAATATCTAGATATATTAAGGGAATTCTAAAGTGCCAATCATTTATTTTTAATGAATAAAAGTTAATTATTTTTTATCTTATTTTTTATTCTTTACTTTTTTATTTATTTATTTTTTTTGTTCTTTTAATAATTCACTTTTCAGTTAATTTACATTTGATTTATGTTATAATATTATGACTATATTTATTTTAATCATAAGCGGAAGGATTTTATTTATGTTATATTAGTTATATTATTTTTTTCTCATATACAGATATTGTTATTTTGCAACACATTTGCTCATTATAGTTTGTTCATATTAGTAAAATAGTGCAAATATATACTATAACAGCTAAGCAGTTATAAAAGTTAAAATTACTAAAAATAGGACTAACTAAATAAATATGTAAGCCAACTCCTTTGCTAAGGAGAACTCCTGTATAGCAAATAAAAAAAAAAAAAAAAAAAAAAAAAAAAAAAATATAAATTTTAACGGGGGTCGTTTTCGGTGTCTACTAGGTAGGATCGATAAAGATTTGAAATTTTTTTTCAAAAATACCATGAGTCCAACCTCAATAGCTACTTTCCTTCGGAGGAAAGTGCAAAAAGTGAACTATCCAAGCCGGCTCAGCGCACATTGTTCTACATCATGTACTGCTCTGAAGACAAATTCAGCATCATCAAGAACATCAACCTCAACTAAAACATCCAAAACGTGGCTGACGAGGTTACATCCGGGATTCGAAAATGGAAACTTGCAATTACTCCCGTCAAAATATTATAATGATTCTAAGGTATCCAATGGAGCAGAGTATAAACTAACTACCAAAAACATCTGTACACAAGACTCTCTTGGGATGACACAATCCAAAAAACTACCTTTAGCTCTCAGAGGACAGTCAGGGGAATGTAAACACTCGCTAAGAAAGGTTTTTTTTTATATTCAAATTTTTAAGTATTTTTAGAGGGGTTTCAATTTTTAGTAGATTTTTTTTTTGGTGTCAACCTTTAGTAGGTTTTAAAGACAAACCTACCTAGGCTGCAACGCCTTGGCAGCATGCGTTGCGAGGACGATAACAGAACAGCTGTTACCGTACTAATATTATTTTTAATTGCAGTTCATTTCTATAATGGGAGACCTAGAATAACAAGAAATAAACTTTGATTTTGCCCCTCATAGAGTTTACGCTATACCTGGTGATGGTACATCCGAGGTAATAATATCCCAAACCCTTGCACAGCCTCCTCCACCCAGTCAGAGCACTTCTTGGTAATGCTCGCAAATATAATAGGCGTTTCCAAATGTTATCTTAGAAACATATTCGTTTTTTTTTTTTTAATTTTAACATCCATTTATTATTGAGACAAATTTTAACCTGTACTGGTTAATCTGCTATTACTGGTAACCAATAGATAACGCGTTATCTCTTTCAGGTTATCTGTTTGTTGACACTGCGCCCTAATGTCAAGAAACATTATACTTCGATTACTTATCAATTGATGAATAACTTATAGTTTGGCGGGAACCGTGCTATAATAAACTGCAAAAAATTATATAGTAGCGTTAATTGTGATGATACATTATTTAAAGCAATAAAATAACTACTTATCTGCCGTGACGACGGACGGGTAGTCAGTTAGTTTATTTATAAACAGCTATTCATCTATTTTATTTATTTATTTTAAGTAGGCTTTATGATTTTATTTATCCAAGGAGGATAAATTATTTTTATTTATATTAATCAGCAATAAGTAACACTTTTTATTTATTTATTCTTGGGACCTTCTGACGCATATACAGACAATAGATATCCCCTACATATGAAACGAATTTGAAACAAATTTATATATCATTATTTGCAAATTAGATAATATAAAAAGTATTTTTTATAATTCTAACGTTTTTGAAGATATGACATGTTGAACCGATAAGAAAAAAAAGCCCATTGGCCAAATCCTATTGGCTTGGAATTTTACCTTATGTTTACATTGTAGTTGTAGGTATTTACAGTAGTTACATCTATAATATTCACATTAATTTACAAACATTGTTTACAATAGGTCTCTAGGCTATTTACGCTTAAGGTGACGGCGAGGGTTACCAGGAATGGAGGATGAGGATAACTTTTTTATTAGGGGATTGTCGTGATCAGACAAACGGGTGTGGAAGTTAAGGTATATGGTTTTGGAGAGGGTTTGGACAAAGGGGATTTCTAGGTCGTAATGGATAGTGAAGTTTGAGACATACAAAGGGGCATTGACTATTTTACGGAGTATTTTGGATTGGAGAGATTGGATTCTAAGGATATTGGATCGCTTGGCACACCCCCAGACTTCCAAGCCATACGTCCAGGAAGGCTGAAGTATTGTAGTGTATATCCGTCTCTTGTTCTCTAAAGATAATTTGGAGCGAGAATCTAGTAGTCTATTTACTAGTCTAAAACGTCTGTTTGTTTCCTGTCTTTTCTTTTGTATGTGTTGGCTCCAGGTAAGTCGTCGGTCTAGGAAAAGTCCTAGGTAGGTAACTTGGGGTTTTTAACAGATTTCAAGATTGTAAAGGTAAAGATTGATGGAAGGGCATTTGGATCTTCGGAGAGTGAATGTTATGTGGGAGGATTTTTTGGGATTGACTTTAATCCGCCGTTTTGTGAGCCATGTTTCAAGCAGTTGGATATGGGATTGAAGGTGTCTGAACGCCAGTATAGGATCTGAGTTGGATGAAAGGATGGCTGTATCATCAGCAAAAGTAAAGAGGGTTGTGGAATGGTGGATGGGCATGTCAGCAGAGTACACAAGGAATAAGTTAGGACTTAGGATGCCGCCTTGTGGAACACCAGCAAGCTGAGGAAAGTAAGAGGACAGAGATGATCCGAACGAGACTTAAAAGGATCTGCTGGAAAGATAGGAATTTATTATAAGGTAATAGGTTGAGGGGAGGATTTTTTTTAGTTTAAAAAGCAAGCCCTGGTGCCACACCCAATCAAATGCTTGAGCAATATTGCTTCTGCTCAAAGGAAAAGGCGATGGAGTCAAGTATTCTATGGCATTGGTGAGGAGTCGAATGGGATTCTCGAAAACCTAATTGGTGGGAAGGAAAGATCCTCAATATATATATATATATATATATATATATATATATATATATATATATATATACACACATAATTTGCCTAGTAGTTAGGATTGATGACGATTTCAAGACATATTTCACAAATTCTTACATGTGTGTAACAAAAATGTCAAATTCCTTCACAACTATTTTTATTTTTCGCACTTAGCACTTTCAGCAGCTCCTACTAACATCATCAGAGCTGTAATATTATGCCACTTTTCGACACATGCCGAGGCTTGACGGGCCATGGAAGTTTTTTTCATTTTATCGAAGATCTTCTTTATCTGCCAGCAATCTCGTACGTTCAACAGCTACAGTTGATCGGAAAGTTCTAAAAAAAGAATATAAAACTACTGCTGCAAGTTGACTCGATGACTGTAGCCTGCGGTTTTCTCCAAGAGAAAAGGGAAGCATAGCTATCCTGAGCATGAACTCTTGCCCGCATTAGGCTTCTGTGCTTTGGTGGTGCATTACATCATAATACTTGCAATAGCTGCATTGGTAAAGCATGATGCTCTTTTGTAATTGGGCTGTATAGAGGTCATAGAGGATCTGCAAGGGTTACAGCAAACACTGATCCAAATTGAGGTTAACAAGGCCAATAAGCAATATTTGCCACCGTTCATTTTATTTTATTGTTCCATTTTTATTTTCTTAAATAAATAAAACAGTAAAATGTAAATTTGATATATTATTTATTAATCTATTGTCTATCAATACATATAATAAAATTCTAAAGGATCGCTTTCTGTACATGGATGATATATGGGAAAACATACTACGCATCGCAATAGTACCCAAGTCAATGATTTTTAGAATTTTTGTCGTCTGTATTTCTGCTCTCTGTCAGACACTCTATACACACTACGGTTTAACAATCCCTAATATATCGTGTATAGAGAAGCATTACTGTAAAGTAGATTTTTTTTAAAAATACCCATACGACGGTGTTTATTATCCACAATAAACCAAAAGATATATCCGAAAATGTTGCCCTAAGTCTCTATCCACGCGGGCGACGTCGCGGGCAAAGCTAGTTACATTTATTTTTATTTATGATATTTATTCTAGCTAATTCATGAATTTGTTTTAATTGTTTAACGCGCCTTTCCTAATACCGGAGATTTTTCTGTTCATGGATGCCTTTTCTTTTATTTGAATGAAACGCCACCAATTCCAATTGGAATCGAACCCACACAACCCCAGACACGAAGTGTTTACGCGAGAACCCTTACAGCGATCCAAAAGGATTACTACTACTTCCTAAATTAAATGACATTAAAACAAAATACATGTTCACTAAGGAAATCCCCAGTTTTCCCAAGACAACGCGGTCAGCTCCGAATGTAAACGAAGTAGAGTCTGTGCAAAACCGATGTTCTTACATTCTACATTTTGGGAGCAGATTCTGGTCTAAGGATTAAGTAATTATTCGAGTAAATCTAGACTGTTTGGGTCTTGTTTAGAACAGGCCCGCCAGTGATTTTATAATGATATTTAGTAACTGTTACTATGTAATTTGATACCATCGATACAGAAATAAAAACACATGTTTAAATACTATTTAATTTAATATTGTTGGGTCTTTTTGCGAAGACCACATCCAGTTACTTTTGAAGTAGCAGTAGTGATTTATAACTGTTACTCGTACTCGCTGATAAGCTTACTGATTAGCTTATGGGTTCTTTGCTGGTTACCTTCTACTTCTTGACTCGTTACAATACAATACAATACAAAGGGACCTGGGCCCTACGCCCTTGTTCACCGCGACCCTATTGGATCTATTGTGATTTGCGTCCCTGTCTTACTCCCTTTCTAGCTTGCAGCTCCTCACGTATAGCTTGAGCTCCTTGGGAGTAGCCTCGGCTATGTCCTTGGGCGTAGCAATTGCCTTCCCTATGTGCACTAGCCTATTGTAGGCCAAGGCCTCACATTCGCAGAGGACGTGCTGTGAGGTTTCCTCTTCTTCGAGGCACCAGCGACATGTAGGGTCCTCTATTAGCCCCATCGTGCACAGGTGTTTTCTTAGCGGACCATGTCCAGAGAGAAGTCCGACTATCCTTCTTAATTCTATTCTTGTTAGTTGAAGGAAATACCCTGCCCTATCTTTCGAGATCCGGACAAGTAGCTTTGCCTGCCTCATACCTGGCTTAGCCTGCCAATTCTTTTGAATTTCTTCTTGTTCCCAGGCATTTACTACCTTTTTGACAAAGCTTTTTGAAACACCAAAGAACGGCTCAGGACCATGAAGTATCTCCTCCGATCCCTTCCTTGCCAGCTCATCGGCCTTCTCATTGCCCTCAATGCCCTCATGTCCCGGCACCCACACAAGCGTAACCCTGTTATGCCTGCCCAGATCACTTAAGGCATTGTGACAATCGAGCACTAGTTTTGAGGAGACACTATGCGATGCCAGTGCCTTCAGTGCAGCTTGACTGTCACTATTTATTCGTATTCTTTGCCCTTTAACACCTTTTCTTAGATTTTCTCGGGCTGCAATCTCAATTGCATGAACTTCCGATTGGAAGACTGTAGCAAAGGATCCAAGAGCTATGGCTATTTCTGTTCTGGGACCATATACCCCTGCACCAGCCCTCTCATCCTTAAGAGAGCCATCGGTGTACCAAACCAATGAGTCTCTTTGGAAACTATCCTGTCCTTCCTCCCAGCTCTGTCGACTAGGAATGACAACACTGAACTGCTTGTCAAAAACAAGTGTCCGTGTCATCTCGTCCGACCGGGTGAGGCATAGATCGCTCTCTTTTAGTCTTTGCAGAATCCTGAGATGTCCCCTAGTCTCATCCTTGCTCACTTTGAGGGACTGGATTCTCAGTGCACCAATCAGGGCCTCTCGCTTGATGCGGATAGCTAGCGGTGTTAATCCTATGATTGCTTCCATCGCTGCAGTAGGGCACGTCCTGATTGCCCCTGTGATTCCCAGGCATGCTAGCCTTTGGACTCTTTCTAGCCTGCTGGCTGCGGTCTTCTCCTCAGTTTTTGTCCATCAGACTAGTGCTGCGTATGTTACCATAGGCCTTACTACAGCAGTGTATAGCCAGAGGAGCATCCTCGGACTCATACCCCAGGTCTTTCCACAGAGCCTGTTACAGGCCCATAAAGAGACCTTTGCCTTCTCAATCTGTTTATTGAGGTGCAAATTCCAAGTGAGCCTTCTATCCAGTGTTATTCCCAGATACTTGATCTCATTTGTGACCAGTACAGGAGACCCCTCCACCAGGATAGGTTCCATATTCAGGTTCCTTTTCCTAGAGAAAGGGACTACCTTGGTCTTTTCAGGATTAACCGTTAACCCAAGATTATGGCACCATCTCCTAATCATTCTTAGTGCCAGCTGCATACGTTCCTTTAGGACATGCGGAAATCTCCCTCTTACTATAAGACAGAAATAAAAACACATGTTTAAATACTATTTAATATAATATTGTTGGGTCTTTTTGCGAAGACCACATCCAGTTACTTTTGAAGTAGCAGTAGTGATTTATAACTGTTACTCGTACTCGCTGATAAGCTTACTGATTAGCTTATGGGTTCTTTGCTGGTTACCTTCTACTTCTTGACTCGTTATCTACGGTTATAATTCATATTAGAATAACGGCCCGCAATATTTATTAATAAAAAGGTTAATATGATCAAAATCAATTCTCTCAACTATGAAATAAGTTATTAAGCATTAAAGTTGGCTGTTTTGCAGGTTATGAAGGATAACAAACAACGTTATTTGTAAACAAACATATTTTACATTTTTTAGGCATCACATGCTTTGCGTTTCCGCTCGCTACGCTACGCTCCGCTCGCTCAAGAAGATATCAAAACCCTAGTCAATCCAACTTGCAATTAATAGAATTATATTAATTTTAGGGACTCTAGTCTATCCAACTCGCTAAATTAATAGGATTCCATTAATTTTTCTGAGTAAGAAACCAATCCCTTTTTCTTTGTCAGGAACATCGCGAACTAATTGTAAAAGACTCATTTTTCTCACTAACATAAGCAGAGCTTTTTCATAAACAAACGCTAATTCAGTGTTGAAGGTTACTTTACTCCCAGCAAGAACGAATGCAATTGGTCATCGGAATCTTCCAATAGGAAGGCAAAGGAGTTATGCGCATGCGCTGAATCACTGATACAATCACTACTGCTACTTCAAAAGTAACTGGATGTGGTCTTCGAAAAAAGACCCATATTGTTTGTGTATTTGCGGTTATAAAAGTATTAAACTATGAATATTTTTGATGTTTACGATTTATGCAAAGAAGAGCAACGAGCCAGAATTTTCTTTGTCGAAAGAGGAATTCTACCCAAGGAAAGATATTGTAAAAAAGGCCACATTATGATATTTTACGAAGAAAGGAAAAAATATAGATGCAAAAAAAGAGAATGTTATCAATAAGTAACTGTTACTAGATAAAATCACTGGCGGGCCTGTTCTAAACAAGACCCGACTGTTTCCTAAACAAGTGAGCAGGACCTGATGGTTATTTACATTCTCATATAAAATCTTTGAAGCTATGAATGAGTATCAGATTTGCAGCCGGACCAAACAGATGCTCAAAGAGTCCAGTTATTGAAGCTCGGTAGAATTCAGGCGGCCTGCCCTCCAAACCGATTTCTTCCAAATTTTGCACAATAACGTATTTTGGTGCACTAAACACGAATACGATAAAAAAAAATCGTCGGATTTAACTAGAAAGAAGTTATTAAGCACTTAAGTTCACTGTTATGCAGGTTATGAGAGCTACTGTAAACAACTACATTTGTGACGACTTTAAGGCATACATGCTATGCGTTTCCGCTCGCTACGCTCGCTCAAGAAAATAACAAAACCCCAGTCAATCAAACTCGCTAAAATTAATAGAATATAATATTAAGCACTAAAGTTAGGAAGGTTATAAAACTAGGCGTCATCAGCGTATTTGTAAACACGCGCATGCGCAGATATGTAACATTGAGAAACAGAGAACTCTCATTTGAAATGTTCAGAAACCATTTATTCGAAAATATTGTCAATTTTAAAGGCTACGTCATCTGTCGCTTAAGGGCATACGTGCTATGCGTTTCCGCTCGCTACGCTCGCTCAAGAAAATAACAAAACCCCAGGCAATCCAACTCGCTATAATTAATAGCTCTCATAACCTGCATAACAGTGAACTTAAGTGCTTAATAACGTTTTTCCTAGTTAAATCCGACGTTTTTTTTATCGTATTTGTGTTTAGTGCACCAAAATACGTTATTGTGCAAAATTTGAAAGAAATCGGTTTGGAGGGCTGGAAACTGCATTTTTACCAAAACTTCTTCAAATCTTTATTGATCATACCTAGTAGACACCGAAAATGACTCCCGTTAAAATTTATATATATATATATATATATACTCGATATTTCCACTGGCTCAGTTCTTTACTTCAGTTTCTAATAATGAATCAATTATAACGATCTTCCTAAGTGAAATTTTGCAGTTTAAAAAACGTGAAAGAGAAAAGGCGTTAAATACCCGAAAATAAAAAATATTTGAAGTTTTCTAACTCCTTTACATTCCAGTACCGTCATGTCGAAAATTTTTGATATCAACTGTAATAAAGAGATCAACAGCTTTGTTAGCTTGTCAATCCTGAAAAACAAACAAACAATTTTTGTCTAAACCGAAGTATTTTACAGAACCGAACTGAACGTTGTTGAGCACTACCTTCCATGTTTTCTAGGATGCTGGTATTTTACATTGATTATTCTTTTATTAAATGTAACAAAATGGGAGGGTCCCTAGGTCTCTAAAAAAAACTTCAGTTTTTTGGACCACCCTACCCAACGTGCGTCCACGCGATTGGCGAGTGCGCTTTCGGAGTCCTTACCGAAAAAAAAAATAAGCAAACAAAGTCCAATGGCACATATCTCGTTTTTGCTTCGTTTCCGAGAAAAACTGTGGCATTAATAAACTAAAAAGTTATTTCGTTATAAAAAAAAGTAGGTATATGCCAAAATCTATCTATGTCTATTTATTTCTAATTTTTTGAATGGAATGCTACCTGCAGCACTCAATAGTAATGCAAGAATAGTCCTCTCTTGATACCGAAGGCGCGCTGAAGAAAGCTCCTAATTTTTTATTTAAGCTAAAACATTAATGCATTAGTAAAATAATTATTAGTACAAGAATTTAATTTCAAATATTACATTTAGGAGAGATTATGGTTGAAATCGTAACCCAGTTATCCAACAAACGATCCGGCACGATGAACATATAGATCACAAGGCTTCGTGTAACAATATTAATTTGCAATTGTTTTCATCAGTTCTAATATGATATTTCCTGTTTGAGTGACTAGCATGCTGGATTCACATGACAGAGATGCGAGTTGGAGTTCTGCTTCTAGGAGGTTGAAATTTTTAGATATGCCCAGAGCGAATTCTTTTCTTCGCCATGGGTATGAACTAAGGGTGAAAACTGAAGAAATAATATGATTTAAGTAAGTTACTCTTACCTGAACGTTTCATTGCCAGTTCCGAAAAAGCTTATGAGTTTTCATCTCATGAAGAATTGATCAAATGAAGGGTACGGAAAAAAAAAACAAGAATAGTCCATAATTCTCCGATTTTTCGTTTTTTAGCGCATTTTGTTAGTCTTGAGGAGTAGTATCAGATGGTAACACTGTCATAGGCTTAAAAAAAAGATAATCCACTGAAATTCGAAGTTGAAAAATCTGCCTACAGGGAAGAAACAAGAATAGTCCAAGCTTTGCAGGGAAGAAACAAGGAGAGTCACATATGTAACCTTATCTATTGTTACCTTCCTTACCTTCCGGTGTGTTTCACTGGTGGTTTTCAATCTTATTTCGACTTCCTACCACATGTGCTTTTTTTCAATTGTTTGACGATAAAGTAACGATGAGAAAGAGTGATCAAGAAGAAGTGATGTACAAGACAAGAAGATCTAAGAAAAGAAAGAAAACTAGAAGAGTAGCTGATGTGATGAAGAAAATGCGCCTAGAATCTCACGAGTTGGGCCCAGATTGCCAATGCAAACGCCACAAATGATTCCAAAACACTATAAAATATTTGCTTTTCCAATTCACAAAGTGGGGTGATTGGGATTGACTCAAGACAGACCAGGTCTTGTGTATCATCGTAGTGCTTATAATGGTGTTTGGAAAAACCACTCTATCAATGTCAGAAAAAGAAAAATATAATATCTTTCAGACCATCCGAAACAAGTTCATTAAAATCAGGGGATTTTGAGAAACCACCACCCGCATATGTACATCGCTTACTGTTGACCAAACCAAAATACGTTAATCTCCAAGTTTTAAAAGAATTTTTTCACCCAAGAAATCAATAATTTCACAAGAAATTGCTTCACAAGTAATGTTTTCTTGTGTGACTCTCCTTGTTTTGTGCCTGTAAGTTTGGAGTTTTTAGGAAAAATATATACTTTTTATTAGTAGACATTTTTTTCCCGTTCGTATCTTGTTATAATGTACGTCGGGAATTTCTGGTGGTTCTATCAAACTTACAGCAGTTGAAAAATATGTTAATTTACAATTTTGGCAGCGTTTTAAACTTAAAAATTCGATTTTCTCAGAATGAAGAATTTGTGACTCTCCTCCTTTTTTCCCTGTCCCCTTCAAATATAATCCTATGATATTAATATTTGGTTTATTTGTACGATTTTTTGTAGTAGATAATGAATTAAAATAATACCACGCTTTGTTATTTTATTTACTACTTAATTAATGATTAATAAGTATTATTAGCAACGCTAAAAAATTGGGGTATCGTTGGGGTTCCTTCATAGTTCAGGGTAGATTAGCTTGCATGACTTTATAGTGCTGCACATTTTGCCCCTTCAAATATTTCTATTTTTTTTAGGTTAAAAAGTAGAATTCATTTCTATATCAGAAGATTGTATTACAGTCCAGGCAACGAATGCTTAAAAACAGCTATAGGTGGAAATTTTTGGAACAAAATTTTTGACTTCCTAACTTTGTTTGGGCTGGATAGGAGGTGAACATATCAAAAGTCCTCGCCCGTAGCCTTTGTGCCTGGGGGGAGGGGTGGGGTTTAGAAGGTCCCATTTTTTTGGGTTTCGAAAACTAAAGATATCTCGAAAAACGTAATTGAATAGAAGTTGTAGGGAATTTAATCAGCTTTCATTTGTTATAGAATAGTCATGTCGCTAGGACGCAGGGTTTCCAAGACATGAGTGAAAACCCGAAAAATGGGACCTTCTAAACCCCACCCCTCCCCCCAGGCACAAAGGCTACGGACGAGGACTTTTGATATGTTCACCTCCTATCCAGCCCAAACAAAGTTACGAAGTCAAAAAATTTGTTCGAAAAATTTCCATCTATAACTGCTCGTTGACTGGACTGTTATAAGAGGTGTATGAATATATATATATATATATATATATATATATATATATATATATATATAAATATATATATATATGTTTGTTTGTATATTGAAAGGGAAAATCTTCCAGGTGATGAAGGTGACTTGGATGGCCCTCCATCTTTTTCTGTAGGACAATCAAAACTCTGATCTCAGAGAATTTATGAATTACTTTTTAGACATAAAATTGCTGTGAAGGCTGTCATATGAATATCCAAATGTTGCGCCTAGGGGGACGTAAATGTTAAAAGGAAGTGAAGTTATTGGTCAGGTGATCGAAAATCGATTTTGGCGGTAACTTTAGGTGGTGAATTCTTAATTTGGCGGGAATAGATTTTTTTTTTCTTACAAATAATGATGATAATGTTTGCTTGCCTAAAATCAGTATATTACACTCGTATTTCTAAAGTGACACAACTCAAAATAAAACTTAACTGACAATGTGTCACTCTTGCCTATGTAGGGGGATAAGCATTAAGAGTGACCTGTAGTGTACAAGCTCTGAAGCTAGGTACATACAGTTTTGATCGTTGATAAAGATATATTTTCTATGTTTATCATTGTCATAACTGAAAAACACCGAATTTTGAGTTGTGTTACTTTAGAAATACTAGTGCAATATATCGAGTCCTTCTTTTGAAAATAACATTTTGTGAACATAACTAAAAACGATCTATTATAAATATGCTTTTACTCATGAACCAAATTATTTATTTTGTTATATTTATATTATTTTGTTAGCAATGGCTGTCTCTTCCTTTAAGTTCGTCGATGTAGCATACATTTTTAATCTTATCTTACCCTTTGAAGTGTTCCACAGAAATGTGATAATGATTTATGAACCCTTTATACATTTCAATATTTTATTTATGAATATGAGACTACAAGAAGAACAACTGAAGACATTAATCAGATGACTAGACATGACCTAAACAATTTAATAAAAATACACATAATGAACAAGTGGCAAACCGACTGAACATACACACAAAACAACAAGTGACGGGAGATTAAGCCGACAATAGGAGCCTGGAGTTCCAGTATTCGGAACTCGAGGCGAGAAGTCGTGCCTACTAGACTACGTATTGGACATTCACACTTGACACATGCATATTTGATGACAAGACAGGACAAACCGAATTGTACACTTTGCAACGTTCCATTAACCATCAAACACATACTTACAGACTGCAGGGAAAGGGAAGGCATTAACTTACCTACAGACTTACACGAATTGCTTAAACAGGACAGTACACACATTGATAATATTCTAAAATATTTAAAAAATAAATTCCAACGTTTTTAGAAATCCTCCCTATAAATTACTTATTTTTTAATTTTTTTATTATTATTTATTATTATTATTATTTTATTTTGTTTTCTTAAACAATGATACATCTTTTCTGCTACTATGGTATCTTTTTGTATTTTTTTTTTCATTTGATTTCCTCCTAGCTTCAATAGTATAAGAAACATTTATCTTTGTTCGCACATAGACTTTAAGAGTAAATAGCCTTTGTTGTGTACTCTCAATAAATAAAATAAATAAAATTTATGAATATGTTTTTATATTTTTGCAGGGAATTTGTTGCCATTTATTACTGTTTGAGTTGAGATTACAGGCCAAAACCTTTAAGGATAACAGCTACTTAGTAAATTTAAATCCACAATAAATTTAAATGAAATCATAAATGAGAGATTTAGTGGGACAAAAGATTTCTTAGTCACGTAGCGTGATATTTGTCCTTCCGATATGTTTTCGTATAGAATAATTCACGCAGAACACGATAGTGAAGTGAGCATTAATGTTATTCCAACCAAAAACTTAATTTCGTTTAGAGCCTTCTGCACAAATTCAGGAACACAAATATGCTTTAGTTCCACCCGACAAGCCTATGTAATGTACTGCATAAAATACAGTCTTCTTTTTCGTGCATGCCTACCGCGCAAGCGCGAACCTCAGCGGACACTTTTTTGAAACGTTTTTTTCTATGCTACAAGTTATCGCTTTTGGAAGAGGAATGTAAGAATGAATATGAATGCCTTACAAAAGTATATTCAAATTCAATCTTCCACATTATTTTTCATTTTTTTAAATTAATCCTCTATTAACATTAAAAACTAATTAAAAATAATATTTAAAATAAAAAATTACATTAAAATCAAAATTTTCTTCGGAGGCCCGTTGGCCGTGAGCGTTAAGGCGTGAGCACTTAACACTCCGTGCGAAAGTGTCGTGGGTTCGATTCCCACTTTGGGTGGTGGCTTTTCTTTAGAAAAAATAAAAAGCATCTGCCCAATCGTTGCTAGAAAATGGTGGTAACCTGTAGATAACCCGTTCTAAAATTCGTAGTTAATAATGAATGGACGTTAAAATTTAGTACATTTAATAATACATTTTCTTCCATCTTAGAAAGTTAAAAATGTCGTAATCTGGTAATAAGTGAATCCGACCAGAGAAAAAGTTATGTATAAAGTCTATGTTTGTTGTTATAGTGCTATTCATTTCTATTTCCCCTCTCCTTCCTGACAATCAGTGAAAGAACGAATTATAGTAATTGATATCAGAGATGGGCATAATTTTATTTATAAATAAAAATACGAATTTATTCGTACTTCATATATTTGTGAATACGAATATAAATAAATTCGTATTCATAAGTGTGAATACGAATTTATTTTTATTCACATATATTAAATATAAACATACAAATAAAATTTTATTCGCAAATTTTCCTGCGAATACAAATAAATTCACAGAAAAAATTGTAAATAAACACAAAAAATGCAAATATTTACAAAAAATCAAGTGATTACAAAAGAAATCACATTAAAATATACTAATACAAATTTATTCACATTATAATTTTTGAATAAAAATTTATTCACAATAAAATTCGCAAATAAATTATGAATTTATTCGTATTAAGATGATATTACAAAAGTTATTGAAGGTGATATTTTTTTTTCTTTTTCTTTTTTTTAAGGCGGATAACGTCTAGGTTATTAGCGCCTAGATTTTTTTTACCCCGAGTCCGCCGCGGAACCACCACCTATGCTGCAGGGACATAGTTTGGCACCTGCAACTCCATAAAAAAAAAAAAAAAAAAAAGAAAAAAAAAACTGAATCTAGGCGCTGACAACCTAGACGTTAAGCTTCTTTAAAAAAAATCACCTTCAATAACTTTCGTAATGTCCCTGCAGCATGGGTGGTGGTTCCGCGGCGGACTCGGGGTAAAAAAATAACCTAGACGTTAAACACCTTAAAAAAATCAAGAAAAAAAATCACCTTCAATAACTTTCGTAATGTCCCTGCAGCATGGGTGGTGGTTCCGCGGCGGACTCGGGGTAAAAAAATAACCTAGACGTTAAACGCCTTAAAAAAATAAAGAAAAAAATTCACCTTCAATAACTTTCGTAATGTCCCTGCAGCATGGGTGGTGGTTCCGCGGCGGACTCGGGGTAAAAAAATAACCTAGACGTTAAACGCCTTAAAAAAATAAAGAAAAAAAAATCACCTTCAATTACTTTCGCAATATCATCTTAATACGATTAAATTCATAATTTATTTGCGAATTTTATTGTGAATAAATTTTTATTCACAAATTATAATGTGAATAAATTTGTATTCGTATATTTTAATGTGATTTTTTTTGTAATCACTTGATTGTTGTAAATATTCACATTATTCACACATGTGATTATTTACAATTTTTTCTGTGAATTTATTTGTATTCACAGGAAAATTTGCGAATATAATTTTATTTGTATTTTTATATTTAATGTATGTGAATAAAAATAAATTCGTATTCACACTTATGAATACGAATTTATTTATATTCGTATTCACAAATATATGAAGTACGAATAAATTCGTATTTTTATTTATAAATAAAATTATGCCCATCTCTGATTGATATTAAGTACGCTAAGTGGATTTAGACTTAAGAATAGAAAGATACTAGTTGTTTTTAATCGGACAGTTGTTGGTGCTTGATATTAAACGGAGAATTATTGCAAAAACACTCTCTCAGGTGTTTGAAGTTCTTCTGTCGAATTTCCATAACATCGTTTTAGATAGATTGCTGCGTCCCAGTTATTTGAGTTTTAATTTAGTAGCTAATACAAATTCTTCCGCTACCTGTTTAATTTTCCTTTTTTGTGATTTCATTGAAGATTACTGAAATACTTTCAGGGGCCTTTCTTGTGATATATGACTTTTTTTTTTTCTTTTTTTTTTGAACAAAATTTGGAAATTTGAAAATCTGTAATGGCTCTCACGCCAATTCTTTTCTTGATGCAATATCTGTAATGAGAAAATGTATTAAATATAAAAAGTAATATACACTCTCATCCTTCGTTGAAATCTTTTTTAATTAGAGCTTCATTTTCATGCAGAAACTGCATTTTTACCTAAATCTGGCACATTATGGTAATCGGTTTATAATTACGTTATAGTTAATTTTTTTTCAATGGCGTATGAAGAATTTGGCTATTAACGCCGGTCTGTTTAAAGGTCAGGCACGGGGTCTGGGATGGAAAGGTTATAAATGCGTAACATGCCATGAGCAGAATCCCAGGTCCTGTATCCTGTTTAAATCTGGTCTTACCGTTTTTCCTTTATGGAAATTTTGTTGCAGAGGTGGTGGTGGCCTCGGCCTATCTCCCATATGAGCGGTGCAACCCCCCAGGAGCTGAGTTGCGCCTAGTTGTGGACTACTGCAGGGAGAGAGACTTGCAGTGCCTGATTGGCTGTGATGCCAATGCTCATCACACGGTCTGGGGTAGCACTAACTGCAACCAAAGAGGTGAGTCATTACTTGATTATGTCTTAAATAATGATCTGGATGTCGTTAATAGGGGCAGCGAGCCTACCTTTGTTATTAGGACAAGAAGAGAGGTCATTGATATTACCCTTGTTTCGAGGCGATTACTACCTGTGGTCAAGAACTGGAGGGTGGAAGATGAAGTTTCGGGTTCTGACCATAGGTATATTACGTACTGTATAGAGGCAGCAGGCCCCGCAGCACGCGTTATCAGAAACCCGAGACTCACAGAGTGGTCCCGGTTCAACGAAATCCTTTCGGGTAGGATGGACGATTGTCCACAGAGAGCACATACTGGCATCGATTTAGAAGCCATGAATGATCACATTACCGAGGCCATTAAGGTGGCTTTTGAAGGTAGCTGTGCTGGGAAAACTGTGGTGACCAACAGCAGTTCCTCCTGGTGGAATGGGAACCTATCCAGACTCAGGAGTGAAGCAAGGAAGCTCTTTAACAGAGCTAAACGCAGAGGCACCTGGGAGGAATACAGGAAGAAATTGTCACAGTACAATATACCTGTGAGGAAAGCTACGAGAGAGTCATGGAGGAAATTCTGCACAGAAGTGAATAGTGCAACGGAATACTCAAGACTCTATAAGGTTCTAGCCAACAGCTCCACAAAACTTATTGGGACTGTTAAGAAGGCTGAAGGCTATACAGAATCGGTGGAAGAAACCATGAACTATATCCTCGCTACTCATTTTCCAACTAGCGAGGAGGCTACCTCATATGAAGGAGATGACTATCCCATCAGACGAGGTAATCCGGAGGCATGCGAGGGAAATTGTCAAGGCAGCGCACGTCAGATGGGCCATTGGAACGTTTAAACCATATAAATCACCGGGCCTAGACGGCATATATCCAGCATTTCTGCAACATGGGGTAGATATACTCATGTCAACGCTCCTACAACTCTTCAGGAGTAGTTTGGTTATGGGACACATTCCACGGACCTGGAGAGTGGCCAAACTCTGCTTCATTCCCAAACAAGGTAGAGCTTCACACCTGTATGCCAAGGACTACAGGCCGATTTGTCTATCGTCCTTCCTACTGAAGACACTGGAGAAGATCATAGACAGGCATATAAGAGATACTGCGTTAAGACGGAACCCCCTTAACGAACAACAATATGCGTACCAGTCTGGCAAGTCATGTGAATTGGCTCTCCACCATCTAGTGTGCAGACTGGAGCGAGCTCTACATTACAAGGAAATTGCTCTGTGCGCGTTTCTTGATGTGGAGGGGGCCTTCGACTGCACCCCTATTAGGGCAGTTGAAGAAGCCATGATCGAGAAAGATGTCGAAGAATTCGTCACATACTGGACTGTCAATCTTCTGAAGAACCGCATTATTAGGCTGACGGAGGGGACCTACTGTAAGAGTATTGTACATAGGACAGGATGTCCCCAGGGGGGCGTCCTGTCACCCCTCCTGTGGTGTCTAGTGGTGGATACACTGCTGACGAGGCTGAAGAATCAGGGCTTCTCAGCACAGGCATAAGCAGATGATCTGGTAATTACGGTGGTTGGCAAGGTGCAATCAACTGTGAGTGAACTGCTGGACACGGCACTGTCTTCGGTGGACAAGTGGTGCCAGGAGGAGAACCTTAGGATTAATCCACAGAAAATTACAGTGGTGCCTTTTACTTTGAAGAGGAAACTGGATGGACTGGGCACACCTAGCCTGTCAGGCCATAACTTAAGTTTTTCCAAGACAGTGAATTACTTGGGTGTTACCTTAGACTCAAAGCTTAACTGGCAGGAGCATATCCGCAAGACAGCAGGAAGAGCCACAAAAACCTTGTGGGCCTGCCGGAGAGTGGAGGGGAACAATTGGGGCATTACTCCTAAAGGTATGCACTGGATTTACACAATGATTGTGAGGCCTATCATCACATACAGTGCAGTAGTGTGGTGGCATCGATGCGGCACTGACAGTGTTAGGAAGACTCTGTGCTCCCCACAAAGGCCGGCTTGCCTGATGATTACGGGAGCAATGTGTTCCACACCGACAGGAGCAATGGAGATTCTACTTGACCTTAAACCAGTAGAGATATATATCGAAGAGATAGCTAGATGCTCAGCGTACAGATTCGCCATTTTAGGGCACGAACCTTGCCCAACCTTAGGGGCTCACTGTGCAATTATCCGAAGGAACTGGCAGGACCCAATTCTCTGCATGCCATCGGGCTTTCAGGACCAGCACTCCTTCACCTCAAACTTTACAACTGTGATCAAGCCGAGGGAAGCAGCGCTGGAGCACAAATTAACACCAAGCCAGGTGGATCGGTTCTGCTACACAGACGGCTCAAAAACCGAATCTGGCACAGGAGCTGGCGTGTGGATTCAGGGGTCCACACATAGTGTTGCCTTGCCTCTGGGGAGGTATGCTACGGTGTTCCAAGCTGAAGTCACCGCCATCGGCGCTTGCGCAGACCTTATGAATAGCGGCTCTCCATTAGACAGGCGCTACACTATTTTCTCCGATAGCCAAGCGGCCATAAGAGCTCTATCCACGAATAGGATCAGATCAAAGGTAGTACAGCAATGCAAAGACAGCTTAAACTTACTTGGACGACGTAACAAGGTCAGACTGGAGTGGGTCCCAGGCCACTCTGGTATCCAGGGTAATGAAAGAGCTGACGAGTTGGCCAATATTGGTGCAGCGACAATCCCCCTATCACCAGAACCTCAATGTGGGATTGCACCAGCTGTGGCCAGATTAAGCACTAGAAGGAGGGCGGAAGCTGAGCATAGGAGGAAGTGGTGCAGCAGCTCCACCCAGAGACAGGCGAAGCTGTTCCTTTCCTTTGTGGACAAGAAGAGGACGGAGACTCTCCTTAATCTGTGCAGGTCCAAGGTAAGACTAGTAACAGCTCTTCTTACAGGTCACTGTAGGATGCACCGGCACCTCTATTCCATGGGGCTGACCAGGACTTCATGGTGCAGACTATGTTTTGAAGACGACGAGACGCCGTATCACATCATATGCAGATGTCCAGCTCTTGTAGCAAAGAGATACGTGTATTTTGGTGCAGACTTCATAGATGACCCTAGAAGGCTTCCTGAACTGAACCTTCGAACTCTATTAAGGTTCATCTCGGATACGGCGCTGTTGGTGTTACAGGCTGGCTTGTCGGGTGGCACAATAGGCCTTGTTGGCCTCAGTGCAGCTCCCTCTACGTAGGCACCCGTTTTAATAATACTAATAATAATAATAATAACGCCGGTCTATCTACAGATTGCCAACCTTTTATAATGCCAACATCACGTGGTCGGTCACCCATTCAATTACTGGCCCCGCCCGACGTTGCTCAACTTTGGTGATCAATGGGTACATTCGACGTGGCTATCACCGATGGCAATTACGTTATGTTACGTTACAATTCATTTTAATTTACTATGAGGTCCCATAGCACTCCTAGGAGAGGTCATGATTTGTAGAGAGAAAAAAAAATGCACAGGCTTGAACAGCATAAACATAATGAACTGAAATTTTAGTAAAAGGCAACAGGGGGGGGGGATGCGCGAGCATGAAAAGCCAAATATATTTCATGTTTCAATTTTGTCGAGCTGGATTTAGATATTACACCACTGTGGAGCGAGCGATACTTTTTTTGTTGCAAATGATAACTGTGAAAGAAGGCCAAGAGCACTTATATATATATATATATATATATATATATATATATATATATATATACATATATACAGTAGAACTTAAATAATTCGCACCCCTAGGGACCGATAAAAAAGTTCGAATTATCCAAAAATCGAATTACAAAAGTTTTTGAAAATAAAGGGCTAAAAAATCGAACTTCTTATTTTCACATTTTGAATTAAAAAAAAATAAAAATACATAGGTACATTTTATTTATAGAAAAACAAACATTTTATAAATTGATAAATACGTACATAAATTTATCGAAAAAGTAAAAATAAAAATCTATTGTTTTGAAAAAAAGTCATTTTCATGGGCAAGAAGTTTTTTTTTTATTTTTCAGGTAAGTTGATAAAGTGTTAGGAGGAATTCCAAAGTCCTTGGCAATTTCAGATTTTTTCTTTATTTCTTCAACTTCTTTAATCACAGCTATCAACAACTCACAGAACAGCACTGTACACGAGAAATTCATAGCATAAACAATAAATCAGATCTAGGCGCTGACAGACTTATAACTGAATAAGAAATGAAGATGGGAGAGATGGTGGGAGGGAATTCTAGGATAAAACGACAGGATGTAACTATAACGACCCCTGGAAGGGAGGAAGCGCGACCCACCACTTTGCAGAACTCCTAGACTCCAAGAACTAGACTATGAGACCGCCGCGCTTCTTGTCCCGGAACATCCGTATCTTACTATCCTTCTTACCCGAGGGGAGAATATTTTCACAAGATTTAAGATCGTCAGCCTCCCTGTCCACTTCCCATTGGAGACAAAGACTCGTGAAAAATTCGAAATATCCAAAATTTTATTGGAATTAACCACGATTTTTTTACATTGTTTATGCCCTATATTCTAGGGACCGAGAGAAATATTCGAATTAAAGACGATTTCGAATAATCGAAGTTCGAATTATCCATGTTCCACTGTATATATATATATACATACATATATATTCCACTGTATATATATATATATATATATATATATATATATATATATATATATATTATGAACTTTAGTTGGGTGTTATAACAATGAGAAATCAACAGGAAAAAGACTTAGTCTCTGCCTTCTTTGACAGTTTCATTATCCCTTTCGTAAAAATATAAGGTTGACAGCTAATTAAAAAACCTTGTATTGGCTCGACCACGAGGAAAAACAAATACAAATTTCCCAAGATATGAGGGTGTAACATAACATTTTCAAGGAATGTTTTTTTCAAAAAGGTATATTTATTACTATACATATATGTACAATTTTATTTTACAGAAATAATAATTTTACCAACCAGTTTAAAAATAAGGCTTTTCTTATAAGAAAATCATTACAGAAATGAATCAGTGATTGTATAAATGAGGTTCTTCATTTTATGACCAGGTATAAAAATATATTGTGAAAATTGTTATTCATCCTGAAGATCTCACTTCTTTCCCCTGAATCCTACAGGTACAACTGGAGGTGGTGTTGGTAGATGTGCTCCTTCCGCGTGGAATCCTGTCTCGTCGGCATACCAGGTGACTGTGATGATCTGTCCATCAGGAGCTGTATAGGAGTACCTACCTTTAGCTGTCTGCGCTTCCAGTTCTGGCTGCCCTGGGTTCTTCAGGAAACCATCTTCTTGCACTGAGATACCGTTCCCTGTTTCGTACCTAGATAAAAAAAAATACAGAAATGCCATAAACGCAAATGTAGTTAAAGAATCGAAAAAAATCGTCCCACAGGGCTACCTGATCTTGGAACCCTGCAGTTATCGGCAATCAAATATGAGAAAGCAGCAGTGGAGAGGAAAGCATATTTATCTTTGGACTTTACTAGTCAAACAACTGACAATATGCCTCAGGTGATCGAATGGTTTTCCGCCACCTTCCGTTTTAGTGAATATCTCATTCCTCAAAAGTGACGATTTCTGACAATTTTCTCTTCACTAACTGTATGGGTCACAGTTTCGAACTCTTGACAACGAAATGTGAGTCCTAGACGATTTTGACCTATCCTCTGACGCTCCCCAATTCAAGACATACTTGCATGCCAGTTTGTTCAAAATCGGTCATACGGTGTGGATTTGTATAAGGAACACACAGGCCGAAAGAGAGACGAATAGATTAATTATATATGTATGGAGGCGAGGTTAGCTCAGCGGTAGAGCACTGGACTAATATGCCGGAGGACCTAAGTTCAAATCCCGAGCAAGCACTTTTTGATTTTTATCTCCTAGTATTTTCGTTGAGGGGTTGGGTTCCGCCTCCCTGACCGTCCCTAGGCCAGCCCAGCCTTTTATTAAAGGGTAGCTTGGTACTAACGACCCTAGCAGTCGAAGCAGCAAAGGCGAAAATCAGGCAGCCGGAGCATAGTACTGAACGCACTTATAGTGTGCCGTATGGTCATGAATCAGATACCTCTATAGTATCTGCCACTCTGGTTAATCTGAACCTGTTTGACATGAAAATAGGATATGGCTGGGGTCTCCGAAGTGTAACGGAAGTGACTCTCTCACTCTTTCTCTCTCATCTTATCTCTCTTTCTTCCTCTCTCTCACTCTCTTTCTCCTCTTTGTCCTGCTTTCCGGCTTTCTCTATTCCTCTCTCCCTCTCTCTCTGTCTCTCTCTCTCTTTCACTTCTTCAATATTCATTCTATCGTCCACTCTCAGCCAGATTTTCTACTTTACAAACTTTGATGGTCTCTTCATAAACTTTCTCTTTACTAATTTCCTCTATCTCCCAGTGACCTTTCGGCCGCCTACATGCTCTTTAACTCACCTACTTGACTGACCTAAGCTGTCGAGGAAATAGCAGTGCAATAGTAGGCAGACGATCCTGGGAGCCATCGGCCAGGTCATGAAATATCAGTACCACTAAAGATTGTTTGATAATACTTACAAACGGCGAGAGGGAGGTGACCACGGGTCAAACACGAACAGCACGACCAACTCATCATATCAATTTCATTCTTATACATTCTATTCACGGAGGACTTGATAGTTTTTTTTTAAATAAAATGTTATTGCATGCAGTGACATTTCAGAATTCAGAATCTACAATTTCAAACCAATAATCAGATGCAGGACATGTACTTTTTTTCATCCAGCATCATTCTTTTCATCAGAATCAACATTAATGGAAGGTTCGTAATTTTGTAAGAAATATTCTTTCCTGATGAAAATTTATTTATATAGCTAAAATTTGGTCTCCTCGTAGTCTAGTGGCTAAAGCCTTAGCCACACCCATCTCATCGCGTCATTTTTCAAGCAAAAAAAAAAAAAAAATTAAATATTATGTTTCGGTTGGTCTTATACCGCTCCTGATTAACCCTCTCCACAACAAGCTGGTGTTTCCCAAGGTGCCATACTAAGCCCACTACTTTTCCTCGTTTACATGCCCGACGTCACTCACCAAACAAATAGATCATTCTGTCTTTCTAATAATATTATATGACCCAGCTGAGTGTATTTGGCTTTAATAAGGTTTAATAGACCCTTGAACGCTAAACATTTCATTTTCAGTAATTCTTTTCTACTTTGGCCTAAAGGTTTCATGGCCTTTTTGGGCATTTATTAAACGAGATTTATTTTTATAATACTTTTTTTGTTAACTAATAAGTCATATATCCTTCGAAGGCGATGAAATTGGGATTAGCAAAAGGAGATGTCGGGGTTGAAGTAATTATCTTCTGATTAAGTTGTTCAATGATTTGATTCTGGTTACCAAGGGTCACCCAGCCTTTAATTAATTTAAATGGTACCGATCACAATATTTCCCCAGTGCACTGTATGACCAAGAATCAGATACTTCTACAGTGTATCGGCCTCTTTAAATAAGGGAGATTTTTTTAATTTATTTATGAGAAAATGTTATTATTAAAAAACGATTCCTTCAAGAAGCAGAACCGGTCTATTGACAAAAAAAAAAAAAAGAAAGGGATTTAGTTACATCATAATTTAATGTTTTTTAAAAACAAGTAACACCACTATTAGATGTAAAACTTCCGGATGCAACATAACAAATAATTAAATAGAAGAAATTAAAAGTAATGAACAATTGACATCTTGGAATGAAGGCTCGCAGACAACAAACGTATAAAATGCCCAGCGTTTTAAAAACTATTCATGCCCTATCCCACAGAAACATATTAGAACATTATAAAAAAATAAGATGAAAAAAAAAAATAAGAGTCTGAAATTATAGAAAAAGCACCCCTTATAAGTAAACAAATGGAATTTCTAAAATATTGCTCAAGAATGTCTTACCTATATCCGTAAGTTCCATCAAAATTTTGATCGTTTACGTAAGATATTATAGGTATTTCATTAGGATTATTGTAGGCTGCAGGTATTCTCCTCTGGGCGATGGCCGATGCAGCCATCAAGGTAAGGAAAACTACCTATAACGTAACAATGTTTACTTATATTATACATAAAATATAACACAATTATTGTAAATATATCATGCAGTATATTTAGTTATCATACACACACACACACACACACACACACACACACACACATACATACATATATATATATATATATATATATATATATATATATATATATATATTGAGTTGATAAATATGTACAGGGTGTCCAAAACCTGTGAATTCATGTTTAAAAAAAAAAAAATCATAAGATGTTTTTTTTGGAATGTGATATAACCTGTTATTGAAAGTTTTATCACTAATTCTTTATAAACTCCTTTTTTTTGGGGGGGAAAATTCACAATAATGAATAAAAGCCCTATGCACTTCCGGTTTGAATCTTACATTTACAATGGGTCCAGTAGAAAACAAACTTCTGATTTCAGCAACTTCAAAGGTGAATTTACATGTCAAAATTATATTTTATCAAAACACGTTATATGTAAAAAATAAAAATCGTATTTTTTAACATATTATCTGAATCTGCACATATAGCCATGTTCGTTTGAAAAAAAAAATGAATATCTGATCTGAATAGCAAATTTCTGTTTATAAAACGGAAGTTTTTTTATTTTGGTCAATACCACATTCACCTATAAGGACATATATAAGGGTTTTGGAAAAACAATAGTACCGTGAGTTGTTTTTGACACCCTGTATGTGTTTATATATATATATATATATATATATATATATATATATATATATATATATATATATATATATATATATAAAATGTATATACACTTCATCTTAATTGCTTTAATGGTAAATGAGATTGAAACATTTATCAGTTATCAAGGGACGTCTAAAATCAATAGTTTTCACGAAAAACTAAATTGTTTTATAAAACGAAGTTCTTAGTTATTTATAAATATTACCGTTTAAATAGGTCTAATTTGCCTGCATTTTGCTAGTCAATAAGATTAGGTAAAAGCGATAAGCTTTATTAAAAAAAAATATATTCTTATTTTCGTGGTAGGCGGAGGTCAAATAATAAAAACTTCACCATACAATTTCACTAACTTTATTACGTCCCTACATGTTTCACACCTCTAGAGTCTAGACGTGGCCGTACTGGTGGAAGGTAATCCTCCTCAGGTTGAGGCTGTAAGTTTTACATTTGTAACTTTTTCCCCTGAAGAGGCACCAATAAAGGTGTGAAACATGTAGGGAGGTAATAAAGTTAGTGAAACTTTGTGGTGAAGTTTTTATTATTTGACCTTCCGCCTACCATGAAAATAAGAAGATTAAGAAAAAGGGTCAGTTGAAGAATAAAAAAAATATAAGTTAGAAAAGAAGCTTTCTTGTCACACTTTGGATAAGCATGATAAGGATTCTGCTAGTCAGGGTTTTTTTAACCATGTTTACAAATCCTAAGAATTCTCATGACGTCTTTACACTTCCTCGGATTAATAGCTAGCGGGTGCTGCCTTTCATAATCCTATTTCTTAAGTATTATTTCTTAAGGGCAAATATTTTTCATTTGGTCATTTCGCTAGGCTTGTTCAATTGAAGATATTTTCATCGGATTCTATCATTTAAAGTTATATAATATATATAATCTCTGGGAACATCATCCGCGAATGGAAATATATAATTATGATTATAGTGTCTAAGGCCCGGTGCATACTGAAGAAACTGGTTTCATGAAACTTATAGATAGAAAACCATAGGTTGGTGCACATAGAGTTTCATGAAACGGGGTTTCATGAAATTCGTTAAATCGGTTTCCTATTGCTTCAGTTTTACGTTTCATCAGTGGATCTACTAGCTCTAATAAGCGATCAAAAACTGGCTTCGACTTCCTAAAAAAATCCTTAATAAATCTATCAGGATCTTTGTTTTGTTCGCGAGCTACTACAAAACAGCTGTGTTGCTGATCATTAAACATCTGGTGAACCTAGTACTTGCATTTTTTTTATTTTTAGCAACCACCACAACACAAGTGCATCGTCGTCTGAACGAATCACAAAACTGATAGAAAACAGTTTATTCTGTGTGTGCACGTTTTAATGATATAGGTTTCATGATACCATTTTCTTCAGTGTACACCGGGTCTAAGAGTGCCCATACACAGTGAGAAATATTTCATGGTTTGGACTGTAGAGTCAAAACCTTAAGATATTCCTCACCGTGTATGAGACATCCTTGAGGCCAGAGTTGAACAGTACAGTCCATCCAAGTAGAATGATATTAATGTCTAAGTAGTTTAAATGATTGACGTCCTTTTTATATAATGCAAAAATGTAGTAATTAAACACTGACATTAGCTGCATTAATAGGGATGTTTTCCTAATATATTAGAATAATTTCCAGACTAGATTTGAATGGATCGGGGCAAAATATTGCAAAGCAACATTTTTAATAAAACTTAAATGTAGCTGCTTTATGTTACATATTGTGTGGGACTATTTGTTGAAATGGTTAGAGGCAACAAGATTAAGTAGCAGACAGAGCTTGTAGTCATATTTCAGTAGCATTTGCATCATATGCTGTTGGTCCTAAATAATTTCCAACATATAGCTGCTTAAGATAAGTGTTGTTAAAAATGTTGCTTGGCACTATTTTTCCCCCGACCCCTTCATTTCTAATCAGGGATTTTCATTTTCGATATAGAATCCATCACCTAATTATTTTGTTGTTGTAATTAATAAAGTTATAACTGCCCATTCGACATACTTACGAATTTCATGTTTACTGTGTGAGTTTGAATGGTGAACTGGATTGAAGAATGGAAGACGCTCTTGGCTTATATAGCTAGTCATGGTGGGTCCCCTCTCCTTTCGAACATGCCCTAACATTTCGTCTAATACCGATTCATAAATACACTGGCACTCTAATAGTAATATTGTATCGTCTAACCTATAATATAAACCTATAATATGAAAATAAATAACAAAAATAGACTAACAAAACGAATTATCCATCAATCATCGTCTGATTAAATACTTCTACATCCTTCAGCATTTTCTTTTGACGAGTCAGTATCGTCTGCCTCATTTTCTAATGACAGTTCTTGAAGTGCATCATGTGGTAAACTACACTTCAATAGGCTAATTACATATACATCGGTAACATGAAGTTTAAATAATCTTCAAAAAATGGAAAAGTAATTACAAGAACAAAACTGCAATAAACACTGGGGAAAATGTTCCCTTTCTTAGAGTCCGATTAATATTCCCTTCCGTCGCCTGTTGATGCTCCAAGAAATTAAATATTTACATTTTACCTTAATCCTACTAATACTAGACAGTATTTAGTAAGTGATTTGTAAAATTTTTTTTTGAATTTTGTCCACGTAAAAGGTGATTTTCGCCGCGCCGCGGATTCTTCAGCTTCTATCTGACTGCCTAAACTAAATTTAAATTTGCATTGAAAGGGGGAAGAAGGGGGAGCTGAAAGTCTCAAGACAGTAAAGTAGAAGCTTAAGGCTTATCGAAAAATAATATTTGGAAGTGGAACTTTGTGGAACTTTTTATTAAACCCTACTCAAACTTGAGTAATCAACAAAATATGAACAATCTAGTAATAATTTCAATTTTTTTTTCTTTTCTTCGATATGCCTTTCTGTTATTAGATATATATTATGTATTTATAAAGAACATACCACTAGGTAATAAATCCATTGTAACATGGGCGTATATAAGGGGAGGGCTGAGGGGGCTCCAGCCCCCCCCCCCCCCGAAATTTTGATTTGATCGGTAAAAATTTCATAAAACCCTTAAAAATAAATTAAATGAGATCATTTAGTTCATAAAACATATTCTATTTTGGATGTAATAGCGTTTTACTTGGCTAAAACTCTTCCAAGATCTAAATTTTTAGTATTCCATGCACCGGAAATGGTCTCAGCCCCCCCCCGAAATTTTCCCAGCCCCCTCCGAAATTATTTTCTATATACGCCCACGCATTGTAAAAAGAATTTATAAAATTTGCACACAATTTTTAAAACACAACTTACAAAGACCGTAGTTAGAACAAGACTAAGCAGAGGAAGAGCAAGTGACTAGCAATGGTTGCCTTCCTTATTGTCTTAAACAGGTTTGGGTTAAACTGGCTAAAAAAATTGTTCTGCTTTCAATGAATAGAAGACTTGAGCACGTTTTGACACGTAAATTGACTTTCTACGACGACATCACATTTTCGACTTTTGTTGCCGTAAAATAGTCGTTTTGTCCAGTGTGCGTCGGTCCGAAATCGGTCTAGAAACAAACAACTTTGAACGGTCGAGAATCGGTGACCATCGGATCGGATCGGATCGGGACCAATGTAGGCACCTCCATTGAGATGCATGTGTTTGTTTTTCCTCAGACAGTCGGTGGCTATCGGATCCGATCGGATCGGGACCAATGTACGTGTCCCCTAAGGCGCATGCACTCCGAGCCTAAGGTCGTGGGTTCGTTCACATGTCTATGACACTTTTGAAGTTAGACTCCTTGATATACATATAATTGGCTGAAGGTATATTGACAGTATCTAATATTTGTTTGAATAAAATATCTATAAAATATTCAAAACTAAAATTACATAAAATTTGTGAAATTACAGTATTATGCCTAAAGAAGGACAATGAAGACAGAAACGTGGCAATAAAAGTGGATCTTTTAATTCAACCCATCTTATATGAGTTATTTATTATTTTTATTTATTACTTTATTTAGGTAATTCCTTTCGCACCAGGGTTAATCATTTTATTGAAAACACTCCACGATGACTAAGTTCCAGAAGATTGGTCTTTATTTTTACAAAAAATTACTAATTATTTTTACAATAAAAAGAAAGCTAAGTTTCGGTATAAAGGCCAAAGTACAAGGGCGAACATGGATCCCCGAAACTAGTTTTACAAAGTTTTTATTTCTGTTACACTTTACAAGTTAGTGGGGTCGACACGATTCGGTTGGCCAATTGCAGCATTTTCTCCACGCATATCTAAATACCGAGCTGAGTTGTTTAAGTGTTGACACATGGATACAACCTGGTCGGCCGGTGAAGACTTCAATGCAAACATTGTGGCAGTATCCAGTGCCTAAAACACATCTTATCGGAGTGCACCGCTCTCCAGGAGGTGGGACTTCTTCCCTGATAGCTTAAAGCAGCTGTATGAACGAAGCCTCTATGAAGATATTGATGGAATATTTGGTAGCCATTAGATTATACAGTCAGAGATAGTGGAATCACACGTGCCTCATAATATGCGAATATACGGCGCATATTCGCTGTTTAATTCGTAAAACACCTAAATATTCGTGACATATATCGTACTAGTATTTCTAAAGTGACTCAATTCAAAAATCGGTTTTATTCACACCGTCATAGTTATGACTATGAAAGACATGGTTAATATCTCTTTATCAACCATCAAAACTGTAAGTACCTAGCTTCAGAGCATGTACACCAGAGGGCATTCCAGTCTTCTTTCCTGTTTTAATCCTGAGGCCCCTACATAGGCAAGAGTGACACATTTTCAGTTGAGTTATATTTTGAGTTGTGTCACGTTAGAAATACTAGTGCGATATGATTGCGAATTAACAATCTGTAAAAATATTTAGTATTCGAGCATACTTGTTGATTCTATTTATTTATTGTTTAAATGTTCTAAGAATGATTTTTTGTTGTTGTAAATATGTATATATGCAACTTCTAAGAGTTAGTTATAGAATTAAGGCTAGTTTCAATATATTTTAAAAAAAAGTCCGTCACGCAGGAGCTGCATAACTAAGCACTTTCCTCAGAATTTGGGTAGTGTAGACTGCTTTCCAGAACAATTTGCTTAAAATATCCTACATAAATAAAATAAAAACGTGAATAGTTCTCATTTTGTAATGAGTAACTGATCAATTATTAATCTGCTTCCAGAGTTATGTTTACACATGGTACCTACTACACTACGTAATAAATACAAAAATCCTCATATTATCGTATTTTGATCTAACGCAGGAACAGGATACAGTCACTCTAGTGGTAGAAAGCGCTCCTTGCGGCGGCTTTGTGAACCTACGTCTGCCGGCTTTTCTATTCAAATATATTACAAATTAAACCCCCGCTTTCCGATTGACCGATTCAGCTCATTTTTGCAACACTTCTTTCTCATGAGTTACCCACGACGTATGCCGCGTTTCGTTACAATACAGCAGAAATTACGACCGGTATGAGTATATTAGGAATTTGGGTCCGGAGTAAACCCCCCCTTCTAATGAACCGATTTAGTTTATTTTTACAACACACATTTACCTGTGGATTAGCACTACGAATACCGAGTTTCGTCGAAATATACCAAAAATCACGGCTGGTAGTGGCGAATTGGTATTGTGGGTCCGGAGTAAACCCCCCCCCCCTTCTAATGAACCGATTTAGTCCATTTTTATATCTCACTTTTCTCTCTATATTACCACTACGAATACCAAGTTTCGTTGAAATATAACAAATATTATGGCTGACATAGTCAAATAAGTGTTTTGGGTTCGGGGTAAACCCCCCCCCCCTTCCGGTGGACCGACTTTAGTGGTTAACGAACTCGTTCAATCGTTTGCTAATTGAATGCTATATACCAAGTTTCGTGACGGAAAAACAAAAACTCTGGCCGCTATCGTGTTAACAGACACACATATATATATATATATAAATTTTAAGGGGGGTCATTTTCGGTGTCTACTAGGTAGGATCGATAAAGATTTGAAGAAATTTTTCAAAAATTCCGTCATGAGTCCAACCTCAATAGCTACTTTCCTTCGGAGGAAAGTGCTAAAAGAAAGGAACTAATAGTTTGAAAATTTGAGTTTAACTTAAGTACTCTTTAAACAATAAACAACAAAGAATGGTGCTAGTGCCACAGCAGTCGGTGCATCAAAAAACAACAACACAAAAATAAAAATAAACAAAAAAAAACAGTAGGTTCACTAAAAAAAGTGAAGTTTCTTCAGAAAAACTTCTTCCATTGAAGTAAATTCGGCTACTTTTTGGTAGCATTCTTCAAGAATAAGTGCCGCGGGGAAGAGAAATACCAAAGTTAACTTTTAGCAAAGTGAAATTTGTTCCTCCAAAAATCGTATAATTGTCATCCCATCCAAATCCTAGAGGCCAATCCCTTTCCACTCGGACCCATCCTAAAGACCTTCCCAGGAGGCTTAAGAGACTTTGGCCCCGTGACCAGCTACCCTAAAAGCGACTAAAAACTGTGAACATATGAATGTTAGCATATATTAGGAAGTGCCAGTAATGATTGGCTCCTTCCATATACTACTCACTGAGGGGGTCTTCCGTGGTCTAGTGCCTATCGCGCTAGATTCATAAGCGGGAGATGGTGGGTTCGATCCCCACCGGCGACAGGAATTTTCTCATCCCACGGCACGCTGAGAAAATTCCTGGATGCACCCTGGATGTCGGCGCTAATGGCCAAGAATTGTCGATGCGGCGTCGATGCAGAAAAAAAACAAAAAAAAACTACTTACTGAGATGTAGATAAGACGAGCACAATTAGTTATTGTACTATATGAATTGTGAAGATTTTAAATAAACATAAAAAAAAATCGTATTGGTGTTTTCCTAGCTGAGTGAGTCCCAACAATTATCTAACTGCTTATGAATGTTTCAGTTCTAAATAAAAACTGTTTGGTTTGCATTTAATTAAACCAAAATGTTCATAAATAACGATGGGTGCAGCTTGATTAACCACAAGAAACTATTAATACAAGAACTCCTCTGTAACATTTTTATAACTTTTTATTTCCACTGATATTGTTTTCTAGGTCATGAGATGTATTTCTGCTTAGCTTTGTCAGGTGCTGCAATTGACACTGTGGCCTGTTGATAAATCAAGGTGGCCCCGTGTGGTTTTTACACCAAATGATTTGCCACAGTGCCAGTTATCTCCAGCTTTGCGGTTGTGTTGCATCAGATTGTAGTTCTCTTTTATCATGTTATTTTATAGGTAACTTATCATTTTAAGACGTTGTAAGTTTTCCCTGACCTTGCTTGTCATGGTCAGTCGCCTATTGTATATTTTTCATTAAGTGGGTGTGGGAAGCAAGAACTATAAAAGTTTTAAAATTATTGATTTGAAATCTAGGCAATACATACTTGGGGAGACAACTTATTGTCAGAGTATGGAGAGGTATGTGTGTGTGAAGCTGGCATCTCATTTCGTGAAAACTCATAATTTTTTAGAATTCAGGCTTTTTTTTTCAATAGTTCTAGAGTTTTTGACGAATTTGACGAATAGTTCCGGCTTTTAAAGCAAAAAAAAAAAGCATTACAAACTGAGACGCCAAGTTCACACAGCGCCTCACTTTGATCTACGACATTTTCCTTATCAACAATTGTAAGAATTCAAAAAAATCATAGTTTTGTAAGAGTTCTAAAGATAGTTCTGTATTTTGAAAAAAAATAAAAAAATAAATAAAAAAAATAAATAAATAACAGGATCAAGATTCTCAAACGATCATCAAAGATCAAAGATCAAAGATCAAACGATGATCAATAACTAGGAGTTCTGATTTTTCTAAAACAGTTTCAGGGGTTTAGAATGCCTTTCCAAAGAGTTCTGATTAGAAAAATAATCAGAAGTATTTTTAAATAATTATTATACTTGAAAAATGCATATTTTCAAAGATGAAGGTGAGACCCCGCTCGATATCTCAGAGTTCTGATAATTCTAAAACAGTTCTAATATCATCTTCATATTTGAAAATATGGATTTTGCAAGAACTATAGTGCCCCCCTAGCGGCAGACATCAGAACTTTACGGCCCTCAGAGTCATATCAAAACAGATGCACTCCTATTGGGAGTTTCGCGAACCTACATTTGGCGGGAGAATTAAATTCAAAAATAGTACAAATTAACACCCCCCCCCCCTTCCAATAGACTGATTTAGTTCATTTTTACAACACGTCTTTCTTATTAGATACCCAGGACGTATACCGCGTTTCTTTAAAATACAACAGAAATTACGACCGGTATGAACAAATTAGTAATTTCGGTCTAGAGTAACCCCCCCCCCCCTAATGAACCGATTAAGTTTAATTTTGCAACACATTTTTCTTTTCAGTTGACCAGAAAGAATACTGAGTTTCGTTGAAATATAACATAAATCACGACTGGTATTGGCAAATAACTACATTGGCTCCGGAGTAAACCCCCCCTCCGGATGAACCGATTTTGTTGGTTAACGAACTCGTTCAATCGTTTGATGTGGGAATACTACATACCAAGTTTCGTTGCGAAAAAACAAAAACTCCCCCTATCGTGTTAACGGACACATACATGTATGTATATATTAATGTCTGCCCTTAAGCGACAGGTTAAGACGGGTGAGGATGCCCTTAAAATTTACAATTATTTTTGAATAAATAGTTTATCAACATTTCAAATGAGAGTTCTCTGTTTCCCAATGTTACATATTAGCCTTTGTTGTGTACTCTCAATAAATAATAACAATGTTACATGTCTGCGCATGCGCATATTTACAAATAAGCTGTTAACGCCAACATTCATAACCTTCATAACAGTGAATTATACTTCTTTCCTAGTTGAGAGCGATTTTTTAACACATTCGTGTTAAGTGCATTAAAATACGTTAAAGTGAAAAATGTTAAAGTAACATTGTTCTGTACGAAAATCCTCCTTCAAACCAAAACATGCTTTTCTACTGTTTTCAAATGTGTTGAACCCGAATTTGAAGTCAGATTCTGTCTATCACGCACAGTTTCTTGAGAAATTCTAGTTTTTTATCCAAAAATGTGAGTTTTTTGTAAATTTGACGAATTTTTTTTGGCATCAAAACATAGTGGAAAAAAATCAAAAGCCCTATGAAGTATATTTGAACGAAAAAAAAATTGATGGGAATATTACAAGTGGTTGAAGAAATATGGCTAAAAGTGTTTTTTCAGTTTTTGATCTTGAGGCAGGGATTTGGTCTCTACCTGGATCTTTAGGGGAATGACCTTCCTTTCTCTTTTATGGTGGTATCCTTTTCATTCAAATCCTTACCTGCCCCCCTTTCACCCTCAATACCCCAACTCCCCCCTCCCACTCAACCCCTCTCTTGTCACTATTTTCTTCTAGGATTTGATAAGTACTCTCGAGGCTTTCGCTAAACGCACTTATTTGGATATTCAGTTGTGCTATCATTGTTCTGGGAACAGTTCACTTTTTCTCTGTAATGTCACGACAGTGTATAAATAAGCCTGATTCCTTTTGCTATGTTTGTGGTGAAGTCACATTCAAGTCCACTCAGAAACCTCTGACTCCGCTGGTGAAGAAGGCATGCGAGTTATACTTTGGATGTAAAGTAAGTGATCAGGACAAATCCTGGGCTCCTAAAATGGGCTGTAGTTCATGCTCACGTTCTCTGACTGGTTGGCTAAATGGGACACATAAGCCAATGCCATTTGCAGTTCCCATGATATGGCGAGAACCTACAAATCACGTGACCGATTGCTATTTTTGCATGAACACAATCAAAGGTTTCTCGTTCAAGAGCAAAAAGAAAATTGTTTATCCCAACATCCCCTCTGCCATGAGACCAGCTCCACATGATACCTCCATGCCCATCCCACCAAATCCGAGTAAGTTCCGTCTTAGTTCTGAGGAGTGCAGCGATTCTGAAAGCGTTTCACCTCAACCTGGAACCAGTCAACAAGAAGAAATTTCAAGTTCGTCCAGCCCCTCTGAAACTTAGCCACAGCTCATAAATCAGAGGCGATTGAATGATCTTGTTCGTGATTTAGATCTCCCAAAATCAAAAGCTCAGCTGCTTGGGTCAAGGTTGCAACAATGGAATCTCTTGGAAGGAGGCGTGAATACATCTTTCTACAGAAAACGGGAATCAGGAGTTCTATGCCTTTTCTCGATGGAAGAAAATCTTGTATTTTGCAATGATGTATTTTATTTGCTCCAGGAACTTGATCTGCCAACCAATCCAGAGGAATGGAGACTATTCATTGACAGCTCCAAGTTTAGTTTAAAAGGAGTACTCCTTCATAATGGAAACAAACATCCATCTATCCCAGTAGCTCATTCGGTCCACAAGAAAGAAACCTATGACAACATGAAGATACTTCTACAAAAAATCAAGTACCATGAGTACAAATGGCGCATTTGTGCAGATCTTAAAGTGATAGCCATGCTTACAGGACTCCAAGGAGGTTACACTAAATTTTGTTGTTTTTTGTGCGAGTGGGACAGCAGAAAAAGAGGAGACCATTACGTCGTAAAAAAATGGCCAGAGCGTAAGGAAAAAGTAGGTGAAAAAAACATTACCAATCCTCCATTAGTAGACAAAAACCAAATAATTTTACCCCCCCCCCCCTCCACATAAAATTGGGGCTAATGAAAAACTTCGTAAAAGCGATGGACAAGGAAGGAGAAGGTTTCAGGTACTTAAAACAAAACTTTCCGCATCTCAGCGATGCTAAGATAAAGGAGGGAATTTTCGTAGGACCCCAAATTCGACATCTACTCAAGGACCTCACTTGAAGCAAAGGTTAATACTACTGAGAAAAAGGCTTGGATTGCTTTTCGAGAGGTATGTGCTAAGTTTTTGGGAAACGAAAAATCTAGAGACTACCGAAAAATAGTCCAAGAACTGCTTACTTCATATAAAACATTGGGATGCAATATGTCCTTAAAAATACATTTCCTGCATAGTCACCTAGACTTTTTCGCCCCAAATTTGGGTGGAGTTTCGGACGAACATGGAGAACAATTCCACCAAGACATATCCAGAATGGAAAAAAGATATACTGGCAAATGGAATGAAAAGATGCTGGCGGATTACTGCTGGACACTGCAGCGGGAGACAGAGGAGGAAGAGTACAAAAGAAAAAAAAATACTCATTGACGATGTGTGTATAATTTTTGAGTTGTGTCTAGTATTATACCTGATAGCATGCAGGATTCAATTAATTATATTTTACCGTTGAAAAATAAAATAAAATCTGTTATAATAAAGACAATAATTTTCAAATACAATTTTTCATTTTTTCCAAGTTTCTCCTCGTTTCTCTCAAAATCAGAGGGTGATAGAATTTTTCTGAGTTCAGATTCGGACTCAGCACACCTGAAAACATGAGAAACAGGCAGAATTGTTCAAGGGAGGGGAGAAACGTTTTTTTTTGCAGAACAGTGTAATCGTTTGTGAGGACGCTAAACTTCAGTTTTACCCACAAGAGAACACTACTTCAGATTGGACTGATTCAAAAAACTAACCAGTTATCCTGTGGATTAGGATAATACCTAATTCATTGTAAGGATTCGAATTCCAAGATAGGGCCCCTGAATGATAATTCCCATGGGAGTCATCTAGTGGTAGTATCTTGTACGTACCCAAATAAGTCCAATACAAGGAATTATTATATTTTTTTATTTCAGAGGAATAAAAAAAAACAAAAAAAAAACTTAAAATAATTATGCTTCGCATTTTTCGCAATTTTGAAGAGGCATTTCACCCTTAACGCTGGATCAAAACATGATAAAGCTGCTACAAATCTCACAACGCGGGGTCATATATAACTCCATCCAGTCTTTCGTAATTCTTTTACAAGTTTGGTGTTAGGTTTCTGAAATGGTATTTTAAGATGACTACCATGTATAATATAACAATTTATAACCAAATAATCTTATTTAATTGTAAAATGGGGAAGTGGGAAATCAAACATCAAAATACCACAAATTTAGACAAAGTTTATTTGAATATTTGTCCTCTGAATATCAACATTAAATATAACGTTTTCTCCTATAATATTTTGCCTTTATGACTGCTAGAATAAAAAAATACTATGATATGTAAAATTGGTTTTAAAAGGAAACAAATATAGTGACTTGAATGTATGCACATTATAATGATAAAAAAAAAAATATTGTTATTCATTTATACATTTTTCAGATATACTTTGCCTGTGTTAAGCACACAGCCTCTTACTAAACTTTGCATAATGCGTTACGGCTTTACTGTCTTATTTACGACCAAAAACACCACATCGTATGTATGACCATCCTCTTTTTCACTCGTATCTCATACTTCACCAATTTCACTGTTTTCACTATCCAAAACGTCTCCAAACGCTCTTTTTTCTCTTCTACAATTTGCCAAAGCAACTCACGGTGAATTTCATCTTCAGTGAAACATAATATATCGTTAGACATAGAAAATCATAGAGCTCCGTGAATAAATAAAAAAAATAAAAATAAATAATTAGAAAAATGGTGTATGCACAATTTTGCTTAAATCATTTGCATTACACACCAAAATGTTCTGTGATAAGATGTTACTTCAGAGTTTAGGAAACAAAAAATTACTAAAAAATCGTGTAAAGAACGTCATTGGTTATTCTGACTGTTATCTCTTTGGAATCTATTGGCATTCAAATTTCATTCTGTTGAGAAAGGTAATTTCAATTAATCGATAATTGGGCGTCCGCTATTTGTACACCGCAGCTTAAATGCCAGAAGATGGCTTGGAGATGTTTCCTCATTTCACGCGAGGTATATCTGAAAAAGGGAAAGGCAATAATGCTAGTAGCAAGTGCCGAGGTATCAATCATTTCGTGGTTTAGTCCGCCAACACCTCACCTTATCCAAAGAAAATAATCCGTTTAATAGATGTTCTTTCTTCTTATGGCGATCTGTTTGCATTTCGTAACAACGGTCGTGCTGAATACGCATGTGCAGCAGATAGTAGCTACATGATTCTAGAAGAAACATCCAAAAAATGATTGTGTAAAGCAGACTACACACGATTCAGGCAGGCCTGTCAGTTAGGCCTGAACAATCAGCCCGAAGTCGCCTGAACGTGTATATATTCCGGCCGATCTGTCAGTTAAGACTGTTTAGGCAGCCGGAATATATACACGTTCAGGCGACCGGCTTTCAGTATCGGGTTTAGCCTGCTTAATGGAATCTGTTCAGGCAGCCGGAATATATACACGTTCAGGCGACCGGCTTTCAGTATCGGGTTTAGCCTGCTTAATGGAATCTGTTCAGGCAGCCGGAATATATACACGTTCAGGCGACCGGCTTTCAGTATCGGGTTTAGCCTGCTTAATGGAATCTGTTCAGGCAGCCGGAATATATACACGTTCAGGCGACCGGCTTTCAGTATCGGGTTTAGCCTGCTTAATGGAATCTGTTCAGGCAGCCGGAATATATACACGTTCAGGCGACCGGCTTTCAGTATCGGGTTTAGCCTGCTTAATGGAATCTGTTCAGGCAGCCGGAATATATACACGTTCAGGCGACCGGCTTTCAGTATCGGGTTTAGCCTGCTTAATGGAATCTGTTCAGGCAGCCGGAATATATACACGTTCAGGCGACCGGCTTTCAGTATCGGGTTTAGCCTGCTTAATGGAATCTGTTCAGGTTGTGCATTAGAAGAATACATTTTAAATTTGTCTTAGTGGAATTAATAACTATATTTTAAATTGTCAAAATTCGTGTTGATTTTTTAGTCAGAATAAAGCCAAAAAAAAAAACTTTTTTTTAAAATCTTTTTAAAATACTACAAATACAGATTTATACAAAAATACAAACTAATGGAACTACGTACAACCAAAGTGTTAAGGGAACGTAAAACAAAATTTGATAGATTTGTGTACATAATTAAGGGATAAACATTATTTACAGTATTGCTATTTACACTATAGTTACTATATTTACATACGTATGAATAAAACTACTAACATTAATTAATGGGTCATGGAAGACTCTACATTTTTGTGGCCTTCCTTTAATGGCCAAGTAAAATTGAATAGTAATGAATTAATTCATATTAAAAAAAATTTTTTTTCCTTGAATCACATTTTTGTGTGAAGGTTGTGTCGTTTTAAAAATATTATTATATCGTTAATGAAGGGGCTACCCTCTGTCAGTAGTTCCTGTAAGTTGTAATTTTAGTTCTCGTATTCAGCATTCCGTTAGTAAGTGTTTTACTGTCATTGGAACGTTACACTGTCTGCAAATGGGTTGTGCTTTATTTGTCATTAAATAAGAGTGAGTTAGTAAAGTGTGTCCTATGCGTAATCTACATACTACAACCTCTTCACTCTTGAATGAACTTTCTTTTTCTTTTTTTTTTTTTTCTTTTTTTTTTCTTTTTTTTCTATTTTTTTTACTGCGCATCGACATCTGGGCCATTAGCGCCTTAAATGAACTTAGTCAAATACAAATGGATTCCAATGTTTCGCGGGCAACTTTTTCTGGGTATATATATATATATATCTATATACTTATAGGATTTAATACCCTATCATATAATATCATCAAAAAAGGCCTAATATCGAATTTATATTTTATATACAGATGCCAATTGGATATAATTAATTATACAAGATTTCAATATTATTATGTATACATGAATCACAACAAATCCGTTGTTTGTTCTATTTGTCATCCTAGGTGTGTGATGCTTAATCCAATACCGGTGCAACACGGTGAAAGTTCAAACAACTCAATTCACAACTAAATCGGTGCTATTTTTGCTAGTTCGAAATGAGACTTTAATTGCTTTAGAATGGCTTTTGATGTAAAGGGAATGTAAAATTATTTACCTAAGTATGGTTCACATATTTGTAATTGTGTTAACTATACATAGGTTAATAATTTTGTTATATAAAATTATATTGGGAGTAAAAAAAATGACGCACTCCCTCCTGAGACCACGGGTCCCCTGAGACCACGGGCCCCCTGAGACCACGGGTTCCCTGAGACCACGGACCCCTGAGACCACGGGCCCCTGATAAATTGTCCACCGTGTCCCCGCCTAAAGGAGGCCATGGTGAGTTTATACTTGTTTCACGGTTATTACTTGCTCATCTTCATAATACCGAACTTGAACTGAATTGCTATTCCATTAGTAACCATTACATGTTGTTAAGGAGCATTACATGGGCTAGTTAACCATTACATGTTGTTAAGGAGCATTACATGAGCTAGTTATGGATGTACGCTTGTAGTTATTGCACGATTCATAACCTCGTGTAAGATATAACCTTGTTTTACCTCTACTATACTCCGGGTATCCTATAAAATTAGTGAGTGCCCTGAGATAAAAATTCTCTTGATCATAAATGTTTAGGGATGGGTTAGATAAGGTGAAACTAATTTTAAGTTGAGTATTGTGTTTAAGACATTGTCGTGTTTCTAATAATGTTGTGTTTTGCATGATATGATTGCATAGATATAAAAGTCCGACTCGCAGGAACTGCGTCATCTTGGCGCCTTTTCGTTCATATCTCTAGTGCCATTAATAAGGTAATTAATAAGGTATAGACGCGGTTATTTGATCTTTCGTGAAAAATATAACATAAAATCTGAAATAGAAAAAATATTTTGGACGCCACAATAGAAAAATGACAGAGTACTAAGCGGAAATGACACCTCCCGCCTTCTCCGCGTTCGCCCAAGGAAAACACTACTACCAATACGTTTGTCATTTTCCTCAATTCTTCAATGTGGTCGAAGATATTTGCCATGTTTTTAGCGCGGTTCCTCCATCCCTCCATAGGGAGGAACCCCGCTTATAAGGTCGATCTTATGACGCAATCCGGAAGTGCCGACTAGAAAACTTTGCGTTTCAGAACCCCTAGAGAAAGAAAATAACGGTGGTTCAAATTTGTATATATATATATATATATATATATATATATATATATATATATATATATATATATATTGTCTGTTCGCGGTCTAGGTCAGGGAATAATGGTCCGATTTTGATGAAATTTGGTACAAAAATCTTTCGTCTAATTTGAAAGGTCAAGTTCTTTAACCAGCAGAATCCGCCCACCGGAACATGGTTTTTGGCGCGAAATTCGCCGTTTTCGAAAAATTGGAAAAATATTTGTTGATTAACGTTTTTGGTTTGGGTACTTAGAATCATGGGATTCAGTTGAAAAATTCTCTGAATATTCGAATTTCATCAAAACTAATATGTTGAAATTTTGGTTACGTTTGGAGTTAAGGAAGGGTCAGAATAAAATATTTTATTAACAGACATGAAAAGTTTTGGTAACTTTGTATACTTTCGTTAATATCTCGAAAACGGTTGACAATCTTGGGAAGCGGAAGGTTACCATTCGAAAACTTACTAAATGCTCTACAAAAAAGGTTCTGAAGAAAGTTTTAATCAGGCGATGTCAATCGGAGAAATAAGGGCTTAAAACTTTAAAGTAATTGATTTCGTTTATTCGAACGGTTCTTTTTGTCTGTTTTATTCCTTGTTATTTTTTAATTGCTTATAGTTGGATAATGTATTTGACAATAAAACAGGTTAAGTAAAATAACAAAAATAATTTATGGTTAGAAATATCGATTTCCGAGATTCGAAGACCTTGTAACTAGCGGGGGCCTTTCTAGGGTTGGCCGACCCATCCAGGTAAGATCATGAATGAAGACCTAACAGCTGAACTGTTATCGTCCTAGCAACGCATGCTGCCTAGGCGTACATGCTCTCTTTAAAACTAAAAATTCATACCCCTCGAAAAATACTTAAAATTTGAACATAAAAAGAAAACATCTTAGCGAGTGTTCATTCCAAAGGGAGTGTCCATGCAAAATTTCAAATTTGTTTGCGACTAAAAAGATTGTACTTTAGGTAAACAGAAGGCAACAATATGATCGACGTGACACCCGTTTATAAGGTGAACTCGATGAGGTGGTATCGAAGGTCAATTCATAATTAATCATATACATATATCAGCAATTATTCTTGAAAAGTCTGATCTAGTTTCGGAAAACATTATTTCATATAGGTAATCTATAAAAATCTACTACATAGTAGATTTTTATAGATTATATGTAAAGAAAACGCGCATATTGATGTAACTTAACGGGCGAATGACACAATAAAAAAACGTGCGAACTATAGGCCAACAGGAGGTCACTACGAACACAGGAAGCGAACTTATCACGAACAATCCTTCATAAAGATTCCATTCACGAAATCGTGAACTCTGATTGCTCTCGTTATATCATCATCAATCCACAACATCTTTCAGAGGCAGAGTAACCTTTAATCGTGAATCGAGCCCCAACATGCCTCGACGTAGGTAATAACATCCGTAAAGCACAGCAACGACCACTCCCAGCATTTTTGTTTGGCTTACAAACATCTACTGGTTAGCAATGTGTTTAGGAATGCTGAGAGAGATATCATTCAGATGAAGAAATGACCAGGGTTCAAGAAGGGTCTGATTGAAAATCAGATGCTGTAAGAAGCATATATTTATTGGATAATTCTTGTGCGAGTTAAATCATGAACTGGAGCAATTACTCAGTTCTGTAACCAAAAAAGTGCTTTGGAGTTTTTTCTTTCTTTCAAACCCTTATTTATCGACTTCGAAATCTATACTCACTGAAACCAACAAAAACCTTTTTAAATAAACAAATTATCTTCCCATCCATTCTAAGGCTGCACCTACATTGGGCCCATATTTCGCCCGAACCCATCCGATCCGATTTCGTTTGATCAACAACGGCCAACAGCGGCCAACGAGAGTGCCTACATTGGTCTCGACCCGATCCGATCCCTTTAAGTCACAGCTCGTCAGTAATGACCTCGTAGTGAAGTTAAAATGAGTGGTTAATTTAAGAAATACCACCTAATAAGCATAGAAACCTTCGATTAGATTGAAAATTGGAGGTAAGAGAAGTATTGGTATTCATATTTTAAAATTATTTATAAGAAAGGTAACTAGAAGGTTATAAGTACCAGAAGGTTATAAACATTAGAAGGTTATAAATATTGGAAGGTTATAGACGTTGGCTGGTTATAAACATCTTTCCACGTAATTAAATAAACAAGGGAAACAAAAAACAAAAATGTGAATTGACAAAGTTGTTCTAAATGTTATTTCCTTTGATATAAAAAACAATGCATTGAAATCGGTTAAGATTTAGAACCTGTAGACCTTTTTGAAATACAATATGTGGGTTGGCGCCATTTTGCTTCGTCGGTCCGAAATCGGTCTAGAAACAAGTTTGAATGGCCAAGAATCGGTGGCCGTTGGATTGGACCGGATTGGATCGGGTCGGGACCAATGTAGGCACCTCCATTGAGATCCCTTGTTTGTTTTTCTTCCGACAGTCGGCGGCTATTGGATCGGATCGGAACGGGACCAGTGTAGGTGCACCCTTAACAGCGTTTCTTCACTCACTCCGTAGGCATTATGACGTCAACCTCAAGGCGATATCCGAAATCCCGTTATATCGCTTAAATGAAGCGTTTTACGGAAAGAACACCTCAATACAAAAGCTGTAGCTCATTAAATTACACTGTTCTGCAAAAAAAAAACTTTTTTCCCCTCCCTTGAACAATTTTGCCTGTTTCTCATGTTTTCAGGTATGCTGAGTCCGAATCTGAACTCAGAAAAATTCTATCACCCTCTGATTTTGAGAGGAAAGAGGAGAAATTTGGAAAAAATGAAAAATTGTGTTTGAAAATTATTGTCTTTATTATAACAGATTTTTTTTCTTTTTCAACGGTAAAATATAATTAATTGAATCTTGCATGCTATCGGGTATAATACTAGATATGACACAACTCAAAAAATATACACACATCGTCAATGAGTATTTTTTTTTCTTTTGTACTCTTCCTCCTCTGTCTCCCGCTGCAGTGTCCAGCAGTAATCCGCCAGCATCTTCTCATTCCATTTGCCAGTATATCTTTTTTCCATTCTGGATATGTCTTGGTGGAATCGTTCTCCATGTTCGTCCGAAACTCCACCCAAATTTGGGGCGAAAAAGTCTAGGTGACTATGCAGGAAATGTATTTTTAAGGACATATTGCATCCCAATGTTTTATATGAAGTAAGCAGTTCTTGGACTATTTTTCGGTAGTCTCTAGATTTTTCGTTTCCCAAAAACTTAGCACATACCTCTCGAAAAGCAATCCAAGCCTTTTTCTCAGTAGTATTAACCTTTGCTTCAAAAGTGAAGTCCTTGAGTAGATGTCGAATTTGGGGTCCTACGAAAATTCCCTCCTTTATCTTAGCATCGCTGAGATGCGGAAAGTTTTGTTTTAAGTACCTGAAACCTTCTCCTTCCTTGTCCATCGCTTTTACGAAGTTTTTCATTAGCCCCAATTTTATGTGGAGGGGGGGGTAAAATTATTTGGAGGGGGGCTTTTGGAGACGGGCTGAGTGGGAGGGGGGGGGGAGTTGGGGTATTGAGGGTGAAAGGGGGGCAGGTAAGGATTTGAATGAAAAGGATACCACCATAAAAGAGAAAGGAAGGTCATTCCCCTAAAGATCCAGGTAGAGACCAAATCCCTGCCTCAAGATCAAAAACTGAAAAAAACACTTTTAGCCATATTTCTTCAACCAGTTGTAATATTCCCATCAAATTTTTTTTCATTCAAATATACTTCATTTCGCTCAAAATCATCGGGCTTTTGAATTTTTTTCACTATGTTTTGATGCCAAAAAAAATTCGTCAAATTTAGAAAAAACTCACATTTTTGGATAAAAAACTAGAATTTCTCAAGAAACTGTGCGTGATAGACACAATCTGACTTCAAATTCGTGTTCAGCACATTTGAAAACAGTAAGAAAGCATGTTTTGGTTTGAAGGAGGATTTTCGTGCAGAACAGTGTTATCTTTAAGATGATACCAAGTTCAGCTTGATTGTTTTACGAGATAATCGTGTTCGAATAACCCATCGGATGGAAATTTGGTTCCTTAGAGAGTTAGACATTTTTTGATCCGAAAAACCGTCTTTGCTTCGTTTAAGCGATAAAATGGGATTTGTCCATAAAAAAGAAAGTTTTTTTTTGCGTTCTTCTGGAAAATAAGAATATCGCCAAAGGACTCGTTGACTAAGTGTTTCGATCCCCCATCGACATACGAAGTCTGTCGGTTTAAGACTAGGACAACCTGTATATATATAAATGCTTAAATAAAAAAAAAATATACGTGAATATGTGAAGAAATCCTGCCCCCAGTGAACCTACTGCACGATAACACACATGCACAGCTTAAAAAGTTCAGCTCGTCATTTGCAACTGTACATTTCACAATAGAGTCGAGGAGCACGATTATTCATTTTACAATATTTGCACGCAATTCTTCTCTTTGATGTTAACATTATATTATAAAGTTAGGTTAATGTTATATTTTGACAATTTATTGAAGGATAACTTTAATACACAGATCCTTGTATGAATAATTTTCATCATGCTAAAATACATGGGAGGTATTTTTTATAACATCCTAATCGAACGTATCGCACTTGTATTTCTAAAGGGACACAACTCAAAAATCGGTTTTATTTTTATCGTCAGAGTTATGACTGTGAAAGACATGGTAAATATACCTTTATCAACCATCAAAACTGTATATACCTAGCTTCAGAGCTTGTACACTACAGGTCACTTGTGTCATCCTTCCTGTCTTAATTCTAAGGCCCCTACATAGGAGAAAGTGTCACATTTTCAGTTGAGTTTTATTTTGAGTTGTGTCACTTTAGAAATACTAGCGCGATATGTTATTATAATAATACATATTTATCATTCCAGTGACGCTATAAACACTTTTATAAATATGAAATTGTTTATAGACTCCTGTGGAGGCAGCGCAACATAGGGGAGGATCTCATCAGAAAAATCGTTTCAGATGTTAAGGAATACTAGTCTCCAAAAATTTAACCTATCTTAGGAATTTATTTGCTGTATATATTGATAAAAAAGAATCTTTTTCCAATATTTTTCTGGCGGAAGGTCAATAAAAGGAATTAGCAAAGTCAATTCATTTATTCTTGCTCTACATGTTTCACGCCTCTGGTGCCTCTTCAGGAGCCATAAAACTCAATAAACTAAAACTTACAGCCTAATTGTATTAAGGCGAACCTACCTGTGCAGTGGTCACGTCCAATATGAGGTTACTATTATCTACTTATTGCTTCGATCAGCTGTTTAAAATCGATAGAATCCAAAAATCATCCAGAACCAGATAAGTCCATTATAATAAAATAAATTTTTATATTTTGTCAAGGGATAAAAGTTTATTAAATTTTGCTTAGCAAATTAAAAAATATACTATTTAAACATTTTTTATCAGTTTTTTTGTTAACCGTTTTCTTTCTGTTTTTTATTATTTGAATGTTTTCCTTTATTTTTCTTTCCTTTTCTTTAATCTCTACATTATCGAAGTCGAATACATGCTTATCTTTTATGGAATGGTTAGCCAGAGCAGTTTTATTATCCTGATTATCCACATTTTTAGCATGCTGTTTTATTCTCTTTCTGTGTAACTGCGACGACTCTCCAATATAAATTTTGTTACAATCTGTGCTACTAATTTTATAAATATTATACTTGGTAACCTATACTGTTCTACTGTAACTATTTTTTACTTTGTTGCTATAACACCATGTAATTTTTCCCACGTCCTTGCAAAAACCTTTTATTTTATTCTATAAAACAGGATCGTAGTTAAATTTATAAAACTTTTTTCCATCTAATAAATTTAGTAACATTTTATGTTTCTAATCAAATACCTGTTCATTTTTGGTCAACTAGTAATAGTTACTACATAAAATCACTGGTGGGGCTGTTTTAAAACAGAACCTACAAGGGAAATAATGAAAAAATCTCAGGCAGTTTTTTGGTCACAGACATTAATTAATATGACCAAGTATTAAATAAGATGCTGGAGATTGAAATAGCCAATCCCTGAGTAATACTTTCACGCGATACAAGGTCTTGCCATTAAGATGGTTCACATACAGCCCGAGGCAGTGTAGGCAAGGTCACTTTTCTATTTTCACAACCGCATCTTTCGTGATTTAACATTAATGTCAAATTTATTTCATTGCTACTTCATCAAGGCTCTTCGTTATCCAATCAGTGAAGTATTTACGCCTTATTTGCTGTAATAAAACTCATAAGTATCTTCTCATTATAATTTTATTGATCTTCTTAATAGGATTATAAATAGCATTTATTAGTTATTTATGTTTTACCATTTCATTTAAAAAATATCGGAACGGAAATAATTTTAACGGTATTTTATTTAAAGCCGTATAAAAAAAAGAGAAGCATGTACCACTAGCATCCCAATTATCCTACCCTAGAGAGTGATGTCATATTTTTTAAAAAATAATTCATATATATATATATATATATATATATATATATATCCTCTTATTTTAATATAGGCCTTATAGGTTACAAAATTGCTTCAAACCATTATATTTATGTCGACTAGTTTCGGGCAAACTTGGCCTCTCTTCACAGACAAACGTTTCTTATACATAGTAGTCGTCGTCTAATAACTTAGTCCAAAACAAATAAAAAATAACTTATAAGTTTTTTTTTAAATCATAAGGGAGCAATCAGCAGCCATATTATCTCGTACACAAATGAACGTTTAAATGAAGTTTGGTACCAATTTTGTGTCCCATAAGGCCTTTAATAAAAGAAGAGGAAAATAATATATGTGGACGAGGTCAAGTTACGAGAGAATATGTGTATGTGTATATATACATATATATATATATATATATATATATATATATATATATATATATATATAGCCTTTTCTTCAACGTTAGTTTTTTGGGGGATATTAATAATTTTTGTTAATGAATTATGAGTTTGCGCCGTCGACGTTTGGCTTGAGGAGAATGGCGCTTGTGTGTCGAGCTCTTTTCGGGTATTTTTGCGCATATGCGAAAAGCCCTGGAAAGATCCTAACTCAACTTTTCTGTTTTTTTCGGATCTTTCTCTTTAGTTTTAGGTTCTAATTACCGAGACGATTCATTTGATACCTCACATGAACCCTTGAACCAGATGGGTTTTGGAAGGAATGATGATGGGTTTCCGAAGGAACAAGTACAAAACGTGCACCCCCCCTGGTTGCGGCGTCAAACTCAACTTTTTAGGATTTTTTATATTTTTTGCTTTAATCACACTCTAATATCTATCATCCTGCAAAATTTCAAGTCTCTAACTTTTCGGGAAGTGCCGAATAATTTTGATGAGTGAGCGAGTCGTATAAAATTCCGATTTTCCCTCGCATAGGCGAGCAGAGATATACATCTCAGAAACACTTTAATCTAGAATTATGTAGATCAGATTAGTATAATACTCACTTCTATTAGTATAATACTTGTGTAAAATGTCATAAGTTTATCTTTAACTAATTCCAAGTTATAATATGGTAAAAATCGGCCCTAATACTTCCGATAATATATAGACAGTGTACGTGGGCCAGACGCAATGCCGTGCGCCTAAATATACAGCCTACCAACTGGAAGGCGAATCTTCACCAATAAGGGCCACGTCCAAACTTAACTGTTGGACATGTGTTTTTATTTTATTAATTTCCCTTCTTCCTACATTATAACAATCATTGCAGAAATTTGGGGTCATTATTGAGAATCACTTTCAAGTTATATTTCTATCCTGGAACACGATGCAATGTCATTATATGCACTTCTTAAAAAGTCATAAGAATGTCTGTAACTTTTGCTAATGACATCAAACATTAACCCCATTATGTAATGTTCTATTTGTGATCTTTTATTCTTCTCTTGGAAAGCAATTTACGCCCCTAATAGGAGATTGTGAAATGACTGGTAAATTCTCGAAGACACAACGCCTAATGATAGGAGGAACTGAAGAGGAGCCTGTATCGACCTAGTGACCACAAGGAGTTGATGGGCCATCACATTCCCGCAGTTGCATCACAGGGTCTAGGCCAGCTTCCATACTCGTGATCAAACTCCTTTCAAAATATACAGTCTTATTCAAACTCTTTATTTGGTGTTTCAGCTAGATAATTTATGTTCATTGATGGCGTCAGAATATATCCGTAATTGCACATTTTTTTTTCCTAAGAAATCTCGAATATATTTAAAATTTGGAGATAAAGAGATAGATCTTATGTTGGTAAGAAGAAGAGATTTTTATTTACAAATTGAATATACAATATGTACATTGAGTTTTACATGTTATTATATATTTTACATGTTATTTTGTTTATTGACTAACTAAGTACACAATGAGTATTGTTGAAAGTTTGGGAAAAATTATACAAAAACCCAAGCAAAATACGACTATAATAAATACAACTGATAATTATTAACTTATATTATATGAGGTCAGGTGTCCAGAAGTATGTGTTTGGTCCGTCTGTGGGTGTATCGTCTGAGGGTTTCTTTGTTGTAATTACCTATTTCAGCTATTAGTGGATTGTCTGATAGTTGTACTGAATGAAAGAATTTAGTCGTGAGTGTGTGTACGTAGTCTGTGATTGTCGGCATTTCCAGGTCGTCGTGCATGTCTGTAATTTTAGTGTATCTGGGGTAGTCATTTATAATTCTGAGACAGATGTTTTGGATAACCTGAAGTTTTTTGTAGATTGTTGAACAGGTTGAACTCCAAACAGGACAAGCATACAACAGTACAGGGCGTACAATCATTTTATAAAGAATTGTTTTATTTTTCGGGCTTAATTTAGATTTTTTATTAAAATAAGGGAACATTGAGTAGAGTAATTTCATACAACTATCCCGCTTCTGGTTTATATGCTGGGTGAAGGTGAGACCTCTATCTAGAATTAGTCCTAAATATTTTGAATGGGGTTTCCATGGAATCGTATTATTTTGAATTTTAATATAAATTTCTTGTCGCGGTCTTCTCTTTGTAAACAGAACTGCTTCTGTTTTTGTGTGATTTATTTTTATTTTCCATTTCCAATAATATGCATGGATCTTTTTAAAACTACATTGCAATCTGTTTGCTATTGTATCGAGTCTGAATGAGCTTGTATACAGGGCAGTATCATCGGCAAATAGTGAAAGGCTAGTGTGGGGGAGTGTTGGCAGGTCATTAATATATAAATTTGTAACATGTAGGAAACCAGGAGCAGGAAAAATAAATAAAATAATAAAAAAAAGGAAAGGCTAAATGAAATAGGTTTAGCATGATGAAACTTATTTTTATTATTTAATATTAGTACCCCTTTAATTTTTAATAGCCCTTTCAAAACTTGAACTGTGCCCAGGCCTAATAAGGTTTGGCAAGTGGTAGCAGAGACTTACCAAGGGTCTGCATCTCTTCTTCGCCAGTCCACCGGTCACAAGATCTGCCTGCTTCTCTGGTCCAGATCACACACTGCCCTCCTATTGTCTAGGACCCCCCTCTCCTCCTAGGCCTGGGCAGCTAGTTCCTATATCCCATAGATAGCAGGGCAGTCCACTATCTATGGCTATCACCAAATATTTACACACTACAAGCATTCTACAAACAAAGACATACAACTACAAAATATTCTACAACTACTCCTATAACTATGGTTACATTACCCCCTAATTCACTAAAGTATTTTATCTTCTGATAAATACTTTCCAAGTCACTACACAGCACTATCACTACACTGTAAGTGAAGCATCGTCCGGGCGAAAGATCCTCACCCCGGCGCACTCAGTTCTTGCTGCCGTTTCCACATTTCGCACAGACTGGTTCTTCTTGAAGTACCTCCTCACCGCCACCCCGACTATAATAGCTGCCACACAATTAGTTGCAGTAGATGCACCTCCCCAGGTCCAGAATCTCATGGAGCTCTCCCTTGTGGCCAATTCTTGATAAAGGTTGCTCCAAGCTGGCAAACACGCAGGGTGGAACGTCGCCATTGTGGAGAGGGACGGTTGTAGGAAAGCCATACTTGACTTTGTCGACACCCGCAAAGCCTCTTTCTTGTAGCACGGACTGAGCAGTCCGCTCTTGACTAACGAAGAGGTAGCTTCCTTGGTGTCTCGTTTCTACCAAAAGCCTTGCAGATAGTTCTTGGACCGGGCGCCTCTCCATTTTCATTCGTTGTTCCAATGGCATCAGAGGCAGATCAATGAAGGCTAGTACCCCATCTGCGCTCGCTATAACCTGGACCGTTGCTGCGGCGTAGTATACTTGCTCATGGAGCCGGCCATCTTGGGTCAATAGTGCCAAATCTGCTGGGCTAGCCTCCGCAATACCTGCCAAAACACTTATTAATTCCTGGGGGCTTACCAGCTCTCTATTGAACCTTCCATCTATCAACCCCTCTACTCCTAACATTACTCTCCTAAGTTTCACCAAATACTCGGTGAAGCCCAGTCCCAAGCTTCTCAAAGAGGAGGAAAAGGGTAAGGATAGGGAGGGTTGGTGTCCAATAGCCGTGGGATTACCCTGCAACACCCTCATGTGACGGCCTTCTTCCCGGAACACCCTTTTTATCACCCCAAAGATCCGCGTCCCACGTCTACTCATCGTTAGGTCTCTGAACGCCTCTCCTCCGGAGGGAATATGGTGATCGTGGCCGGGGTCCCTGTTCCCGCACTCCTGGCGTCCAGGTCGCATCCTTGGGGTCGTTGCTCGGAGAACTAGAGGAGGAACGACGCTCATTCGAAGGTTGGGAGTCTACGCCCCGTCGGCCGTATAAACGTCTGGATCTTTCGCGGTGCCTCCCCCCCTCATTTGCGCCCTCCTCCCGTCCTATAGGCTGGGGTGAACCGCTCCGTTCGGCTTCCTCCTCTTGACCTACTTCTCCCTCAGGGGCTGAGTCGGATAGGACCTCATCGGGGGTAGTCGTTTCCGAAGGTGGCGACGAAAACTGGCCGCCGAGAGGACAACTAGGATCTGGACACGAAGGGGATGCCCCCGCACTCACGGGACAGTCAGAATGATCGGTCGCCCTTGCCTCGCTTTCCCCTTCTTCCGCGTCACCAGCCCGGTCTGGCGTCTGGTAATTCAAGTCATATGGACGCCCTGGCTCCATCGCCCAAGACCACTCGTCGTTTGCCTCTTCCTCGTCCTGCTCTTCGCGGTACGACCTATTAGTCGTTTCAGCCTCCTCTCTCTCCGGATCCATATTCCCCTTAGTCGCGGCCTTCTTAAGGCGGTTGATGTGCACAACTGCTCGCGCCCCGGTAGACAGCTCGACCTCATAATTAACCCGGGAGAGTACACGGGTGACTTGATGCGGCCCCGTCCATGGACGGTGGAACTTCGGACAGTGACCCGGTTTGACCGCTGGCACATTTAAGTACACCCAGTCACCCGCTGCTAGCTCGCGCTCTTTCCTCCGAGAGTTTACGAAGGCTGTTCGACGTTGATAACATCGCTCGGATCGTACCAGCGCCTCTCGATATGCTTCCGAAAGCCGCTTCCGTAGCTGTATCACATGATCTTCCGGTAAGAGCCTATCTCGGTCCTCCTGGTTCAAGCTAGGCCCTAGATCGCAGTCGAAAGGGGTGACTAACTCCCGTCCTAAAAGTAGGTAATTGGGGGAGTACCCAGTCGAGGAGTGGGGGATGGCTCGGTACGCCATAACTGCATACGGGACCCAACGGTCCCAATCTCTACCATCCCGCCGCACAAAATGTGTGATCGAATCCGTGATCGTGCGATGGAGGCGTTCTACCATGCCATTGCACTCCGGATGATAGGCTGTAGTCTGCAGCTTTTTTATCCCAAGAGCTCTGCATACTTCCTTGAAGAGAGAAGAAACAAAGTTTCTCCCTTGGTCAGTGAGCAGCCTCTTTGGCACACCATGTCTCGTCACAATATTCTCCACAAAGGCTACGGCCGTCTCTTGAGCGGTCTGCTCCTTTATAGGGATTGCTTCGGCGTACCTCGTAAAATTGTCGATAAAAGTCAGTAGATATCTATGCCCTCTCCTTGACCTTGGTAGAGGGCCAAAAATATCTAATGACACCTGCTCGAATGGGCCACTGGCCACATACGGCACTTCCAGAGGCACCTTCAGGCCTGGTGGGCTCTTTCGCTGAGCACACCTATGGCAGCTCTCAACGAAGTTCCGTGCATCCTTCTCCATAGAGGGCCAATAAAAGGACCCCCTTAAGTTGGCAAGCGTGCGTTCTATACCCGGGTGTCCCGCCCATGGCTTCGAATGGTGGTATTCGAGGATCTTTAGCCTAAGCGACTCCGGAACTAGGAGACGCCAATCACTCCCTTCGAGATCAACAGCCCAGTACCACAATCCTTCTGCATCGGCCCTGACACTACCGCCCTCCCTTGCCAGCTTCTGGCACCAGCCATCTTGCTCTTGGGCCCTCCGGATGTGGCTCCGGGTGAGGGGGTACCGGGTCCGTATCTCAGCAACGGAGCGGCTTAGCGCGTCTGCATTTTTATGATTCACTCCGGGCTTGTGTTCAACGACATATTCGAATTCCTCAAGGCGCAAGGCCCATCGAGTCAGCCGAGAAGAGGGGTCCATCAGACTTAGCATCCATTTAAGAGCAGCATGGTCGGTAATTAACTTAAATTTTCGCCCAAGCAAGTAACATCGAAAGAGCTTTGTCGCCCAAACGACCGCCAACAACTCTCGTTCAGTGGCAGAGTAGTTACATTCCGGCCCCTTCAATTGCCTGCTGGCATAGCAAATGGGCCTCTCGACGCCTCCCTGCACTTGAGACAACACAGCCCCAAGAGCTACTCCGGAAGCGTCCGTAGAGAGCACGAAGGGGTCTCGGAAGTCCGGATACACTAGTAGGAGGTCGGAGGTCAAGGCCTCCTTCAGGTCCGCGAATGATTTCTCCTGCGCAGGCTCCCAGACAAAAGTAGCTCGAGTCTTTGTTAGCTCACTAAGGGCTTTCGCCCTACTTGCGAACTCCGGGATAAAACGGCGATAGTAGCTCGCTAAACCGAGGAAGCTACGTACCTCGCGTGCATTCCGTGGTTTCGGAAAGGTTTTTACTGCTTCCACCTTTCCAGGGTCGGGTTTGACTCCACTGTCAGTCACCACATGCCCTAAGTACATGACCTCCTTGGCCGCGAATGTACACTTTCGTAGGTTGACCTTTAAATTCGCCCCGCGAAGTAAGTTAAATACTTCCTCCAGCCGGGCGATATGCTCACCGAGTGTGGCGCTGTACACCACTACGTCATCGAGATATACAAAACAGCCGGTACCCTTTAGACGACCTAATAGCTGTTCCATCAACCTTTGGAAGGTAGCCGGAGCCCCTGCCAATCCGAAAGCCATTTTCCTGTACTCGAAATGGCCTCCCTCGGTGGTGAACGCTGTCTTCTCCTGGTCTTCCGGGGCTATGGGGATTTGATGGTATCCACTGGCTAAGTCCAGTGTGCTAAAGTACCGGCAATTGCCGAGCTGTTCTAGTGTTTCCTGAATCAGGGGTAGAGGGTATGTGTCCACCCGAGTAACGGCATTAAGCCCCCGGAAATCAGTGCAAAACCGATATCGCACCTCCCCATCCGGCGATTTCTTTTTTACTAGTACAACTGGAGCCTGCCAAGGACTAGTGGAGGGCGTAATTATACCCCTTTCCAGCATAGAATTCAGCTGCTCCGCCACCACGGCTTTCTCCGCGTACGGGACCCTATACGGTCTCTTCACCACAGGCCGGGCATTACCCGTAACTATCCGATGTTGGACGGGTAGCGCGCAACCTTCCCCTCTGGGCTCTTCGAAGAGATCCTGGAAGCGAGAAAGAAGCTCCAACAAGGGCTTCTTTTCCACCACGGGGAGGTGTCGGAGCTTCTCCTGTAGGTCCGACCCTGTCTTTACGGTTTGTTTCGCTTTGGTGGGGGACTCACCTTGACCTTCTGCCAGTGACCAATTACCTTCCTCAACCCTACCAAGAGGGGAGTCACGACGTAGTACGACTGACCCTCCACTGAGATTAACCACCTGTATCCACGCGGATCCCTCCACGACCTCACTCACGCTACGCCCTGTGCGCACTCCAGATGTAAGCCCTTCTAGTGGCTCAATTAAAATATTACCCCGCCTTATGGCCGCAGGCACTCGAACAGCCACTGTCGCCTCAGAATAAGCCGGAAGGGATACCTCCTGGCACAATCTGACATAAGGAGATTTCCGTTCCCTCCGGCGTGCTTTGCGCCCGGAGCCATTACTTATTGTATGAGCGTCTCCGGAGCTACTCTTCTGGCTAACGGTACAACCCCCTGCGGATCCGGCAGCACTGACAATGTTTGACGAACTAACTCCTGAACCGGGGCAAGACCACTTCTCTTCCAAGATACGGGTCCTAGCCACGACCCCCTCGATCCACTTCCTGTCTCTTTCTTCACTTTGAGCCTCGGTTACCGTCTCTGTCGAAGTCACCCCAAGAGAAGTGGTAAGGGTCCCCAAGTCGTAATTCCTCCCACCTATACTTATTCTAGCTCCAACGCGGCCTAGCAAGTCTCGACCGAGGATTCCCCCTCCCGAGGGGAGCACCCGGGCTACGGCGACCCTGTGTCGGAAAGAAAACCCTGGGAGTTCAATGTCCACGACTTGTTCCCCTTCCAGCGGCAATAAATGGTCTGTTACACCGCGGACCTTAAAAGAAACTGGCTGAAGCCCCGCCCCCGGCGCAGGCCGATTAAGAACTGTGATGTCCGCTCCCGTATCTACCATCATCTCCAAGTCTTGCCCATTTACCTTTACTGGGATAATAAGGCGGGGCACCCCGCAAGTTTTTCGTAGGTCATTTATACGCTTGTCCCCCCGATCTATTGTGGGCCTCGGGCAGGGGGCATCCCTCGGCCGTTCGCATTTGGGTAACGCCCCTGAATTTTAGGACTTTCCCCCCTTGCCCCCCGATCTTGGTTGCCCTTGCACTCTCTGGCTATATGACCAACCCCATTACACTGGTAGCACCGCATATTCTGACGGCCTGTACCTCTAACTGGTTGCCATGCCCTTCGACAGTCACGGGCGAAGTGACCCCTGACTCCGCACCTAAAACACGCTTCCTTTCGCTCGCTCGCTGCAACGGCTACTCCCTTTTCTTCAAGTCCTAGAGGTTCATCTTCCTCACAAAATTCCACAGCTACCACTTCCCTACACGTAAAATGCTGCGACTCTCCTCGGCCCAGCTCCTCCTCGATAGCAGTGGCCCTTTCGACAGCCCCTTGCAAATTAGAAGGGAAGCTAAGACGGGTTTGCTGTCCTATCTCTCCCTTCCGCCCCGACAAATAAGCTGACAGGACAACTTTGTCCAAAAGGTTCCTTGCACCCTTGCGTTCCTCCTCGGAACCTGATGCCCCACAGGATTTTTCCCCTAGCTTACGGCAGCGGTCGGCAAACGCTCTGACCCCCTCCCCTTTTTCCTGCCTCATGTTGCTCAATTGTAGTAAAAACTGTTCGTGACGCCTAACCTCCCTGAACCTTTCCAAGAGAGCCACCTTAATAGTGTCGTAGGGCACCCCGGGCCCTTGTAAATCGGTACGACTCGCCAGAAAAGACGCGGCTGAGCCCTTGAGGCGCATCCGGACCACGAGCGCCATATCTTTATCTTCCCATTGCCCACTATCTGCTACTAATTCCAGTCCATTCAAGTAGTCAGTGACAGGGACCGAAGAATCATCGCCTGACCAAGGTGCTACCATCGCCTGTAAGGACATATCCCGCCTCGGCGCCATAGACCCCGACATTCGTGCTGACTCCCGGGACTTTGTTAGTTCTTCCTTAAATAACTGATTAGCCTTTAAAGCCTCCTCTAGTTGGCCCTTCAGGTTCGTAATTAGTTCTTCTGGATTCGCCATCTTATGTGCTTTAAAATAAGTACCCGCACGCCTATATTACAAAAACCCTTACAAAAAAAACTAAATCACGGGCCGTATAATAATACGCTAAGATATTATCCCATATCTTACACCGTAATCATCAACAGAGTGCCCGATGTAAACAGCGTGTCCGATTACAGCGAACACGATAAGCTAGCCCCCCGCTGCCCGCTACAGCCTCGCGAGAAGATAAGAGTCGCTTTCTCAGCTCCCCCCCCGCCTCCTAGCTACTCGCTACTCTGCAAGCTCCTTCACTCGCTTCTTTAAAATTATTCGCAGTCAACCCCACACCTGACACCAGTTGTAACATGTAGGAAACCAGGAGCAGGAAAAATAAATAAAATAATAAAAAAAAGGAAAGGCTAAATGAAATAGGTTTAGCATGATGAAACTTATTTTTATTATTTAATATTAGTACCCCTTTAATTTTTAATAGCCCTTTCAAAACTTGAACTGTGCCCAGGCCTAATAAGGTTTGGCAAGTGGTAGCAGAGACTTACCAAGGGTCTGCATCTCTTCTTCGCCAGTCCACCGGTCACAAGATCTGCCTGCTTCTCTGGTCCAGATCACACACTGCCCTCCTATTGTCTAGGACCCCCCTCTCCTCCTAGGCCTGGGCAGCTAGTTCCTTTATCCCATAGATAGCAGGGCAGTCCACTATCTATGGCTATCACCAAATATTTACACACTACAAGCATTCTACAAACAAAGACATACAACTACAAAATATTCTACAACTACTCCTATAACTATGGTTACAAATTAAATAATATTGGGCTTAAACAAGAGCCTTGTGGGACTCCGGCTGGTATGGATTGTATGCTTGAGGTTCTAGAGTTTATATTAACGAAGAAAGTTCTGTTTACAAGGAATGAATGTATTAAGTGAATAAGGTATGGAGGTATGTTTAGGGTAATGAGTTTATATATAAGCCCGTGGTGCCAGACTGTGTCAAATGCCTTCTCCACGTCAATCAGTAACATGCCAGTATGTTTCTTCTCATTAAAATTTTTAGTTATATTGTCTGTTAGACTTGCAAGTTGCGCTACTGTGGAATGATTTCTTCTAAATCCGAACTGCTCTTTAATAAGGCATTGATTGTGGGAGATGTATTTATTAATTCTCGATAATATTAATTTTTCAAGAAGTTTGGAAAATATACTGAGGATGCTTATGGGACGTAAGTTACTGGGGAGGGAGGGGTCCTTGTTTGGTTTAGGAAAGGCTAATAATTTAGCTCTTTTCCATGTGTCTGGAAAGTGTTTTAATCGAAAGCAACTGTTATAAATTTTTGTTAAGCTTATTATTGCTTTTTTGGATATATTTTTGACCAATAAAGGATGAATGTTATCGGGTCCAATCGATTTCTTTGTTTTGATTTGTTTAATTAGTTTGGCTAGTTCTTTAGGTGTCACTGCTGGAAATGTTCGATCTACTGACTTTTTGAAAAATTTGTTGACTTGACGTCTAATGGTATTCTCATGGTGACGAGAGCCGAAATTGTTTGTCAAATAATGAACTTGTTTAAAGTGTTGGGCGAGTAGCTCTGCTTTACTTTGGTCGTCATAAACATATGTGCCCTGAGTGTTAAGAGGAGGGATGCGTTTATATGATCTAGTGAATTGTTTGTGGATTTTCCATAAGGATCCATCTCCAGGTTTTAATTTTAAAAGAAATTGTTCCCATTTTTTATTTCTCCATTTATTTAAGCGAGTCCGAGTAAAATGGGTAAGCCAGTTACATATCCGGGATATTATGGGTGATCGATATCTTTGTGACATTTTTTTGAATTTATTTTTGATAAAAATAAGATGTTGGAGATAAGAAGGAAGTTGGAAATTTTCAGTATGATTGAGTGTAATAAGTGGAGTGGATTCTTTTACGGCTGAGAGAATAATGTTACTAAAGTCTTGCACTGCTATATTTAAATCACTTGGGCAAGTTATTAATGGGTTTATGCATATATTTTCATTTATTATTTTTCTGTACATTTGCCAATCAGTTTTAGAATAGTGGAGGATTCTTTTTCTTTTTTGGGTTATAAGGGTTTTATAAAGGCAGAATATTATAGGTTCATGATCAGAGCTTAAGGCGTTTATGGCGACAAGATGGGATAATGTGTCAATATTTTTAGTGTATATATTTTTAGTGTGTATATATGTTGGTAACTGCAGGGGTTCTGCAGGGAGAAGCATCTTCTCTTACGTTATTCTCCATTTTCCTTGTTGACTTAGAAGGCTAGGAAATGAATGGAGAAACTAAATGGCTCTTAAAACTAATACATTATTCATTCAGGCGCATACATTATATATTTACAGGAATCGTATTTAAATAAAATAAATTAAGCCTCTTTCCATATGTATGGTGGCCCATCTTTCTTTAATCAAATATCAAGAAGGAAGATCAATAAAAATAATTAACAAAGCCAATTCATTTATTTCATTCTACTCTACATGTTTCCCGCCAGATGTTCTCTTCAGGAAAATTCACAAGTATAAAACTAAAGCCAGATTGTACAAGGGCCACTCCAAAACTACTAGAGTTTTAACGTCAGCCTTATAGCAGAAGGTTATAGACTAAGAGATGCGAAACGTGTAGAAAAATTCTAATACGCACTTATTGACTTTAATTTTGTTTTTAATGGTTTTCAACATAATAAAAAAAATGCTACATTCCTTATCTGTTTCTTGGGGTTATTTGAACTTCCGTGTTGCGATGTGGGCATTGCAGGGGAAGGTTCGTCTTTGTAGAATCGGTTTGTGTTTTTATTGTTGCGTGTTCTCAGCTCCAGAAGAGGCACAAGAGTTAAGATCCTCTTGAATTAAAATATGTAGACCTTGGCATGTATTTGATAAATTAAGCCAGTTTCATATAGGAAAAACAATAAATCCATCCTCAAAATGTCTGTCTGTCTGTATGACCAGTACATTTTTCCGCTTTAGGGTCTGCCCTGGCTAATGATTGACCTTTGAAATTTTTTCAGCATTACTGAATGATAAGGGAGTTGTTAGTGTGGTCAGTATTTTGCTCCAGCTGTCTGATTCCCCCTTATGCCGGGTGGGCCTAGGGACACCCCTCCTAAAGTAGGTAGGAACCCTACCTACGAACGAATACACTTGAACTATGCAATGCAAAAATTATCCAAACACCATTTACTTGGAAATTGAGTTTTCGATTAAAATGGATTCCTTAAACACATTTCTATCAAACGGTGTTTCTGGTATGGGAGATATTGAAGGTCAAACATTGTGCACAGTGCAAGAACCATACATCTAACGCACATGAACGGTTCTTGCACTGTATTTCCCAGTATAATCCTTCGTCGAAGGGGTTTGTTTACATTTTAGCGCGGTTCCTCCCTCCCCCATAGGGAGGAACCCCGCTTATAGGGTTGATACAATGAAACAATCCGGAAGTGCCAACTAGAAAATTTCGCGTTTCAGAACCCCTAGAGACCGAAAATAACGGTGGTTCAAATTTGTATATATATATATATATATATATATATATATATATATATATATATATATATATATATGTATATGTATATATATATATATATATATATATATGTATATATATATATATATATATATATATATATATATATATATATATATGTATATATATATATATATGTATATATACAGGGTGTCCCGTAAATGTCTAGTCATATTGAGAGGGGTGATAGAGGACCCTTAGGGGAACAAAAAATGTTCTATGACGATTTCCCGAATTCTCTCCCATAAGGGAGAAAACGTCGTTTTATTGTTTTATCGAGACAAACGTGGTTTTTAGAAACATAATCGTTGCAGCTCCGTCCCAGGTGGTACTACTAGAAAGGGAGTGAAACCAATCGAAAGCTGAGTACATTTACTATAAGACTAGTTGGGAGTAAACGTAAAAATGAATGAATGTAAGTATGTATATCTTACAAAAAGAAGGAAATTCTAAATTTCCTGACATTTTATTGATATTACTTTCCAGCGTTACTCCTCAATGGGCAGGATCTGAGATTTCCGGGCTTCAGAAAAACTTCCTCATTTAACCAGCTTTCCATTCATGTATCACAACCCTGTGTTATTGAAGTATTTGAACGGTTTAAGTACAAAAGTTTAAAAAAAAACATGGATCTGTGAAAAGAAAATTATATTTTTTTCTTCAGTTTATCCAAAAAGCTGAAGGCAAATATTTATTTTTATAAATGTTTACATAAATATTAAGTAAATATTTACTTAAAACAATAAAAAAAAATTACTTCCACGAATATAAAAAAAATTCCTAAAACAGTAAATAAATAAAATACACATTTATTTTGAATTTGTTAATTCAGGTAACTAATACTGGGTCCAGGAGGCGGCTATTAAGGAACCCCAACCATACATTAACCTCAAAAATTATTATTTTTACCTAGATCACGCATTTGAACAAATTTTTACAGGTACTTATATTTAGAAAACAAATGCTTTACCTTAAATTAACACTGATGGCTACGCTTGTGAAACTCACTGGGATTCTGAGCCCATGCGTTTTTGTTGTGGTAATTAAAAATTCTATCCCTCATAAATAATATGTACATAGTCCTGTAAAAATGTGTTCAAATGCGTGATATAGGTAAAAATAGTAATTTTTGAGGTTAATGTATGGTTGGGGTTCCTTAATGGCCGCCTCCTGGACCCAGTATTAGTTACCTGAATTAATAAATTCAAAATAAATGTGTATTTTATTTATTTACTGTTTTAAGATTTTTTTTTATGTCCGTGGAAGTGATTTTTTTTATTCTTTTAAGTAAATATTTACTTAATATTTATGTAAACATTTATAAAAAAAATATTTCCCTTCAGCTTTTTGAATAAATTGAAGAAAAAAATATAATTTTCTTTTCACAGATCCATGTTTTTTTTTTAAACTTTTGTTCTTAAATCGTTCAAATACTTCAATAACACAGGGTTGTGATACATCAATGGAAAGCTGGTTAAATGAGGAAGTTTTTCTGAAACCCGGAAATCTCAGATCCTGCTTATTGAGCAGTTACGCTGGAAAGAAATATCAATAAAATGTCAGGAAATTTAGAATTGCCTTCTTTTGGTAAGATATACATACTTACATTCATTCATTTTTACGTTTACTCCCAACTATTCTTATAGTAAATTTACTCAGCTTTCGATTGGTTTCACACCCTTTTTAGTAGTACCACCTGGGACGGAGCTACAACGATTATTCTTATAAAAAATACGTTTGTCTCGAAAAAACAATAACACGACGTTTTCTCCCTTATGGGCGAGAATTCGGGAAATCGTCATAGAACATTTTTTGTTCCCCTTAGGGTCCTCTATCACCCCTCACAATATGACTAGACATTTACGGGACACCCTGTATATATATATATGTATGTATGTATATATATATATATATATATATATATATATATATATATATTTGTCTGTTCGCTCTCTAGATAGAAGACGAATGGTCCGATTTTGATGAAATTTGGTACAAAAATCCTTCGTCCAATTTGAAAGGTCAAGTTCGTTAACCAGCAAAATCCGCCTACTGGAAGATGGCGTTTGGGGCGAAATTCGCGCAAAAAAATCGTAACGCTTACGTTTTTGATTTCATAAACTTCTAAGTACTCGTTTTATATGATTCCTGGGCTAGGAAAACGAATGAAACCATTTTCAAGGCGATAGCTTTAACCGTTTTCGAGAAAATTGGAAAAATATTTTTTGAATACCGTTTTTGGTTTGGGTACTTAGAATCATGGGATTCAGTTGAAACATTTTCTGCATGTTCTACTTTCATCAAAACTAATATGTTGAAATTTTGGTTACGTTTGGAGTTAAGGAAGGGTTAGAATAAAATATTTTATTAACAGACATAAAAAGTTTTAGTAACTTTGTTTACTTTCCTTAATATCTCGAAAAAGGTTGCAAATCTTGGTAAAAGGAAGAATACCATTAGAAAGCTTATTAAATGCTCTAAAAAAAAGGTTCTAATGAAAGTTTTGATTAGGCGATGTCAATCGGAGAAATAAGAGCTTAAAACTTTAAAGTAATTGATTTCGCTTATTCGAACTGTTCTTTTTGTATTTTTTTTATTCCTGGTTATTTTTTAATTGCTTATTGTTGGATAATGTATTTGAAAATAAAACAGGTTAAGAAAAATAAGAAAAACAATTTAATGTTAGAGATATGGGTTTCCAAGATATATAGCTTTTCAACTGCCTAGCGTCCTTCCTAGGGAGGGTTCTTTGTCTTTGATTTTGGTACTTAGAATTATGGGATACAGTTGAAACATTTTCTGCATGTTCGAGTTTCATCAACACTAATATGTTGAAATTTTTGTTACGTTTAGAGTAAAGGAAGGGTTAGAATAAAATATTTTATTAACAGACAAAAAAAGTTTTGGTAACTTTGTATAATTTCGTTAGTATCTCGAAAACCGTTGGCAATCTTGTGAAGCGGAAGATTACCATTCGGAAGCTTACTAAATGCTCTACAAAAAAGGTTCTGAAGAAAGTTTTATTTAGGCGATGTCAATCGGAGAAAAAAGTGCTTAAAGCTTTAAATTAATTGATTTCGTTTATTCCAATGGTTCTTTTTGTCTGTTTTATTTCTTGTTATTTTTTAATTGCTTATAGTTGGATAATGTATTTGACAATAAAACTTGTTAAGTAAAATAACAAAAACAATTTATTGTTAGAAATATAGATTTCCAAGATTCCAAGACCTTGTCACTAGCGGGTCTGTTTCTAGTGTAGCGGACCCTTCCAGGTAAGATTGTAAATCACGACCTTTCAAGACTTTACTACTCACAGGAATGGCGTTAGTGACCTTAAGGGTTGACACGCCATTATAATAATTAATTTAAAAAAAAAAGACTGGTGGAACCAAAATAATAACTGCTTCTATTTTAATCTTTCCAAATTAGACTAGGGATATGAACGGAACCGCGCTAAGATGATGCAGTCCTGCGAGACGGACTTTTTTTATCATCAATCGGCATGAATTGTTCGTTTTCTAATCAGTATTGTTTCAGGGTTGAAACGTTTTTCATGTGTCTTTTGGTACCTACCAACAAAAAGTATTTATTTATACCTGCTTGTTAGTTTATAAACAGTTATACTGTTTAATAGTAAGTGATATTAAAATTTCTTTGTGAAAGTTGTAAGTCAAACACTCCGAAAACCATCGATCTCCAAAAAGTTTAAAACGCCCCAACTGCCCAAGAACGTTTTGTGTTTTTTTTATATTAAGATAATCAGAAAAGTATATTTCTTTCATATAAACAACACCTAATTTTTGATTATTCTAAACCTGATAGGATCTAGAATGTTTTAAGTGTCTCCTGAAAAGTTTGAAGACCTGGAGTTAGATGGTTTTCTCATTGCATAATTGACTTGACGATAGCATCTTTAGTGCGCACTGGTTTTTGAACTCAGGTCTTCCAGCATATTACTCCAGTGCTCTACCACAGTGCTAACCTCGCCCCAATAAAAAGTTATACATATATAAATTTAAAGGGAAGTAGGATCTCTCGTGAATTAAAGACATTTTTCAAATGTTGGGTATGACCTCAATTGCTTCATTCCATTGGAATAAACCTTATATTATAATATTCACACAAAATTCGATAGAGGTTTGATAAAAAGCGTTGACGAGCACGTTAATAACGTTGAGTTAATTTAATTAAATTGAGCGTGATGCAAAATATGTAATATTATAATTATGAAGAATTCATTAAGAGTTGCAATGTGTCTATATGCAATGAGAAATAAATTATAGACAAGCATGTAATTATAAACTGTGAACTTTAGAAGACCTTGGTCAATAGAGGAATGTAAGAGGATAGATCCTGGATAAAATTAGCAGGACGATTTGCTATTAATTATTCTTACTTTATCGGTATAATGACACATAAATCTTTAGAAGATGGATTAATATAATGTCCTGGTTTTATCTTGTAGCTTTTTTTATTTTATTTTTTTTTTTTTATTTCTAATCAATAACAAAATAATCGAAGGATGAGTGATTAACGTAAATGTATTTCTCTTCTAATATGTTCTTGTAAATTGCCTCAAATAAATAAATTAAATGTACACAAAAGCTTGAGCAGGGCCCGTCAGTAAATGAGAACCTTAAAAATTAAGGAATTAATTATTCCACTAGCATCAATAGAAAATAATTAATTTTAAAAAAAATAAAACAATAAAAATAAATACTTAAAAAAATAAAACAATAAAAATAAATAAAATGATATTTATTTTTTCTGAAATAGTGAATAATATATAAAAAATTATTTCGATTAGAGCCTTCTCCTCAAATTCAGGAACATCAATATGCTTTTAGTTCTACCCGACAAACCTATGTAATATTCGGTATGACATATATTCTTTTTCGTACATGGCCACCGCGCATGCGCGAACGCCAGCGGACACATTTTTGTGGAACCTTTTTGTAACGCTTAGGTCCACTCGAGAAACCTATGTAATGTACTCTATAACATACAGTCATCGTTTTCTTACATGGCCATTGCGCATGCGCGAACGCCGCTACGCAAGGGCGAACGCCAGCGGACACTTTTTTGTGACAAATACAGTCTTATTTTTCTTACATGGCCACTGCTCATGCGCGAACGGTAGACACTTTTTTGTAACGTTTTTTTCAGTTTAATAACCGCTAAAGCATATTTGAATCGATCCATGCAATAAGAGCTTCAGTCCAAAATCAGTAGTTTTGAGAAAACTAGACTGATGCTGCATGGAACAATAAAATTAGGACTATGTTTCTATGGCAACTACGTATTATAATGAAGTCCTTTTAACATAGAAATGTGAAATTACCTTTAGATACAAAGAATTCATCATTCATACTAGCGAAAATATTATCGGAACTCATATTGGGAAAAAATGGGTTCTTTTTGCATGGATCGATTCATTTATGCTAAAAAATATAAATAGAAACATGAAAAGAACCAAATGTAAGATATTAAATACCTACGCATTTTTTCGCTGACCATATACGAAGCAGAGTAGGGCAAAAACAAACAATCTGAACCGAAGGTGGTGGCATTGTATCCACGAAACGTGTAGGGCAATATATTTTTATATAAAACAGTACAGAAATACTCGAGAAGTGCTTGTTTTTCAAATATAAATAATAAATAACTCCAAGAATCTCACGTCAAAGTAGTTACAAATACTACGTTCTTTGAGTATCGACCACGTCACTCTCTTCACCGATGAACCGTCACTCTCTTCACCGATGAACCGTCACTCTCTTCACCGATGAACCGTCACTCTCTTCACCGATGAACCGTCACTCTCTTCGCTTGTCATTCTGCTAGCTTCCTCAGGGTCTAATCTAAAATGAAGATGTTATGATATTTTTTACCACCCTCCAAAATTTTTTAATATGTACATAAAAGGGGTCTCCCGTGGTCCAATGGCTAGCGCCTTGGATTCATAAGCGGGAGATGGTGGGTTCGATTCCCAACCTCCGGCAGGAATTTTATCATCCCACGGCTCGCTGGTAAAATTCCTTGCTGCACCCTGGATGTCGGCGCTAATGAACTAGATGTAGATGCGCCGTAAAAAAAAAAAAAAAAAAAAAAAAATGTACATAAAGAGCTCCAGTCTCAACGTATTGGAGCTTGGAGCTGGACGTAAAATTACGCCTTATTCTACACTAAGCCTACTTAGTGTAAGGTACTAAATATAGGGGGGGGGTCAAGGTTATCTAGGGAGGGACTAGGCAAGGGTGTATGTTAACCTAGCTTAATACTAATGAAGATGTTAGTCTAATCAGGAAGTATAAGTAGTTATTTTCGTCTGGTCCCGCGGGCATAGTCTGTTAATCTATGGTTCTGATTCGTTGGTACAATGTGGTTCACCCTTGCTCGATTCTGATTTATGGTTTACAGGTGCTAAGTTCGTTGGTTCTTCTTCCCTTCATGCTTTCTCTCTAGGCTTCATGGTCAGATGTCAACATGTACTTAGCTAGTAGCCGTCAACTAAAAGAACAAAAGTAATTTTCTGGACGATTTACTGTTTCCATCCCTACGCATTTATTGCTGAAAAAGGCTGCAGAAGAGCATGCCGAAACGTTCCTGAAGAGGCGCCAGAAATATCTCGTACAATAAATAAGCAATTTAGAGCTGAATCAATTGTGTTTTTATTATTGAACTTACCTCTCGAAATTAAGTTTTTTTTTTTTTTTCTTTTAGTATTTATTTATTTGAAATCTGTACAGGTTAACAGTACAATGATCAAGTATGTTGATCCAGATATTATGTACAAGTTGACAAAACTGGCAAAAGTAAAATACAATAAAAATAAAAAAAATACAAAATTTGGAAGAAGCCAACCATTGTTGGCACTTCCAGAGGTGTCTTAATAAATATTTTATTGATCATGAAAAGATCAGGCAAGTAAATTGTCTCGGGGCCACTGTCTCTTAAGCCGCCTGGGAGGATTGTCTGGATGGTATTGGGAAGATAAGGATTGACCTACGGGATTAGGATGGTAAGACAATTTGGAGTGGAACGTTTGGAAACGGGTTTTAGCGAGGTCAAGGACAAATGGGATGTTGAGGTCATTGTGTAGGGTTTTGTTGGATACATAGAAAGGGGCATTTACAATTTTACGGAGGACTTTTGACTGGAATGCCTGTATTCTGTTGATGTTGGATGTTTTTGCAGATCCCCAGAGTTCAAGTCCGTATGTCCATATTGGTCGGTCGAAATTAAGTTAGCTTATAAAGGTTAGAATATACATACTAAGTTTTACGAGTACTATACTTTATTTATTTTTAAGCTAACGAAGAGGCATGTAAAGATGCAAGACATGACGAACAACTTCATTAACTTGCTATTCTTTATTATGACTTCCGCCTATCAAAGAACAACTGTTGAACTTGGATCACTAAAATATTGATATGTCTTTTTTCCTTGAAATTGAGTTACATTGAACAAACAATTTACATCTAGGAAGAAGACCCCGAAGGTAATTGTATTTGGCCTTTGGGGTTATTCTGTAGCTACATAACCTTAAGCGTACTATCCTCATTTTAGGATCCCAACTAACGGCCTACACAGCACAATAATTCTTCAATTGCCCATATTATCCTGACCTTTGGGAATCGGGGAATCAGAGAATTCTGGCGATTTTTTCATATTTTCGCTGGAATATCTCAAGACCTCTTGTCGCAACAGGAGCCGCCAACCTTGAAGAAGATACGAAATCTCTGATGAACATACTTAGAAAGTGTTTCCGTAATGGCAACTTGTAGTTTCAGTTCCGCTCCCACGATTTACTCTCATTTATTTCCAGCAACAAACGTTTTCTTAAATTGTAGCCAACCTTATAAAAATTTCATTCATCCCGAAATCCGGATGTTGGGAAATCGAAGTCAATGTTCTGAAAGTGCTTCAGGATAGCAAAGTCGAATGTTTAATCTATGGAATGTTAATTCATAAATCTGATTGAAAAAGTATTGATATGAAATTCAATGTTTTAATTATACTTTATATCAATGATTTATAGGTAACAAAATGCTATAGGGGGAGTTTCTGACCCGGGATTCGCCCTAGAAATAGGACTTAAAATTTTTCATAGATGATAGTGCTATTCACTTTAACAGTTAAACTGTGAGAGAACTAAAGGCAAACCAGAGAAACAAGGCGAAGCTTCCTGTTACCTACATCTTTCTGACTCAGAAAATAAAATTTTAAAAAAAGTCAATTTTTCAAATTCGCCCTTTCTCTTCCAAGGTAAATATCCGTCAATGTACGTGGCCCCTTACGGCGTAAGCGTGCTCACGCATACCAACAAAACATTTACGACTTTTGTTCTACGCCAACCTTTTTAATCTGAATGATTTAAGGAGTAATACCACCTTTTGCGATCGAAATCAAAGTCATTTTCTTAATGATGATTCTTTATGTCAAACTTTTTAAATGGGATGTTAAAGTAGCAAAAAAAAAAAAAAATGTTTCAATTCTTCGAAAAGAAAAATGGTGGCGCACTGTCTGACGAACGGATACCCTCTTTTATGACGGGTGATAGTCTGCAGGCCACAATTTTTATTCTAAAAAGAAAACTAAAATTATTTCGAAAGAAGAAGGTTAAATCTAGTAAAGTACGTAGGAGATTTAAGAAATATTATTTTTTTTCGAAAATGGTGAACAATTATTCATTCTCTTTTGAAAAGCCCTTCAAAAATCGGTCATAAAGTTGTTATAATTCAATGAATCGAAAAAATCCCACGTACTTTTCTAGGAAATATCATTAGGAAGCTCCATTTAAAATTTGAAATTGATCGGGCAAAAACTGAAGACGCCAGAGTATCGTCCGATTTGAAAAACATGGTTTTGAGAAAATGACTTGAGTTTAATGTTCTGAAATGTACATTTTTTCCCTATTTAATTTTATTTCATACTTTCTTGTAATAAAGATAAAAAATGGGTTTTTATTTTGAAATGTATTGAACGAGGACCAAAAAAAACTTAACAATTAAAATAGGACCAATCGAAGCTCGGTTAAAATATTTTATTTAAACCACCATGGCGTTCACTCGGCATCGGGACTCGGAAAATCTTATTTTTCGCCCATTTAAAATTTTTTTCTCCACATGTATACCCTTGGATAACATTTCTGATTAGTCAAGGAAGAATTTCATCCCATGAAAAAAAATGTACAAGGCAGTATTACCCCTTAAGTTAATTTACTATAACATATACACATCTTAAATTGTTTTACCGATTTAAATCCTTTTAAAATATGATTATAATGAGCGGTACCTCGTACCACCGGGGTGTACAGGATGAAATCTGTGTCATGTATAAGTAGACTATAAAATTTAAAAAAATCAATGAAGAAGAATAATGTATGATATAATGTAATGTAAATAAAATGAAAGAATATATCTTTTTATTATCTTTCTGAATTTCTAGTCAAAATCGAAGTAAAGAATTTATCTAGATTTATTGCTATATTTTTGTCCTGTTTTGTTGAATATATGTAAATTTTTTTAACCGCACTGAGGAAATAGTTCATATACTAAAATAGATAAGATAGATGGCCTAACAGGTGTAACTTGAAAGCGAAATAAAAATTGGACTTGATTTTAAAATAGTTTATTTTTACAACACATTTTTCTCTTTAGTTGACCAGAACGAATACCGAGTTTCGTTGAAATACATCACAAATTATGGCTGGTATTGGCAAATAACTTCTTTGGCTCCGGAGTAACCCCCCCCCCCCCTCCAGATGGACCGATTTTGTTGGTTAACGAACTCGTTCAATCGTTTGATTGGGGAATACTACATACCAAGTTTCGTGGGGAAGAAACAAAAACTCTGGCCGGTATCGTGTTAACAGATATATATATATATATATATATATATATATATATATATATATATATATATATATAAATTTTAACTGGGGTCATTTTCGGTGTCTACTAGGTAGGATCGATAGAGATTCGAAGAAATTTTTCAAAACTTCCGTCATGAGTCCAACCTCAAAAGTAATGAAAAATTAAAGAAATGATATATCTGTTCTGTTATCTAAGATAAATCACGGTTCTAGTTGACTGTTAAATAACATCTGATCCCGGAAAAGCTGCAAAACTAACGAACTCAGGTCACTTGAAAGCGGATTAACATGAACCATTCACGAATTGAACTTTTCAATTCTCGCTTCGACTGTCGAGTCAGCTGATCACGAAGACACTAATTCATCTTGCAGGAATTCCATTTACTCCAAAAGGTTGAATCGCTGACTGTTGAGGTTTAGTTTTTTAATGCAATTCTATACTCATAAGAGAGATAATTGTATGTATTTTATTTAAATATTAACACCTACTTATAAATAACACAGATTTTTTGGTCATTTACAATAGATTGATACTCTTTTCAATAACGAGTTGAAAGAAAAGCTTCAACCGGTAGTGGTTATTAAACCTACGGCGAAAAGGAAGCGCCGACATCCATGGTGCAGCGAGGAATTTTCTCAACGAGCCGCGTGATGAAAAAATTTCTGCCACCGGTGGGACTGGAACCCACAATCTCCCGCATGAGAATCTAAGTCATAAGCCACTAGACCACGGGTAGACCCCTAGGAAGTGTTAAACTATGGAAAACATCAACAAAGCAGATGAAAAGATAACAAGCAGTGTTAACCGATTGAGAATTGGCTATACCAGCCACACACTTCTTGCTCATATCAAAAAGCCCTCCTATAATTTGTAACTCTTGCAAGGTGCTGCTATCCGAAAACATATCCTTAAAAAACAAATTGAAAAAAAGAGGCCAAGCTCCGGGCCACACCCCAAAACAGCTTGCATATGGAAGTATTTATATCATAGTATTGGGCCAAGTTATTAATACTTTGTCAAGAACCTAATAATACCTCTCACTTATTTGTGCAGTTCCAACATAACCAGTTTTCTAGAGGGAATAATTTACCGGACCTTGGAGTCGAAAGCAGTACGAGCAGTGCTCCGGTGATATGATACCTCGTAATATCAGGGATATTTAAGACAAGGACTGGCTCAAACTTGAGGAAGCCTATGATAGACTGCAATACACTGCGCGTAACCGCACGAGTGCATGAGACGACCGCGCAGTGTTGGTTGTTTTCTGTGCTCTCATTGGTTCTTGCTCACATGATCTTGTACAGCTATTCCGGTTTTAATGGCAGCTCTCATTTAATATTATAATAAAAACAATTATTTTTTTTTACTTAAAAGTGTCTGCCATATTTATAATTTATTATAAAATTGTCTGAATTTTACAGTAAATATAGTTGGCTTCTGAATAAAATACCATTTTTGGGGAATATTGTTTTGCTCCTTTCCCCTATGCGCAGTACCTGGTGTTCCAAGGTATGTCCAAGAAAAACATACTTACCTTCTTATCTAATTTTTCTATAATGTACCCGAGTGGTACATTATAGAAAAATTTCAGGGTGCATAAAACACTTCATGAAAAGTGCGTTACCAGCTCTCCGACTATTGAGACAGTAGCGAAGTAATAAACCTCATGGAATGGACTGGATACGCACATAGTGAAGACATGCGAGTGTATGACCTGGTCACCAAAGGCGGGCCTGAAAACAGCACCGTGTTCTACTGGATGTTGCGTACGAGACTTCTTAAATTTCCAGTATATTAAATATTTATTTTGGTAGGATCTAAATCCCACGGATTAAATCGAAATCCCAGTTCCTTTTGAACATCCTGGATGTTTACCTACGACTGCTGTGGTCTATACATCAGACACATTAGCAAGTTAATGAGATGGAGAAAAAAAAACGCTGGTATAACTTTTTGTGAAAGAGAAAGAGCCTGTCATAGGTAATTTATGAAGTAGGGATTATGACTAACCTCCAATCCCATAGTACGAAGAACAAGGCCAAGGCCAAGAGAGAGATAGTAAAGGTCACTATTGGACGGAGGGAATGGATGGACAGAACATCCAATATCTAGTACTACCATTCCATGGATGGCCTTCTTCAAGTCACGAACCAGCAGGTTAGGTCAGGGGATGATACCGCATTCCTATCTCAGAAGCGTATTTAATGTTAATAATTCCATCTTGTTTCATCTACCCCCGGTCCTAAAATGTACGGAATATCAACCTGTTGGATGTGAAGGCTAGTAATGTTTTCAATCTCAGAACGCACCGTAGGAAAATTATCTGAACGAAGATGAGATGAAGCGAAGTAGATGAAGGCCGGACTGGATGGTGCATCAAGGAACGAGTTTAATTTCTCTAGAACGTGATGGCCAATGATAGCGAAATTAACTATTTTAAGCTGTATAGAAATAGTTGGGATTCCGCTAGTAAAAATCAATAAGATGTTACTAAAAAACTGCATATCTTCTTCAGCTAAACAACAAACGCAATTGAAAAATTAGAGAATAGAATAATTAAACCAATACAACAATATGATAGATCGACAATGGAAAGAACCTCAATATAGTTTTTTGTGAGGACACCTGTAGTGACAAAATATGATTACATAAATTCACTGACAATTTTTATTTATTTACTAAGACTTTCGCAACTTTTAGCGATTTACCCTTCCAATTTATCATAGAGTGATATTCCAAAATACATTTACAAATTGTGTATATACATAAATTTTACATATGATGCAATATATTAATAAATAATAAATTATAGAAGCTTAATACAACTTGTAAAAAAAAAAAAAAAAAAAAAAAAAAAAAAAAAAAAAAAAAAAAAGAGGAGGAAAGGGGGAAGGGCGAGAGGTATAGCGGACCTATATTTTTGAATCTATATATATAAAAATCACGTGTCTGTCTGTTTTTCTCTTTATCTGTTTGTTTGTTCCTTATTCAAATCCACACCGTTTGACCGATTTTGACCAAACTTGGAATAATGGTAGGTCTTGATACGGCGATTGCCATAGGCTAGGTCAAAACGGCTACCATTTGTCTGTCTGTATGTTTGTACTTTATACAAACCCACACCGTTTGACAGATTTTGATCAAACTGGGCACACAGGTTCGTCTTGATCAGGGGAGTGTCATAGGCCAGGTCAAAAACGTCTACCAGCTGCTGTCTGTATGTGCTTTTTTTTTTTTTTTTTTTTTTTTTTAATAAAAATCCACACTGTTAGACCGATTTTTACCAAATCTGGCATACATGTATGTCTTGATACGGGGGGGGGGGTGTTATAGGTTAGGTCAAAGTCGTCTAGGACGACTTTAATAATACTTATTGATTGATAATACTTATTTGTATTCATTTTAATAATACTTATTTGGTTTCTAATTTATTTAGGCTTTTCTATATGCAGAAAGTAGGTGTAGCATGGCACGCCGGGTAACAGCTAGTATAATATAATTTTCTTAAGGTGCGTCAGTAAAGTTTTAATATATGGGCTATTTTCGTCTAGTAAGTCGTGTGTAATTGCTAGGTGGTCTCGTAATCTGGAGTCAGTAAGTATGTGTTTAACTGTTAATGTCTCGTTACAACATGCGCATACAGGTCTGTCTTGTCGTTCCATTAGATAGGAGTGCGTTAGTAAAGTGTGACCTAAGCAAAGTCTCGTAAGGATTGATACTTTCCCAGCCGATTCCCAACTATTTCCTGACTGCTTATGACCTCGACGGCTAGCTACAGGGCACCGTGGGGGCCCGGGCCGGGCCTCGCTAAGTGGAAAAAATGTATAGGTTGTGAACTTATAAATAGAATGAGGTTTACAAATGTAGCCTATATTTATTGGAATGGGATCTATATATATTTTTAATGTACATAAACTACAAAACAAGTGCGGTCCCAGAATAGTATATTTCATTAGGAATCGTAATAAAACTACAAGTACCGAAATTGACCTTTACTGCTCCGATTGTCTATGGATCACCATTGGACCGATTGTCCATGGCTCCGATTGTAAATGGCTTTTATTCTCATTTCGCTCAAAACTCAAGATGAAATTTTAACATGCCCAAAGTCATATAGTAAAGTAATAGAATATTCAGTCTGTCTCTGAGAATAGGGGCCCGGCTTTGAGAAGGGGGGCAGTGATCTGGTCCCGGGCCCGGCTCTGAGATGTGGCGGCCCTGGATAGCTATATGTATATAGCTAGCCGTCGAGGTGATAAAATAGTTAATGATGTATATATACGTCATTAAATATTTTAATAATAATTCCTTAGCTTGTTTCTTCAGAGCTATTTGATTACGAAAGAAAGTCCGAATTGCAGAATCGGAACGCGTTTTCATAAATTCGTATACAGAAAGCAATTAATTGTAGTTATTTATTTACAGTAATAAACAGAGCACTGTCTCCGTTGTAGGCCATAGTAGCAGAAATCAAATTGAGCAAAGCTACCATATTTTGTACGAATATCGGAATGTTTTGACAGAAAAAACGTTGGCGTTGTGAGCGAGCGAGTGGGAGTTCCAATCCGGCGATACCTAGTTTCGTAAGGATCCTCCATGTTTTCGACACCAAACAGAAGCTGTAGTAAGGCACTTCATTTTCCAGTCATTAGTTTCTCGCCTTTTAGAAAACATTGTGTCCTTGGTTGGCCATCTGTGGATTCTTCTCATTGACGCAACTTCACAAAGATCATAACCTATAAACTGTTTTCAAATTTTATTTAACTAATAGATATAATAACCAGAACCTTGAATCTTCATTGTCTAGAAAAATCAACTTGCCAGATTTGAAATTCAGAAGCCTAATTAGGACTAATTAATTTGAAACCCCACGCCCGAGCGTAAAACGTCAGAATAGAGGTAAAATTCCCCGCTTGCTGGCTAGTGAAAAGTACTCATTCAAGCGTTGGTGTTTAAGTAAACTCATCAGTAGCAAGAAATCCGTTCAGGAATGGAACATCATCACTGTCCTGTGTTGAAAAACGTTTCTTAAAAACACTCAAACGTTGTTTTATTGAAAATTATAGAAGAAATTAAAGGATCGAAGATAGGGAAGTGGACATAGACCAGACACAGGTTGCTAGGAAGATTCATTGGAAATTCAGCACAACTTTAGTTTTATGAAAATGACATCCGATCATTTTAACGTTTTTCTTACGTTATAATGTTAAGCCCGAGATACATCTTACAGACACTAATATGAGGGGAGCAATACTCACGAAAATAAAATTTATGTTTATTATATATATTTAATTCCACAGTCCTATATTAAAAGATATATTATTGCGTCTTTGAGGAAGAGTATAATTCTATCCATCCTTGAAGATATAGATAAAATGGCCTTGAATTGAAGGATTAAACACTTTATTGAAAATTTTTAAAATAAATTATGACGTATAATCCGTCTACTGGCGTGATTCTTTTGCTAGCTTGTCAGCTATGTCATTACCCCTTATCCCTACATGACTAGGTGTCCATACGAAAAGGAGCTGTTAATAGAGTGTTTCAATGTAGCCATTTTAAAACTGGAGTACATCTTTTTTATGCTGTGTAGGGCGTTGAGAGAGCCCGCGCAAATAACCAATTGGGTGTCGGTCTTATGGATATTGTGAGTTTGTGGGAGAGAGTTCTTTCTCTCGATCTTTCTCTCGGAGTGAGAGTGAGAAAGTCAGAGAGTGAGAGAGAGAAAGAGGGTAAGAGAGATGGCATGAAAAAGGGAGTGCGAGTGAGAAAGTCAGAGAGTGAGAGAGAGAAAGAGGGTAAGAGAGATGGCATGAAAAAGGGAGTGCGAGTGAGAAAGTCAGAGAGTGAGAGAGAGAAAGAGGGTAAGAGAGATGGCATGAGAAAGGGAGTGAGAGTGAGAAAGTCAGAGAGTGAGAGAGAGAAAGAGGGTAAGAGAGATGGCATGAGAAAGGGCGTGAGAGTGAGAAAGTCAGATAGTGAGAGAGAGAAAGAGAGCAATATGTCGGTATGATTTAGTGTTACAAAGATTTTTGAGTTTGAATATAGCGCATGCTGTTGATTCGTTAAATTTTAATCCGTCAGTGAAAACCGATGTTATTGTCAATATTGTCAAAAAGTGTTGAATATCGTGAAAATTATCATCTGCAAGGTTAACGTTACATTCTCTACTTACGCAGAGGGTCTTTGGAGTAATTGTTGAAAAGTGAAAATTGGATGATAAATCTCGAGCTTCGATAATCGAGTGAACTAGGCCAGTCTTTATTACTCTTTGTGGTAGGAATAATTTCCAAAAGTGTTAGGAAAGAACTAGCCTTCAGATAATGGATCTCCTTCCCAAGGGACAAATATATAATTTTCAGTCTGGGAATAAATATTCTTTCTCACAGCCTAAGCGAGGACGGATATATGCTTCCTAGGCAGGCAGTTACTGTCCTGAGTGATGTTTGAAAACTATGGGTCTACAACAATTGAGCTTTTTGTAATGAAAATAACATCTTTTAGCATGGAACATGATTTAGTCGTGCCCTAAATGCTTGAAAACATTACACGAAAGTGGAACGAAAATGCGACTAGGTTACCAGCAGTAACTGATATTGATATTTATTTATTAAGAGTTTCGCAACTTTTGGCGACTTGCTCTTTAACATACATCAAGATATTACAAAATACTTTTTGCACATTGTATATATAACAAGTCAGTCATTTTATGAGTATAGCTAGTACATTAGTGAGCTAATTAATAATAACAATAACATGTTTTATATAATATATTTCACAATAACAATACGGCAATATAACAGATATTAAATAGAGTGTGAAGAGGGAAAAAAGTGGGGGGGGGGGGGGGGTAGAAGAGGTAAGCTTATATTGGAGATAGGGCTTTATTTTTAAATGTAGGTTAATTAACTTAATTTCTTAAAAATGTAAATAATTTTATAAAGGCTATTTCGTTCATTATTTTAAATTAACTTTAGGAGGTAAATTGGAGATAAGGCTAGATTTTCGAATATAGGTTAATTATCTTTAAGTGAGTTAGTATGGTGTTAATATGTGGACTATTTTCGGCAAGTAAGTCGTGTAAGTCGTGAGGAATTGTTAGGTTGTCTCGTAATCTGCAGTTAGTAAGTATGTGTTTAACTGTTAATGTCTCGTTACAACATGCGCATACAGGTCTGTCTTGTCGTTCCATTAGATAGGAGTGCGTTAGTAAACTGTGTCCTAAGCGAAGTCTCGTAATAATAACTTGGTCTCGTCTTGTTAGGTTTTCTCTTGACCAGGGTATTATTGTATTTTTTATTTCCCGCAGTTTGCTTTGAGAGTTAGTCCATTCTGTCTGCCAGTCGTTTACTGTCTTATTTTCAGCTAGTTTACATAGGTCAGTTGCTGTCATTTTATTCAGGTCAGGTGTAGGTCTTTGAGTTGCAGTTTTCGCTAGTGAGTCTACTGTAGTGCTCTGTGAAATCCCTTCATGTCCAGGTAACCAAAACATAGTGATATGTCTGTTCTTTGTTTGTAGTTTGAATAGGGAGTGTACTGAAAGTTTGTACAGAAAATAACGTAGCAATAGTGTTTGTTTCGTAGTTATTTTTTATCAAAGTTTAAACAAATACATTTGTAGGGGTCTCCCGTGGTCTAGTGGCTAGCGCGCTGGATTCATAAGCGGGAGATGGTGGGTTCGATCCCCACCGGCGGCAGGAATTTTATCATCTCAGGGCTCGCTGAGAAAATTCCTGGCTTCACCCTGGAGGCCGGCGCTAATGGCCAAGATTTGTTGATGCACCGTAAAAAAAAAAAAAAAAAAAAAAAAAAAAAAATACATTTGGAGAGTTGAGAGCACAACTAGGCCAAGTCCATGTTATACAGTTTTCAGAAAATGAGTGCTATAGGTTTTAATTGTAGAGGCGTTGTCTAAATTCTATTGACCAGTATAAGTCTTAAAAAGATATGAACTTAAACACTGATATTTATGTATAGCCTTGTTTATAAAATAGTTAAAACTTGAAGTTGGCTTACTTATGCTCTGAAAAAAAAAAAAAAAAATGAGAATGACTTCCAAATGTGTAGCAAGAACTGCTACAAGTGGCAAAATATTGAAGTTAGGACTTATATTAGTCTCCTGTAGCACTGAAAAGAGCCATTTTAGAAATACTCTTCAATTCAATTGAAAAATCGATTAAATTTTACTTATGACTAATCAATCATATGATAAAACTAATGATTGACATGACTAACGTTGTAAACTACGTTTAGTTTTAGGCTATTAACAACTTGTTTACAAATACTACCTAACATTGGGCTTCGGAATTCCTTCACGAACCAGTTTATCATCAATAATCATAAATCGAGGTATTTTTTAGTCTTTAATCATTAATCTGAGCAAGGTTAGTCAGTAATCATCAATCATTAGTCAAAGCATGTTTAATAATTAATCAACAATCATAGGCTCGTAAGCAGTTAGTCGTCTGCCATTAGTCATGGATAAATATGGTTGATCAATCATCAATCGTTACTCACATTCAGAATAATCATTTAATCATTAGTCATGAAATTAAACACAAAAATGGACTTGGTCTAGTTGTGCTCTGAACTTTCCATTTAGATTTATTGAAGTTAGTTTATCCACGTAGTTCAACATTATATAAGCAATTGTTAATAAAACTCAACTGCTAGCTTGTTATTTATATAAATCTACAGCAACACAAATCATCTCAGATAACTGATGCGTATAATAAGCGGGCGACTTAAATTTATGACTGACCGGGAGTCGAAGAAGTCCGTTGCTGTAGGCAGATGTACGACCTCTTGAAGTTTCAACACAATCCACGTCAGATCTTGAGCCACGGCTCGAAAAGAATTCCTCGCTTATCCAGCCTCATGTCAAATCCACGCTTCTTTCGTATTTCGCTTTGACCTTTATCTCGATCTGACGGAGTTAATCTTCGGTAATCTTCTACTCAAATGAGAAGAGCGAGGATTCACGAAACGGCCTTAGATTAGTACTGATGAGTCGTTTGATGATTATAGATTTGTAAATGGGTGCTATTTGTGCAAATGAGGACAGAACAATGGGGACATCTACTTTACATCCTTGCACTACATGGCTGTAAAAGGCATGCTTTTCGATTTTCTTCGTTTATTGTTAAACCTAAATATAGGAGGCCGAGTGACCGTGAGCGTTGAGGCGTGAGCACTTAACACTCCGTGCTTCTCTTTAGAAAAAAGAAAAGGCATCATCCCTATCATGACTGGAAAACGGTGGTAACCTATAGATAACCCATCCTAAAACTCGTAGTTAATAATAAATGGACATTAAAATTGAATAACGTCCATAATAAAATTTAATAATGTAGGGAATAAGAGAGCTGATATTATTGATATTGCTGTCTCGAATGATGAGAATGTTCGGAAATCTTATGCCGAGAAGCTACGAAAATACCATAGAGTTGAAAGATCTGTATAAACTAGATTCCGCAAGGATAACAGCTATTATTATATCGGCTAATGGACTCATCCCAAAGACCACAGTTACAGCTACGAAATACTTGAAAATCTCGGAGGAACTGATTAAAGACGCGCAACAAGCGGTACTGCTCGATACTGCGAGAATAGTTCGAAAATTCTTAAACGAACGCCAGTGATAAGATATATATATATATATATATATATATATATATATATATATATATATATATATATATAAAAATAATAATAATAAAAACAACAATTCTTTCGGTTGGCAATAGCTCCCGAAAGAATTTACCCCAAGAAACTGAGAAGAACACACCCCATAATAATAATAATTTACCAGCCTTCATGGAGCCATAGCGTGACGCTTTATACACTGGCATTGCGTCAGAAGGTTTATACACACCAAGGGTTAACTAACTTGTAGCGGGGTTCCTCCCTCCCCTATAGGGAGGAACCCCGCTTATAAGGTTGATCTCATGAAGCAATCCAGAAGTGCCGACTAGAAAATTTTGCGTTTCAGAACCCCTAGAGACCGAAAATGATGGTGGTTCAAATTTGTATATATATATATATATATATATATATTTGTCTGTTCGCTCCCTAGGTCGAAGACGAATGGTCCGATTTTGATGAAATGTGGTACAAAAATCCGTCGTCGAATTTGAAAGGTCAAGTTCGTTAACCAGCATAATCCGTCCACTGGAAGATGGCGTTTAGGGCGAAATTCGCGCAAAAAATCGTAATGCTTACATTTTTGAGTTCATACGCTTGTAAGTACTTGTTTTATAGGCTTCTTGGGCTAGGAAAACGAATGAAACCATTTTCAAGGCGATAGCTTTAACCGTTTTCGAGAAAATTGGAAAAATAGTTTTTGAATGCCGTTTTTGGTATGGGTACTTAGAATCATGGTATTCAGTTGAAACATTTTCTGCATGTTCTACTTTCATTAAAACTAATATGTTGAAATTTTTATTACGTTTGGAGTTAAGGAAGGGTTAGAATAAAATATTTTATTAACAGACATAACAAGTTTTGGTAACTTTGTATACTTTCGTAGAATCATGGCAAACGGAACGTTACCATTAGAAAGCTTAATAAATGTTCTACAAAAAAGGTTCTGATAAAACTTTTGATTAGGCAATGTCAATCGGAGAAATAAGTGCTTAAAACTTTAAAGTAATTGATTTCGCTTATTCGAACTGTTCTTTTTGTCTTTGATTTTGGGGCTTAGAATTATGGGATTCAGTTGAAACATTTTCTGCATGTTCGAATTTCATCAACACTAATATGTTGAAATTTTGGTTACGTTTGGAGTAAAGGAAGGGTTATAATAAAATATTTTATTAACAGACAAGAAAAGTTAAACGGAGGTAAACGGAGAATTACCATGCGAAAGCTTACTAAATGCTCTTCAAAAAAGGTTCTGACAAAAGTTTTATCAATCGGAGAAATAAGTGCTTAAAACTTTAAATTAATTGATTTCGTTTATTCGAACAGTTCTTTTTGTCAGTTTTATCCCTTGTTATTTTTTAATTGCTTATAGTTGGATAATGTATTTGACAATAAAACTGGTTAAGTAAAATAACAAAAACAATTTATTGTTAGAAATATTGAGTTCTAAGATTCCAAGACCTTGTAACTAGCAGGACCGTTTCTAGTGTTCTAGTGTTAGCCGACCCTTCCAGGTAAGATCGTAAATCAAAACGTTTCAAGACTGGTTGAACCAAAATAATAACTGCTTCTATTTTCATCTTTCCAAATTAGACTAAGGAGAAGAACAGAACCGCGCTAAGATGATGCAGTTCCTGCGAGTCGGACTTTTTTTTAAATTCCAGACTAATGCAAAGGATGTGAAAAAAATATAAGAGTGCATTTATTACTCTAAAGCGAAAATGTTTCGAAACCAAATAAACGTTTTAAGTGAGATACTAGAACAACTTGCGGCAAGAGAATACGTTATGCGATTCTTGGAGTATTTCTCATTGATGGATTCTTTCATTACGTCACGGGTAAAGATTTCTTAAAGGTCCACACGAAAATGACAAATGTCCTGAATGACTTGGAATATAAAGGTCCGTTAGCTTAGTCACTAGTAGGAATTTTTAATAACTCAATCTGTACGCAAATATATTCATAATGTAGCGGACCTATTTGAAGGTCGTGCTGAAGTAATTCGCCAAGGATGTTCTCCTTTTTGGGTGCTGGTGTGATGAGCTTAGATCCCCTTCTGAGTGCCTTATCAGCATCTCTTATGAATGATGTCTGACTCACCGGAACTGTATTATCTTAACGTATTTCCATATAATCGTTTCCCCTGGTAGCAAATGCATGGAATGGAAACTCTTAATATTTGGCTCCCAAATTTCTAGGACTGATACTAAACAAAAGCTCAACTTGGAAGCCACACATTATACAGAAAAGACAGGAACTAAACAGACGTTTTAGACTTTTATCACGCTTATTGGACAAACGCTCGAAACTATCATTGACTAACAAACGATTTATATACAATACCGTACTCCGACCAATATGGACTTAAGGACTAGAACTCTGGAGTTCCACTAAACCTTCCAATTCCTACAGAATACAAACAATGCAATCCAAAATACTTCGAAAAATATCCAATGCTCCGTACAATGTCTCGAACCTGTATAATGACTTCAATATCCCCTTTATCCAATCCCTGGCCAAATCAGTCTATCAGAAGTTCCATTCCAGTCTCCCTGGCCATCCAAATCCTTTGATAAATTCTGTATCCTCGTTCCGAAATCCACCATTCATAGAAGACTGAAGCGGAGGAGGCCTGGAGACAATTTGCTTTAACATCTGCAGTGCACAAAATGTGTTATATTTTCTTTTTTTACAGTTGTTTCAATTTTCTCTTAAAATGTATTATCACTATGGGTTTTGTAATTGTTCATATTCCCACATCATGCCTCAGAAAGCCATTGTAACAGTACCAGCAATATTACTGGAAATATTTAAACTCATATGTTGTAATAATCAATAATAAATAAAAAATTTCTTGGACTTTTTTTGAGCCGAAAACATTGCACTTTAATTAGATTCTGTGCGATAATTTCATAAAAAAAAAATCAAAATAATCGTCAAATAGAAGAATTAAATAATGGTAGCTTCTGCATCGCGTCTGAAACACCTAAGAAAATGGGCGATAGGAAAAATAAGTTTTAGGAAAAGGAGATTTTAAGGGTTGGCGCTTACTCTCTGTCCATCCAGCAAGAAGATAAGTGGTTTTGAGTTCCAACTGGAGGGACAGCCTTGTAGGATCTGTTTCTTTAGAACAAAATCTTAAGAGCTGCAGAAGCCGTGACATCACCAGACCTTTATCGTATGGGATCATCTTGGGAACTGGCCCGTTTCATGGACTAGGGTGTTTGTTATCTAGGTTCAGGGCGCGTGATTGTATGCTATATAGGGGGTCCATCTCATTCATAGATTTAATAAAATGAAAAAAAAAAAGTACTGGCCTTCATAATTCAGAAGATCACGGCGTGAAGAAGTAGTAATAGCCAGACTTAGTATCGGCCACAGCCTTGTGACCTACGAGGAAGGGCCTTTCGCCTATTGACTAATTCGGACAAACCTACCATTCGAACATGTACCGCAGACCTCGCAATCGAACGTGCACTGACCTAGATCTTTAAATACTGAATCTAAATTGAGACAATATTCAGACACCTAAAGAAGAGATAAATTGACAATATTTAACATTATCACCAAATTGGATAACGATCCTAATTCCTAATTAAAAAATGTAGTATATGTTTAGTTAATGATTTCCATTCCTTTAAGGACAATGGAGAGCTAATTGACAATATTGCCCTCAACTGTATAAATTTAGGAAGAAAATACAAATCGCATAAGAAGCGGTGCATAAAATGTAGGACTCTGGTGAAGGCATTTTATATTATAATAATACATACTAATAATAACAGGGCACCAACTACTACTTTTTTTATATGTATTTTTTTGAAACCTATACAAATATTAAAATGTACAATGATCAAGTATGTTGATACAGTATGTACAAATTAGCCAAGACGGAAAAAGGAAAATAAAATAAAAACAATAAAACATTTCGGAAAAGCCAACCATCTTGGTACTTCCAGAGCTGTGTTAATAAATATTTCAATGATTCCAGAGGGATCACGTAGGTAAATTATCTCGGGGCCACTGTCTCTTAAGCCGCCTGGGCTGGCTGGCTAATCTGGATGGAATTCGGAAGATTAGATACTTCTACTAATAATAATAAGATACAATAGAAGGATATCCCAGGGGTCCAGTGGGTAAAGCACTGGATTCTCATGGAGAGATACGGGTTCGACTCCCATCAGAATCTCCCGGTGAAGAAAATCGCTGCTCCACGGCGGATGTTTAGGAAGGGTGGCAACCTATAGATTGCTCGATGCTAGTATTCTTAATGCAGATACACCATAAACAAATAAATAACGTTCAAATATATAGGGTCAAGCGTCTATTCATGTAATAAGTTCTTTCTTACCCTTGTAGATGTTGTGAAATAATTTGTTAACATTTAATACGAGGAATATGAATGTTGAGAAAGGATGTAAGGCCGACAAGGTGTTTGAATATCCTGTAAACTACAAATCATCTTCCCATGAGAGACCAGCCAAAAAGGTCAAATAATCATCCTTTCTAATGATGTCAGCTGATCTTCAACAAGATTTTTTCCCTCTTAATGTCTATTGTCTTATTTTCTGCATTACATGTTTAGTCTTTTTACTAGTTTCATGCGTTTCTTCTCGACTGATTATATAATAAGATATAAAAAATCCACATCGTCACAGGAACTCTGGCGGGATTCCATGACTTCTTATCCATAATTTCACTTAGAAAGCTTGGAATGAAATCTTTTTATTATTTCGTGAAAACTTTAAATACCTGTTTCAAGAAAATAGGACTAATTGGTAATCAAATCACTGCCTTCAAGATATAGTAGGACAAGGTAGAACCATGCAGGAATTAAGTTTGATTATTAAAAGAAATGAGCACAAGTACGGGTAAAAGAAACTCAACAATATACGACCTATTATAAGTCCGTATTGATTCTCGCTGAAATGTCTCAACCGAAATCCAGCCTAAAGAACTATTACAAGCTTAGCTATTTCAGAATTTGGCAAATTATTGTGGTTTTATTTAAAAAAAAAAACAGTCCTGTAACATGCCACGAGGGCCCTGAGGGGCAGATACTATAGAGGTATCTGGTTCACGACCATAGAGCAGTATTGGGGTCAGCACTATGGTCCGACCACCTTAATTTCCCCTTGCTGCTTCGACTGCTAGGGTCATCAGCATCAAGGTACCTCTTAATCAATTAATTAAAGGCTGCGTTGAACTAGGGGGCGGCCAGGGAGGCCGAATTCAACCCATCAAACAAGACACTAGAAGATAAAAATCTTTAGTACTACGCTCGGGATTTGAACTGAGGTCCTCCAGCATATTAGCCCAGTGCTCGACCAACGATCTAACTTAGCCCCGTTGTATTATAAAAGCATATGTTAAACTGACCCAAACGCTCTGCACGCATATACGCGGGCTGCGTTCTTCACTCGCCACAATCGGATTGACTCAATTTTTTAGTATTCTTTACCTCCAGAAAGGACCTAGTTGACTCCCGAAGGGGCGTACCTCCTTTGCCTATCGCATTCTTATTACACCATTGTTACGGTGCGCCGGCATCAAGGCCATTAAATCGTATACCGTATATATATATGTTTCAATCTTCTCCTATCTATCTTCAATCTACTCGATATCGATATCGATCTTCTCAATCTATCTTCAAGTAGCACTTCTGGTCAATATCACTTCCTTGATTGAAATCACAGGAGTCTTCTAACTGAGACATCCATGACCCATCTGGTTGACATGTCTAATAAAAAAAAAAAAAATAAAAAAAAATAAAAAAATCAGGGTCTTGCAAATTTTTCCTCGTCCCACAGGTCAGTTTGCAGCGTCCTCTTGACCAGTGTGGTTCTATTTGTGCCTCATTCTTTAACGTTTTCCTTAGTATTGAACAGGGGGTAAATTTTAAATACGTTTAATTCTGTATTTATTTATTTCATTAATTCCTTATATATTTCTTTATTATTATTCTTTTCTTTATTTTTCTTTTATTATTCATTCTCCATACCCTTTAAGAGAAGCCACTATTCCATAGTGGGAATCGAACCCACGACCTTTGGCACGAAGTGTTAAGCTCTCCCACTTAACACATTATATAATAACATAACATAATCTTAGGTAGACAACATCTAAGCCTGAAGAGTAATCTGAAGAAAAAATACTACTACCCAACGTTGCTGAAATTCTGAAAGCACCTTTGACAGAGAACAAGATCTATCTTGGCGTAAGAATCTCCCATTGTCAATGATAGGCCTTCAATAAAAAGGATATTATCAGCAGTCCGGGGTTCTTCGTCCGTGGAGGATCACTTTCCCTTACAGTAGCTGAGCGTACGTTACCTCGCTTAAGTTTGTTAACAGTTGTTTACGTTTCTCTTATCACTGTCTCTTATCTCAACGTAGAAGACCTTCTCGAGCAGCGTGTCGACCGGAACGGTTTAAAAAATTCTTCGCTTTGAAAATTTATTAAAAAAAAAAATCAGTCCCGTTAATGGCCACGATGGCCCTGAGGCCACGATGGCAGATACTGTAGAGGTATCTTATTCATGGCCATACGGTACACAGACAGTGTGGTCAGTACTATGCTCCGGCCGCCTGATTTTCCCCTTGCTGCTTCGACTGCTAGAGTCATTAGCACCAAGGTATCCATTAATAAATAATTTAAAGGCTGGGTTGGCCCAGGGACGGTCAGGGAGGCCGAATTCAACCCATGAACGAAGGCACTTGAAGAAAAAATCTTAAGTACTTGTTCGGGATTTGAACTCAGGTCCTCCAGCAAATGAGTCCAGTGCTTTAAAATTTATAATGATATGTTAATATTTCAAACTAATCAGGTCCACTACTACCCTAATTGTGGACATTTGAACGTACAAGACGTTGAATGCCTAGAAGATAAGGTTCAAAACAGAAGTAAATAATACAAGTAAATACATTTTTTAAAATGTTCATAACGCAGATGCTGCATAACTAGGCACATTCCTCCGCAAGATGGGAGAAGAATTTTCTGTACTTAGGTATTAGCTTCAACGCAGGTTAAAGAACCGGCTCTCAGAGATCTGGATCATCACCGGGTCAGAGATCTGGATCATCAACCCAGGCGTCAATTAAATTTTTGCCAATATGGCGAAGGGATTATCAACGTTTTGGGTTGACTAAAGTTTCGATATATCCTTGAGGAAACGCGTAGTACTTATGATAATGGAATATTTACAATGTGTTTCCGCTCGCTCTAGGTTATATCGAAACTCTAGTCAATCCAACTCGTTAATAATATAGATCACTGGTTTTTTGGTGGAAAATGAGCCGATATGCAATTTAGCATCTTTTCCAGTTGTAGGTAAATCCCACAGGCGCATTATCCTAGCAGAAGCAAACACAAAGGACACAAACAACACTAAGAACTCAAACAACAAACAATGAAAAGAAATCGCGTAAAAAAACTAATCTATAAATGAATTGCGTTAAAAAAAGAAAGTAAACAAGCCGGTTACTACAACGGCCAATAGAATTGCCCATAGGAATCAGCCAATAGAAATGCTAATGAGTTATGCGCCTGCGCTGATGATCTCTGACCGTGACCCACATCTCTAACCTGCGTTGAAGTACCGAATTTTCTTATAATATTCTATATAAATGAATAAACAGTCAGAGAGTTTGTTTCTCATCATTTTAGGAAAATATAAGTAGATAGATTTGAAACAAACATTCATTACAAATAAATTTATAATTGTAATCAAGAGCTGACTTAATAATGAAATTTGGCATACACTTCCCAAATAATATTTCATGAGTACAACCTCAATAGCTACATACCTTCGGAAAGTGCAAAAAAATGCATCAAAGACTTTGTATGGCTTTAAAATCAAAGGATTTCGAAGAAAGATATATTGCAATAGTATTTCTAAAGTTACACAACTCAGAAAAAACTCAACTGAAAATGTGTCACTCTTGCCTTTTTAAGGGGAACAGCATTAAGACAGGAAGAGTGACACAAGTGCACTCTGGCGTATAAGCACTGAAGCTCTGTTCATACAGTTTTGATGGTTGATAATGATATATTTGAATCGATCCATGCAAATGAGCTTCAGTCCATTTTTTTCCAAATATGAGTTAGTGATGGATTCCTTGTCTCTGACGGTCACTACACATTTCTATGTTAATAGGACTTTAGTCCAATACATTGTTGCCATAGAAACACATGTAGCAAAAAAAATCATAACGGCATTGCAGCACATACCTTTCGTTTACGCCAAGGTCTTGAGGCTCCAGTCTTCCCTCCCAATCCTGCCTACCCAGGAGGGAAGGTCCCCATTAAGCAGAAAAGAATTGAAGACATTAAGAAGTTGAAGCCATACGTTTCAGAAGAGCACAAGGATTTTTACTATGAAATATTGGGTTGGCCAACAAGTATAAACATAAACGAAGAAGTTCAAGACGATTAAGCATTACATTACTGATTGTATGAAATTTATATCATGCAAATATTTCTTACATATTGTACCATTGATAATAAACTGTTACTCAATATATCCTACAATGTGTTTTACATTATATTAGACCTTATATTTTGCAAGGAAGTACTCCTTAGGCTGTTCCATGCAAGAAGAGCTTCAGTCCAAGGACTAATATAATATTTTAATAATATAATGCATTTGTTAGTAATAACCAATGTTTCATATATAACTTATGTCAGTATGGGGTACTCAGACAAAAAAAAATAGCACAATAATAAAACAAATTTCTTTTTCAGAACTACTAATTCTGGACTGAAGCTCTTTTTGCATGGATCGATTCATTTACCATTTCTTTCATAGCCATAACTAAAAAACACCGGATATCGAGTTGTGACACTTTAGAAATATTAGTGTCATGTGCTAAAAGTGCGAGTTAAAAGGCTTTCTTAGATGAATATTTATGAATGTGTGGAGCTGCAAAAATAAAAAATAAAAAATTTATAAATGAAACCAAAAAAAAAATCTATCAATGAGAGAGAAGAAGGAATGATGAATTGGCAATATGTCATAGACGAATTTCCAGATAATATAAATGGTTTAAAAATTGTCCTCACTCATCAGCTTTAAAAGAAAAGTAACATTCTATTCACATCAATCATAAATTTAAAGCACATTTCATCGAGGAATATTAAACCTTATATAATGATAGTTTAATCATCTTTTAGAAAACTCAAAGAAATATATCAAAAGAATGTCATAAGGGGTTATTAGTTTTGAATGATTTCATTATATAACATTCGTTATGAAATGCAAGAAAAGGCAGATTTATGCCTGGAAACAAACATAATTTACCTATTCATCGGTTTGTCGATGACAAACTTTAGTAGCTGTAATTTTTAGTTCGTTCAGTGTTTTATTATCGCATTTAAAACAAAAAGTGAACTCGCCTATATCATTGACCCCACTGTGAGGTTCGAAACAAATAAAAGCGAGCAAGCAAATGAAAGTGATCTACAAAAAAAAAAAAACATTTACGATTAATACGTCGCATTGTTCTCAGAAAAGTTTCTAGATCAATTCGGCAGACTGAGGCATAAATGACCCAATAGTGGTTGAATGGCCTTTAAACGCCAAGGAAAAAAAAAAAAAAATCGGCAGACGAAAATACGTTGCTAAAAGGCTATAGTTCGGAGCTGGAGGAACCATACCTAAGGAAATCAGCGATTTTTTTTGAAGAACTCGGCTTAGATATGAATAGGCTACCACTATTAGCCGATCAAATATTAGTAGACTCGCTTGGGATAATTAACCACCATATAATTATATAATAATTAACATGAAAAATTATAGAGATTATCATCATATAGGTCAGTACCAAAGGAATGTGAAACATATATAAATCCTAGACGTAACCCACTCTATAAATCAAGAAAACTGGTAAAACTTGTTATTCATGGATTGATTGTCCGCTGCGTTGCATAGCAATCCCATTTTGGGTAGCCTCGCTTTAATTTTAATAAAGTGTTCTTTCTTTTTTTGAGGGTTACTACAGTCTAGGGTAGTGAATGACCAAGGCCTCAGCCAATGGCCTGTTTTACTTGTTTCTGGCCTGCTTTACGTGTTTCTGTCCGCCGCGGAGAGTTGCGGCACCGCAAATCTCCTCCTTTGACATCAAGCCAAGCGGATACAAAGCCTACCTCTCTTCCTTTTGTCCTTAGGTCTGCCGTAAATCAGTTTTCTTGGGAGCCTCTCTGGGTCCATTTGTTTCACGTTGCATATCCAGAAAACATTTTCTGTTTACACATGATTAGTAATGTTCTAATGGTTTCATGAATGTGACACTGCTACTTCTTCACTCTCCCTATATAAAAAATACCTCTCATCAGCGCATTTCGCTATGTCACCCACATTGTGAGATCCCTTAATCTTTGTGTGATAAAGGGAATCTAAATGCCACAGAAAAAAAAATGAAGATTTATGATGGTTAAAACTAGCCTGTAATACACGGACCTGCCAGCCATTAGAAGCCGTCGATTATATAGTATTACCAGACGATTCCCCAACGACCCGAGACTCCTGACGGATTCGTTCCTCCGACCTTGACTCGCTGCTGAACTTTCCGAGTACGATCCTCCTTAGATCGTGACCGCCCTGAGGCACTCTTCATGAACGTATTGACATTCCGAATCGTAGGATTCCTCAGTTCGACTCCCACATTCTCCCGGTTCTATCCCACGTTAATCTAAAGACGGTTTTACATTGACCTATTTACACAAATATTATATCTATAGATTACCCATAATTTTGCATTTCGTTCCAACCTTGTATTCTGTATTATTGTACTGCCATTCAGTAACTGACCCAGAATAAAAGAAGAATCAGTAGGCCGAGGAGCAAAAATTGACTATTGTATAGCGATTCTTAACTATTGTACCTTTTACTGTCTATTAAAGCGATAACTGACTATTGAAGTGATAACATAGGCCTATTTATGCCGCCTACAACACAAACCTGACAATACTTTCATCTTAGCCAATAGGCCGAGAAGCGATAACTGACTATTGCAGTGATAGTCCGAAACATGTGTGCCGTGTACAGTACAGTCCTATATGTGCTGTCTACAACACAGACCTATGTGTTCTATCTACAACACAGACTAGCCTATGCTATAATTTCATCTTAGCCAATAGGCCGAGAAGCGATAACTGACTATTGAGCAGCGATTAATAACTATAAACGCCGAGACAGGTTAAACCTACCTAAAGACTTGAACGAGCTGTTGGCACATAACACTTCACAAAGCATCACAATCACTCACCTCAAAGAATCGAAATATTTGTAACAACATTTCGAACACATACAGTATATAATTGCTAAAATGTGTGTAACGTATCATCAAGTGGAGTTATTGATAAAATTATTAAAATATTTTAGAGAAGTTGTTTAGCACGTTCCCTCTCCCGTGGTTCACAATTGGGGACACTGAACATCTCAATATGCTCGTCTTTTATAAAAATTCATTTGGATTTGCGGGGTTGTTTTCATATTTCATACAGGGGACAGGGAACGTTTTAAAATTTACTTAATATTTCTATCTACTATATATTTGTCAAATACCACTCACTGACCTATCATCCCCCAGCCCAAACCACTAGACAGAAAATTTTGAAATTTTGCATGGACACTCCCTATATAACGTAGGCACTCACTAAGAAAGGATTTTTTGAAATTCGAATTTTTAAGTATTTTTAGAGGGGTTTAAAGTTTTAGTTGGTTAGAGGAGGCAAGCCTAGGCAGCAAGCGTTGCTAGGACGATAATAGAACAGCTGTTCCCGTACAGTATCTATTTCATAGTATTTTTTTTAAATTATGTTAATTTCCACTATGATGGCAGTCCTTGAATTACTAGAAATAAAATGTGATTTTGTCCCTTATAGAGTTTAGGGGTGATGGTAATAATATCCCGAACCACTTGACACAAAAATTTGAAATTTTGCACGGACAATACGTTTAGAGTGTTAGCACTCGCTAAGAAAGGTTTTTTTTGATATTCAAATGTTTAAGTACTTTTAGGGGGGTTTGAATTATTAAGAAGTTCCTCATCGGCTCAAAAATGGTTCGATTTTGATAACATTTGGTACAAAAATCTTTCTTCTCAGTTAAAAGCTCAAGTTCATTAACCAGTTGAATCCGTTTACTGTAACATGATTTTTGGAGCGAAATTTGTGCGAAAGATTCCTTAACGTAGGAAAACGAATAAAACCATTTTTTAAGCGAGTTCTGTAGCCATTTACCAGAAAAATTGATAGAAATACTTTTCAAAACTAATTTTCTGTTTGGGTATTCAGAAACGAAGTTCATGGGAAAAAACTGAATGATTGGTGATACAAAGTTTTCGGATCTCAGTATATTTTCTAAAATATCTCGAAAACGGTTGGGAACTCGCAGTAAGTGGAAGGCGGCTATTCGAAAGGTTACTAAATTCTCTACAATAAGATTCTGTGCCAACGGCCATAGCCACGTTGAATACACCGGTTCCCATAGATCACCGAAGTTAAGCAAGGTCGGGAGTGGTCAGTACCTGAATGGTTGACCGACCACGTGCTGTTGGCATTATAAAAGGGCGGCAACCTATAGATAGCCCGGCGCTAATGGCCAAGATGTAGATGCGCCGTAAAAAAAAAAATAAAAATAAAAAAATAAAATAAAATAAAAAAAAATAAGATTCTGTTGTAATGTTCGGTTGGGCGATGTAAATCGAAGAGATAAGTGCTTAACTCTTTAAATTTGTGAGTTTTATGCTTTTCAACATGTATTTCTCTCTGTTTACCTAACTTTTTAAGCGGTTGTTGTATTTTTTTTTTTGTTTTACTCCCTAACGGAAATGGTTACCTCCACATGGTGTTTCCTGGGTAACTCGAAAGTCCGTGCAATAATAAGCTGTACAAAATGATGTAGTACCTAGCTTTAATTTTGATCATATCTTATTTAACGCAATATAAAAACTACTTATCGGCCGTGGTGAAGCACGGGCATTTAGCTAGTATATTATATTTCTGGCATTTAACTTATTTTTACTTCCTTAATATAAAAATATCGTACATGGCAGGCTCTAAAACCAATATTTTTGATTGTGATTGTGTAGTGTTCGTAACATAAAACCATCAAGCCAATAGTTGAGATAGTCTGTACGAATACATTATTTCAGGTCTACCCTCAGCTGGGAAAATGCTTAGCAGTAAAGGTTCCACATGGTGAGGGCGTTTACAACATGATGACCTCAGTCTTATTGGAGCTTGTAAACAGATTACAGACGATACAAGAACAGCCTTGTGGGATTTATTGGAGACGTGTAAGGACTAGCTTGCTGGGATAATGAACCAAACTGCTGGGAAGTCTGAAGGCCTTCAAGTTGTCTTGGAGTCTTTCACTAAACTTCAAAGAAGATTATATAAGTAGGTGCTTGACCAATATGTCAGAAGGGCATCGTCTTCGCATCAAGTCTTAGTCATTTAACAGTTGGTAATAGTTTTTTTTCGCAAGTCAGATATATCAGTCTGTTACCTATAAGATGCCATCTTTGGAAATCAGCGGATATTTAGGCGAGCATTTTTTTTAATATTTTTAACCCTTAATTAGTGGCTTGCTTTTTCTTCCATAACTAATGGTGTCGGGGCCCCAGTGAAACAAACTTTAAATTGATTTTTTTGGGGGGTAAAGTAATTTGAATAAATAATAATAAACAATAATATTAATTGAAATACAAAGATTTCATAGGGCAAAGGTCGAATAAACAAATACATTCGGGTCAATATGACCCGACGCCAAATTAATAAATAGTTAGGCATCTCATTTTAAAAATTAACTATTGTGAACAACAACCCATTATGGAACCTTAATGTGATATCTAATTTTCTTTAATTTTAATGTTTTAAAAGGTCATATTATTTTTAAATATTTATACTGTTACTAAATGTATGTAATATTAAAAACTACTTTGAGCAATGATTCCTCATCGTTGAACAAATTTTTACTCTTATTTATTATTTTATTTTTTTACGGCGCATCGACAAATCGTGGCTATTAGCGCCGACATCCAGGGTGCAACCAGGAATTTTTTCAGCGAGCCCTGAGATGAGAAAATTTCTGGCGCCGGTGGGGATCGAACCCACCATCTCCCGCTCATGAATCCAGCGCGCTAGCCACTAGACTACGGGAGACCCCTTTTACTCTTATTATTAACCCATTCGAGTCCGATTGCACACCGTGTGTGATATTGATTTTCGAGGCCATAAGAAAGCAAACCGTGTGTGCAATAATAGTAATGTGTAATTATCTAAGTATACTAGTCGTCGAAATATGATTTTTCTTGAATTAATGAAATCTTTAAAGTACAGGAAAAGAAAATTTAGCATTGGTTTTACTATGTACCAAAAAATCTAAAAATTATATGTATTTTCATTTTACCATACATTCCACGCATTCTGCTCAATCCGTAAAAATGGTCTTCGCAATGAAAATTTTCCGAAGAGCAATCAGCACACCCGGTGTGCAATGATCTTATCAGGGCCGCCACATGGGGGGGACAACCGGGTACAGTTGAAACTAGAATACTAGAATTTTCGGTCCGGCTTTGAGAAGGGGGCTCGTGATCTGGTCCCGGGCCCGGCTCTGAGATGTGGCGGCCCTGGATCTTATTTATGCGAATTCACTTAAAAATAAGATGATTTCCATAGTAAACATGTTTTATTATTATTATTAAAAGTGAACAAAATAAAGAAGAAAAAAAATCGCTCCAAGGGACCGTGTTCGGAAAAAATCGTCATCTCGAATGGATCAAGTTATTTCAGTGTTTAATATGTTTCTTGTCAATACATGTCAGGGCGAAATGGGATACATACCTCCAATAAATAAACATTGTGAATAAACTTCTTGAGGATCGCAACGAATATGTATTAAAAACTAAAAGACTGAAAGAGGAAAAGGAAGAATGACTTAAAAAACTAGGCAAAGAAGAAGATGAAGTCAGAAAGGGAAGACTCTTTCCAAACTCAAGTTATGTCTGCAGGTAAGGGTGTGATTATATTCTCTCTCTCTCTCTCTCTCTCTCTCTCTCTCAAAAAAAAAATAAAAAATAAAAAAAAAAATAAATAAATCCTGTATGTCACCAAAAATAGGAATGTCTTGCAGCGAATGGAGCACAGAAGCTCAAGATTCCGTTGTACGGCCTGCAACGACCCTGAAGTTCTCCCCTATGTCCTGGGCGTCTGTCAGAAATGAGAACTTCTAAGAATAAATCACATTGTAGCGACACAAGATACTGTAATAGGATGGTTGCTAAGAAGCTTCACTTAATAGCCCTACCTAGCAACCAGCTGTTTTAATTAACTTATTACTGTAGAGTGAAAAAACAATAGAGTGTGATGTAGTCTTTTTGAGCGTATTTCTCTACATTAATGTACAAATATTAACAAACAATTAAGAGTGTTGTGACTAGCCGCGAAGTGCAGCCAACACAATAATTCTCAAACAATTCGCGCATGAATGTTTTAGACAATTCGCGAGTAATTAACTCAGACAATGCGTAAGTAAACCGTAACTCGATTATCTCCGCGACCCTCGCTGCTTGATGCTAGGATGTATATACATATGTACACGTATATATTCTTTTCATGAACTTCTAAATATGTCTGTATATATTTGTTTTGTTTCGTTTAATATAATTTCTTTGTGTTTTTTATTTCATTTAAATTAATATTTCTTGTTGGGACCTTCTGACTAATGGAACAATAATCAAATTTCTCTGAAGAAAAAACCCCAACAACATCCAAGGGTCTCGCGGCTAAAGAATATAGTGTATTTGCAAGTTGTTTCCCAGTTTACTATTTACCAGTATTTATCTCGCTTTATGATCCTCCTTGTAATGTGTCCATGTTGATACATCTGTTTTTAGAGCGGTTCCTCCCTCCCTTCGAGGAACCCCGCTTATAAGGTTGACCTCATGAAACAATCTGGAAGTGCCGACTAGAAAATTTTACGTTTCAGAACCCCTAGAGAACGAAAATAACGGTGGTTTAAATTTGTGTATAGGATAAATCAATTAATCATAAATTTGTGTATAGGATCCTCTTATTAAATCTCTACGAATGCAGACACAGACATAATAATGATTTTTATCTTGCAATAAAAAATTATTTTACTTATTATTATCATAATTTTTTCAATTTTTATTAATTAACTGTGTAATTTTTCTTGTATATTTTATTTTCATCTATTGCTTTATTTTCTCATTTTTTTTTGTCTTTGCATAAATTTTAAATTGTTTTTTATTCCTTTTTTTTTTTTAGTAACCATTTATGTGAGCAAATCGCCTTGCTGTTGTGAAGCTCCGTAAATAAATAAATAAAAAATTTGTGCATATATATATATATATATATATATATATATATATATATATATATATATATGTATATATACAGTGGAACATGGATAATTCGAAATCATGGTTAATTCGAATATTTCTCTCGGTCCCTAGAATTTAGGGCATAAACAATGTTAAAAAATCGTGGTTAATTCGAAGAAAATTTTGGATAATTCGAATTTTTTACGAGTCTTTACCTCCAATGGGAGATGTTCTATCTTAAATCTCGTGAAAATATTCTCCCCTCGGGTAAACAGAATAGTAAGATACGGATGTAGCAATGATACGGATGATGCAAAGTGGTGGGTCGCGCTTCCTCCCTTCCAGGGGTTGTAGTTACATACACCATCCTGTCGTTTTATCCTAGAATTCCCTTCCACCATCCTTCCCATCTCATTTCTTATTCAGTTATAAGTCAGTCAGTACCTAGATCTGTTGTATTGTTAGTTCCTTGAATTTCTTGTGTACAGTGCAGTTCTGTGAGTTTTTGATTTAGGATGTGGAAGCCTAGAAGTTATAAAACTTTAACGTTGTCAGCGAAAATAGCTGCGATTAAAGAAGTTAAAAAGGAATAAAGAAAAAATCTGAAATTGCCAAGGCATTCCTCCTAATACATTACCAACTTACCTGAAAAATAAAGAAAAAATTCTTGGCCATGAAAATGACTTTTTTTCGAAACAACAGACTTTTATTTTTACTTTTTTGATCAATTATTTATTACTTATGTACGTAATCATCAATTTATGAAATGTTTGTTTTTATTTAAATAAAATGTATGTATTTTTTTAATTTAAAAAATGTGAAAATATGTAAATTGATGTTTTACCCCTTTATATTCACAAACGTTTTTAATTCGAATTTTCGATAATTCGAACTGTTTTATCGGTCCCTAGAGGTTCGAATTATCCACGTTCTACTGAATATATATTTCTGTTCGCGCTGTATGTATATACATGTGTTCTGAATATATGTATATATTCCTGGCCTCAGTAATGGTCCGATTTTGATCAAATTTGGTACAAAAATCTTTCGTCTAATTTTGAAAGAAAAAAATATTTACGCTTACATTATATGCTTGTAAGTACTCTTTTTATAGGCTTGGGCTAGTAAAACGAATGGAACGATTTTTAAGGCGATAGCTTTAACTGTTTCCAAGAAAATCGGAAAACTAGTTCTTAATTCAAGTTTTTGGTTAGGTGACTTAGAATCATGGGATTCGGTAAAAATATTTTCTGAATGTGTGAAATTCATACATACAAAGATGTTTAAATTTTGGTAACGTTTGGAGTTAAGGAAGGGTAAGAATAAAATATTTTATTAAGACACATGAAAAGTTTTGGGAATTTGGCATATTTTCCTTAATATCTCGAAAACAGTTGTGAAATCGTGGTAAGTGGATAGAAACCATTCGAAAGCTTACTAAATTCTCTACAAAAAAGTTTCTAAAGACATTTTTGATTAGGCGATGTCAATCGGAGAAATAAGTGCTTAAAACTTCAAACACGTTTGTTTTGTTGAACGAGTTTTTGTCGTAGTTTAAATCACTTTTTAATTTTTGTCTATTTTCCTTAGTTTTTATTTTTGTAATTGCTTCTATTAGGAAAATGTATTTGTCTGTAAAACAGGATACGTAAAATGAGAATCAATTTACTGTTGTTAGAAATAGATGGGTTAGAAAAATAAGGGCACCCTTGCATAAATTCCTAGCAAAATAAAAATTTGCATGAATGTTAGGGACACTATTATAATGGATTTTTTTTTTACAAAAAAACTCGTTTCCTCCTTTTCTCCATAGATAGGACGCAGTTCCTGCGAGTCGGAGTTTTTGCATTAGATATCAGTGAGGCAGTAAGCCTGGTAAATACTAATTTTTACCCGTCCTGCAGGGTTTTCGTTTAACCGGGCTCTTGTGGTTGTAATCTGTGTTAACTTAGAAGTATTATAAAAAATATAAGATCAACACACATAAGTAATGATTTCGAGTATTCCGAAAATTGATAAAAATTCGTGGTAAGAAGAGATAAACGTTTGAAAGCTTAACAAATTGCTTACAAAAAATGTTTCTGATGTAAATTTCGACAGGGCAACAACAGGTGGAGAAAACGGTGCTTAAATTTCGTCCATTGCAGACAAAATATGATAGGTTTTTATTCTAAGCTTTCCAAATCACGACTCAAGAAGCAGATCTTGCCAATAGGACTTTGTGACATTGAGGGAAAAAAACAGAAACACAGAAATGTGGAGAACAAAGCATTCCTGAATGGAAATCTAAAGGTTTCTTGACAGTTTATCAGATATTGTGCCTGTAATAGAGATAAAATCCTCGTACGCTAGACTGGAATCAAGTGGTATCCAGCATGAAGCTACTTTTCGACGATAAGGCGTTGCGACAGATGGAGGCGGTGGGGACTCGGTATATAAGGGATGGTGGATCTTCATCAAGGCACATACATCTCTTGGTTTCGTATTGGCAAGGATTATCATGAAATTCGTAAGTATCCATGTTGCAAGATATCTTTAAGGATTCATGTATTCGAAATTGGTATTTCGTGAGAACAGCGCACGGTAGGGCAATAGTCGAAATTGTAATATCATTTATGGAGTTAATTTGGTCTGTGCTATATCTATGAATAGTCACAGACTAAAATTCTATAAGATTGTTTTATAACATAAATATTTATAAAGCTGTTTTTTTTTCGTACTTTAAATGTACATAAATACGTACTTACGAACACTATGGTGGCTACCAGGACACGAAAACTTAGGAATATGTACAAACGGGGACTGACATGCTAAACTTGTAACGGAAAAAGAAACTTACCAACCACTTGAGTCATACTACAAAGACGCATCAAGGTACACTGACCAAACTATCTTAAATAATTGGCAACTAGACTGGACTAACACTACAGAAAACTAATTAAGGCCAGTGAAGTCTACAGTTAAAGATTGGCCTTCGTCATATAGAGGATCACGGGATGTAGAAGTAGTAGTAGCAAGACTACGCATCGGCCACAGCCGCCTGACTCACGAATACCTCATGACCAATAAGGACAAAACTACAAGTCGATCATGCAACACAGACCTCACGATCAAACATATACTGACTGAGTGCTACTTAAGACCTGATCTAGATATCCCAAATGACATGCTAGAACTCCTCGGAGATGACAGCCGCAACATTCACACAATACTCAAACATTTAAAGAACATTAACATCTACAATAAAATATAACATCAATACGAATACCAAGCCAAATTTTCTAATAAAAGCATAGCAAAGATAAGAAAAAATGTACGAACATTTAAAGTTAAGATGAGCTAACAGACCATTTTATACCGCCCTCTACCAAAGCTTAATGAAAAAAAATGCACATCGCTTCCAAATCGATGCATAAAAAATCAATAATAACATAAATACAAACTACTTTATAATAGTAGCTGACCATTAGAAACGATTAAATAAGCGAAAACCTGTCACACAGATTAACAAATTTGAAGCAAGTTTAGAATAAAAAGCTTATCTCATCTGATATTGGTAGTAATTGATGTAGGATCGGGATGTAAAAGAGACTATATTATTATAATTTCATTTTCCCTTTCTTGGCCTTTGGGTAATTAATGTAATTTATGTGGAATAATGTGCTTAATATTAAAAAGTCCCTCTTGCAGGAACTGCATCATCTTAGCGCGGTTCCGTTCATATCCCTAGTCTAATTTGGAAAGATTAAAATAGAAGCAGTTATTATTTTGGTTCCACCAGTCTTTTTTTTTTAAATTAATTATTATAATGGCGTGTCAACCCTTAAGGTCACTAACGCCATTCCTGTGTGTAGTAAAGTCTTGAAAGGTCATGATTTACAATCTTACCTGGAAGGGTCTGCTAACACTAGAAACGGACCCGCTAGTGACAAGGTCTTGGGATCCTGGATATCTATATTTCTAACAATAAATTGTTTTTGTTATTTTACTTAACCAGTTTTATTGTCAAATACATTATCCAACTATAACCAATTAAAAAATAACAAGGAATAAAACAGACAAAAAGAACCATTCAAATAAACGAAATCAATTAATTTAAAGTTTTAAGCACTTATTTCCCGATTGACATCGCCTAATTAAAACTTTCTTCAGAACCTTTTTTGTAGAGCATTTAGTAAGCTTTCGAATGGTATTGTTTTGTTTACCAAGATTCTCAACCTTTTTCGAGATATTAAGGAAAATATACAAAGATACCAAAACTTTTTTTGTCTGTTAATAAAATATTTTATTCTAACCCTTCCTTTACTCTAAACGTAACACAAATTTCAACATATTAGTGTTGATGAAATTCGAACATTCAGAAAATGTTTCAACTGTATCCCATAATTCTAAGCAACAAAAACAAAGACAAAAAGAATAGTTCGAATAAGCGAAATCAATTACTTTAAAGTTTTAAGCACTTATTTCTCCGATTGACATCGCCTAATCAAAACTTTTATCAGAACCATTTTTGTAGAGCATTTAGTGAGCTTTCTAATGGTCATCTTCCGTTTCCCAAGATTCTCAACCTTTTTCGAGATATTAAGGAAAGTATACAAAGTTAACAAAACTTTTTATGTCTGTTAATAAAATATTTTGTTCTAACCCTTCCTAAACTCCAAACGTAACAAAAATTTCAACATATAAGTTTTAATGAAAGAAGAACATGCAGAAAATGTTTCAACTGAATCCCATGATTCTAAGTACCCAAACCAAAAACGGTATTCAAAAACTATTTTTCCAATTTTCTCGAAAACGGTTAAAGCTATCGCCTTGAAAATGGTTTCATTCTTTTTCCTAGCCCACGAAGCCTATAAAACGAGTACTTACAAGCTTATGACGTCAAAAACATAAGCGTTACGATTTTTTTTGCGCAAATTTCGCCCCAAACGCCATCTTCCAGTGGGCGGATTCTGCTGGTTAACGAACTTGACCTTTCAAATTGGACGGCGGATTTTTGTACCAAATTTCATCACAATCGGACCATTAGGGAAGCCAGAAATGAGCGAGCAGACAAATATATATATATATATATATATATATATATATATATATATATACATATTTATATATATATATATATATACAAATTTGAACCACTGTTATTTTCGGTTTCTAGGGGTTTTCTAGTCGGCACTTCCGGATTGTTTCATTGTATCAACCTTATAAGCGGGGTTCCGCTTTATAAGCGGGTTAGTGCTTAATAACTTCTTTCCTAGTTGAGAGCAACTTTTCTTTTTATTGGATTCGTGTTTAGTGCATCAAAATACGTTATAGTGCAAAATTTGAGAAATAAAATTGGTGCTGAGGACGCTCTCCTTCAGTTTTACCATAGATACTTAGCAACTATAAATTAAAGTAAAATATATAACAATATTATGAATTATAGCATACTTTTAATAGGAAGGAAAATACATTACTTAAGTATTCAATTCTTTTAAAAATGTATTTATTGATAGATAATGCTCCGCATCTAAAGCGAAGAGCATTCAATACCTTGTAGTAAGCTGACGTAGGCGCTGTATTAAACGATGCCACTCCAAAATATTAGCACAGACAATTAGGCAAGTATTGAAGTATGAATACTCAAGAAAACAAGAATTAAATAAAGAAAAAAAAAAAAAAAATCAGTCCCGTAACAGGCCACGAGGGCCCAGAGGGGCAGATACCGTAGAGGTATCTGATTCTTGACCATACGGCACACTAGGGAGATAGTGTGGTCAATACTATGCTCCGGCCGCCTGATTTTTCCCTTGCTGCTTCGACTGCTAGAGTCATTAGCACCAAGGTACCCATTGATGAATTAATTAAAGGCTGGGTTGGCCTAGGGACGATCTGGTACCCCAAATCCAACCCTCGAACGACGGCACTAGAAGAAGAAGAAAAAATCTTTAGTGCGCGGTCGGGTTTTGAACCTGGTCCTCCAGTTGTCTCTGAACTCTTCCTCCCACAATTCCTCAATTTTCATAATTTTCAAAATAAGAGGAAAAAAAACTAAATCATGCATGTTTAACTACGTAAATTAGTGACTGAAAGCAGCACACCTTTTAAAAGTAGTCCTTCCTGGAGAACAGTAAATAACACAGTTTTTCAGCCGATGGAAATATCAATAAAAACACCTGTTGAGCTTATCCTTATCTAATAATTCCCAAAGAGGTAGAACTTAGAATTAGAAGAGCAATAGGAGTGCTGAGGGACCCAAGAATCGATTTGGGTGCTCTCTTTAGGCAAAGATCGACCCTTTGGTATAAGTTAATGGAATATATCCTAGTAGTATAACTTCCTACTAATTTCACCAAACTGTACTAATTTTACCCCATTAAGCAAATGTATATTAAACTAGCTGAATACCCGTCCTTCGTCACGGCAGATAAGTAGTTATTTTATTACGTTAAATAATGTAACATCAAAATAAACGCTACTATGTTTATAATTTTGTGCAGTTTATTAAAGCACTGTTCCTGTCATGCTATATGATATTCATCAATTGATAAGTAATCAAAGTATAATGTTTCTGGACATTGGGGCGCTCCGGACCAGTGTCAAGAAACAGACAACCTAGAGATAACCCGTTATTTATAGGTTACCAGTAACAGGAGTTTAAGGGTTAGGGATATTGTTACCTCGGATAGGCCATCGCCAGGTACAGGGTAAACTCTATGAGGGACAAAAAAACAGTTTATTTCTAGTAATTCAAGGTCCGACATCATAGTTGAAATGTTTATTTATTTAAATTTTAACGTCCATTATAGTTGAAATTAACGTCCATTGCATAGTTGAAATGAAGCTCAAATAGAAATAATATTATGAAATAAATACAGTACGCTAACAGCTGACCTGTTGTCCTAGCAACGCTTGCTGCTTTGGCTTTCCTGCTCTCTAACCAATTAAAAATTCAAACCCCTCTAAAAATACTTAAAAAATCGAATATCAAAGAATCCTTTCTTAGTGAGTTTTCACGTTCTAAAGGGAGTGTCCATGCAAAATTTCCAATTTTTCTATCAAGTGGTTTGGGCTGGGCGAGGATTGGTCAGTGAGTGAGTGGTATTTGACAAATATATAGTAGACGGAATTGGATAACCATATGCATTTATGGTAATGCTGCATTGGTACCATAAGCATAGGAAGTCATAGTCCTGGAGTCCTCAAGGTTACCATCTGGAAGGTCTGTTCCCGGATCTAGCAAGGGTACTCTCTCTTCATCAGAGACAGCTCTGATGAAGGACAAACCGCTGTCATCTTCAAATACATTTTCTCCAATATTATACATTTATTTTAATTTCGAATCATCATTGAAACATTGATCATCAATAAATCGCCCAGGAGATACCCACGCCTCGTTCCTTTCGGCTAATCGCAAAAAGTTCACAACGTGGTGATTTCCTCTTTAAGACAATGTGCGAACAAAGTTAACAATTATACAGAACCATATAAACATGGGATACAAAGATAAATAAAAAACAAGACATAATTGGTTAAATAGGGAAGTGTAGCGTAAAACAAAAATAGATAAATAACTAAATTAAACTATTAAAAAGTGGAAAAAAAATATACAGACATTTAACATATTTTTCATTACTTAATATTAGGGGCGTATAAAAGGAGGGGCGTATAAAAGGAGGGGCCGAGGGTCCTCCGAGTTGATCGGTAAAATGCGTCATAAACCCTTAAAAATAAATAAAATAAGATCACTTAGTTCATAAAAAATATTTTATTTTGAGCGTAATAGCGTTTTAGTTGGTTAAAAATATTTTAAGTTCTAAATTATTAGTATTTCACACCCCGGAAATCTCAGCCCCCCCCCCCGAAATTATTTTCTATAAATGCCCATGCTTAATATCAGCAATGATATCGTTTAAATTAAACATTCAAATCATGATTAGATTTTGGAAAAATCAGACTAGCACATCTTCAAAACGTAAATTTATCTTAATTCAACAATGGGATTAATTGAAATATGATTTTTCTTTCTTATTGATGTGAAAATAGATTTTGATTTCTTCCAAGTCTAATCAGGATTTGAATGTTTTAGTTGAACGATATTAGTGCTGATATTAAGAAATATTATTTTATGTTCCATTGTAAACGTTCATAATTTAATAAACAGGGGAAACAAAAAACAAAAATCTGGGTAGAAAACGTTTTTATAAATTTTATTAGCATTCATAAGGTTTAGAGACTGTAGGCTTTTTTGAAACAAGAATTGTCGTTTAGCCCCACTGTTTGCCGTGTGTCTAAAGATATGGCTGCTTGGGTCAATTAACGTGATTTTCTGCGATATGAAGACCTACGTAAAAGATCAAATTTGAAGCAAGACTCTGGCGAGTTAGTTTTTCTATAAAAAAAAAAAAACACAGATAGAACCAATAGTTTCAGCCAGACTGAGGGTAAGCCATATCAAATTCGTCCATTCTTATTTACAACTAGTTGTTCCCGGCGTGCCATGCTACAACTACTTTCTGCCTATGACTCTCCCCGTATCAAGATCTACCTGGATATCCAGTTACGTCAAAACGGTCAAACGGTGTGAATCTGTTTATATCTGTCAAGTAATTCATAAAGCAGACGGCAGACGCCAGCACCACAGCAATTCATAAAACAGCCGACAGAGGCCAGCACCACAGCCTGCGCGAAGGTAGCTCTTATCAAAGAAAGGCCAGCGCTCCTTAGTTAGACAGTTAAATGCATTACATGATTATATAAAGATGTAAAGTCATCAATGAGTTCGAATTATTCTAATTATGAAGATCATCAACAAATAAATTGGAGATGTTATTCAAAATGGCTGTCGATTCAAAACGGCCGTTAGAATCTGAATGGTTCAGTTTAGCCAATTTCTTTTCAACAAAACTTTTGACCTTTTCGCCAAAGTTTGAAATTTGACTATTTTGACCTAGCCCAGGAGATTTCACGTATCAAGGCCTACCTGTGTGCCAAGTTTGGTCAAAACCGGTCAAACGGTGTAGATTTGTATAAGGAACGAACAGACAAACAGATAAACGGACAGACACGTGATTTTTATATAAATAGATATGATCTCTGTCCAAGAAGACCTCAATGCAAGAATACTAGTACGTGCTGTGTTATGTGGAACACAGCCACAATCAATTTGTGGACTCGACAAGTAAGTGGAAGGAAATGTATCCGAATTATTGTGAGAAGATTCAAGTAACTTAAACGATATTGTAAAATGTTTGACAGAAGTCAATTATTTCCGTTGGATATAATTATAATTAGACCACTAATTACTGGGGTCTCCCGTGGTCTAATGGCTAGCGCCTTGGATTCATAATCGGGAGATGGTGGGTTCGATTCCCAACCTCCGGCAGGAATTTTATCATCCCACGGCTCGCTGGTAAAATTCCTCGCTGCACCCTGGATGTCGGCGCTAATGACCTAGATGTAGATGCGCCGTAAAAAAAAAAAAAAAATAAAAAAAAAAAAAAAAAAAAAAAAAAAAAAAAAATAAAAAAAAAATTGAATAACTGTCGAACAAAACTAAAGTTGTATCACATTTTCTCCTTTCCTAAAACTCTTTGTGATGGTTTTACAGATAGCCTGCCTTGTGTTCCTGGCTGGATCAGCAGTCGCCCAGAGACAACCACCCCAAGCATACCCTAACCTGAATGAAGTACCTATCCTCTCGTACGTCAACGAGAACAACTATGACGGCTCTTATCAATACAGGTACAATTGGGTTGGATAATAAATAAATTGTAATATTTAACAAGAAATGAATGTTTCATCGTAAAATGTAATTCAACAATGTGAAATAGGATGTTATTTACATAGTTAGACGTGTACAACAAACTTGAAGATTTTTATTTTAAAAAAATTAAAATTAATTCCGAATCACAGGAACTAGATCATCTTAGTGCTATTCCATTCTTATCAGTAGTATCATCTAGAAAACTTGGAATACAAACTAGTTAATACTTAGTTTCGATATCCGCCCTGCATGTTTCCTGGTCTCTATGCCGCCTCTTCAGGAGTTACCTCAACCATATTAGGACTGCTCGTCACCCATATAAAAAGTCCGTCACGCAGGAGCTGCATAACTAAGCACTTTCCTCAGAATTTGGGTAGTGTAGACTGCTTTCCAGTACAATTTGCTTAAAATATCCTACATAAATAAAATAAAAACATGAATAGTTCTCTTTTAATTTTGTAATGAGTAACTGATAAATTATTAATTTGCTTCCAGAGTTATGTTTACACATGGTACCTACTACACTACGTAATAAATACAAAAAAACTCATATTATCGTATGTTGATCTAACACAGGAACCGGATACAGTCCCTCTAGCGCTCCTTGCGGCGCCTTTTGTCTGGCTGGCTTTTCTATTGAAATATATTACAAAGTAAACCCCCCTTTCCGATTTACCGATTCAGCTCATTTTAATAACACTTCTTTCTCAAGAGTTACCCACGACGTATACCGCGTTTCGTTACAGTACAGCAGAAATTACGACCAGAATGAGTATATTAGTAATTTGGGTCCGGAGTAAACCCCCCCTCCTAATGAACCGATTTAGTTTATTTTTACATCACATATTTACCTGTAGATTACCACTACGAATACCGAGTTTCGTCGAAATATACCAAAAATCACGGTTGGTAGTGGCGAATTGGTATTGTGGGTCTGGAGTAAACCCCCCCTCCTAATGAACCGATTTAGTTTATTTTTACAACACATATATACCTGTAGATTACCACTTTGAATACCGAGTTTCGTCGAAATATACCTAAAATCACGGCTGGTAGTGGCGAATTGGTATTGTCGGTCCGGGGTAAACCCCCCCCCTCCTTATGAACCGATTTAGTTCATTTTTATATCTCACTTTTCTCTCTACATTACCACTACGAATACCAAGTTTCGTTGAAATATAACAAATATTACGGCTGAAATGGTCAAATTAGTGTTTTGGGTTCGGGGTAAACCCCCCCCCCTTCCGGTGGACCGATTTTGGTGGTTAACGAACTCGTTCAATCGTTTGCTAATTGAATGCTATATACCAAGTTTCGTGACGAAAAAACAAAAACTCTGGCCGCTATCGTGTTAACAGACACACACACACACACACACACATATATATATATATATATATATATATATATATAGATATATATAAATTTTAACAGGGGTCATTTTCGGTGTCTACTAGGTAGGATCGATAAAGATTTGAAGAAATTTTTCAAAAATTCCGTCATGAGTCCAACCTCAATAGCTACTTTCCTTCGGAGGAAAGTGCTAAAACTGACTCATCCACTTAGCCTTTTAGTGTCCATAGTGGCGCGTAGAATGTCGCTCTTCGTCAAAATTTCAGAGTACGAATTTTACATTTTTTTTTCTTTGAAACTTCAAAACAAAATATTAACTGTTTCTATTCCAAGCTATCCAAATTAAACTATGACAAGAACGGAAAGTCGCTAAGATGACGCAGTCCCTTCGAGTTTGACGGCTTTAAAAAAAATGAATGTTGATTCCTTTCATCTATTTGGTACTTGAGTAATGTTATTCTAAACAGAATCTAATTGAATACAGTTTGGCTATATTATGTTGGGGCCTTTTTTAGAACAGCCCCACCAGTGATTTTATATAGTTACTACTACTAGGTGACAAATAAATAAAAAAAAATAATTAGAAACATGTTATTAAATTTTTTAAAAGATTAATTTTTATCAAGATTTAAAACAAATAAATTCCTAAGATAGGTTAACTTTCTGTAGACCAGTATTCCTTGATGTCTGAAATGATTTTCCTCAATAGATCCTTGCCTCTATTGTGCTGCCTCCATAGGAAATCACACAAATTATTATAATAACATATATTCGATTACATTCTGTAGCAACCTAGCAAATGTAAAAGTTACTGGCGGGGCTGTTCTAAATGAGATCTTTTTATTGTTTGTGTAAAAATTATTTACACAAAATAATTAAATGTAATTCTGTATAATTACGGGAAAGAGGCCTGAAGAAGGAAAATAAAGTCGGAAACGTCACAATAAAAATTAAATATAATACATTTTTGAAAGTTCTACCTATCCTTAATTAATTCTACCCAAAAATAATTAAGTTTGGTTGCTGGGGTGTTTTTTACCCCTAGCGGTGGTGCTGCTTTCCAGAGTGCTGTACTTCGGTACATTTTTCTCCGGTTTATTCATGCTACAATTCATCCTCTGTGACACGAAGGGGAAAAACAATTAACTGAATTTCTGTTTTATTGAGACATTTAGTAGTAACATTTTGTAGTTTCCTCAGAATGCTGATACTATTACTTGGTTCCTTTTTGCATATTACCTGAAAAAGGAAATATGTTTTTCTATTCAGACCAGACATTTCAGTAGTATCGTTGTTTTTTCTTATGGTAAACCTTTCCATTTGAATACATCCTAGTCAGATATATGATTTACGTAACAATTTTTTTTTTTTTTTGTCTAGCTACGAAACAGGTAACGGTATCTCAGTGCAAGAAGATGGTTTCCTGAAGAACCCAGGCCAGCCAGAACTGGAAGCGCAGACAGCTAAAGGTAGATACTCCTATACAGCTCCTGATGGACAGATCATCACAGTCACCTGGTATGCCGACGAGACAGGATTCCACGCGGAAGGAGCACATCTACCGACCCCACCACCAGTTGCTGTTGGTCCTGCACAGCAAGCAATTCCCGTGTCACGTCCACCAGGGGCAGGCTTTCCTGCCGCCGGTTCATTTTTCAGGGGGAAGAAATAACTACAAATCGATATGAAGTCCATTAATTTATTATATTAAGGATTTCTTGAACGGTCTATAGCTCTGTTGTGCCGTTTCTCTAGTGGGGAAAAAAGGCAAAAGGAATATTCAAGCTTGAATAGCCTTGTTCAAGAAATTGTTAATAACTGAGGCCAAGTGTTTGCATATTTCTTGTGCAGTACTTACACCTGTAAATAAATAATTTTTGTAATGAATGATTTAATTATTATTTGGTTAAAATATCACCATTTTATTTATTTAGTTTTATTTTAGATTTACTTATTTATTTATAATTATAAAACTCTTTAAAGAGACCAAAGTTGTGGAACTCTAAAAACAAAAATCACAATTTCTTTTTTTAAGGCAATTTAACCACTAGGTTCATTGTTGCCTATTAAAATTTTTTAAATGTAGTAACTAGACAAAATACTAAAACTCGAAGTTACTGCAAAGAGAAGAAAAATTGAAAATCAATTAATCAAGAAAAATAAAATAAATTGCTCTAAATAAAATATACCTAATAAAAATAAAACCAAAGACAATCAAAGTAAAGAAAAACTAAAGTAAATAACAATTTTCATATTTCAATATTTTATTTTTTCTCCTTTTTAATTAAATTATATTATAGTACATCACAGAGAGAGCACCGTCATTGTCGATTTGGTTTCGAAAGGCTTCGTAAGCTCTACATTCTGGAAAAATGTGTTTAATAGAATGACTTTTATCATAAACCGTGCACTCGTGCCTAGATTCTCTATTAAATAAGTAAGAACGAGTAAGAAGTGTTTCCAATTCTCATTCATAACAGAACCACCTTATATCACCTACTGTCCTGTGCATAATTCATATTTTTCAAGGAATAGCTTATTTATCAAGAAAAAATACTCGATCATATTGTATCTCTGGAAACATTTTGTCAGTATGTATTTTATAGTCAGTGGTGTGTCAGAAAGTACAAAACGGTCTGTTTTGTCTCCTCAGGAGATGTTAGTGTGAATAGCGATTTTTTTTTTTTTTTTGTATGGCGCATCTACATCTGCGTCATTAGCGCCGACATCCAGGGTGCAGCGAGGAATTTTACCAGCGAGCCGTGGGATGATAAAATTCCTGCCGGAGGTTGGGAATCGAACCCGCCATCTCCCGCTTATGAATCCAAGGCGCTAGCCATTAGACCACGGGAGACCCCATAGCGATTTATTAAAAGGTAAATTATTACTTCTTTGCAAATAACCATCTTGTTATTTCTCAAAGTTTGCAATCAATCGTCATGTGCCAAAATTGATCCTAATTTTCTAAAATTACCCAACTGATCTCGTTTGACATATTTTTCATCGTAACTTAGTGTATATCCTGTTTTGTCCTTGGAAGTGCGTCTGCCTTGTCCTATGTAGGGGTATAAATTATGCAAAGTAATAAGCACAGACATGTTTGAAGAAATCCATTTGAAATAAAACTTCATGTGAGACCACTCACATCTATTTAATTTGAAATGCCCATCTCTTCCTGATAATAATAATTTGTTTTGTTATAATTGAAAGGGAGTTCGCCTAGCGTACATGTACAGTGCAGTCGTGCTTTTATCAGTTCTCTCAAAGAATTCGATTATCAGTGGCAGTAGCTAACAGTTATTGCCCAAAATATACTCAGTGTAAATAGTTATTGCTGTGATCAGTTCTACAAAGAATCAACACAGGGAGTTAATCGGAAGTTGCACTGTGAGTGAATTTATTAAATTCTAACTAATGGCGATTTGCCATATTCTCATGTGTGGGACGAGCTAGAGTGACTAGCAGAGCCCTCTGTCGGTCATTTCGGACATTTATATGCAAAGAGTAAGATTTCAACTTCTGTTCATTGCTAACTGCACAGCCTAGTGCTCTCCGTGGTGGCCTCCGAGTTTGGAGGTTCTCGGTTCGAGTCCCTTCTCAGCCTCTTATATTTTTTTTTTTTTTTTTTTTTTCAATTATTTTTATTAAATATAGTTTAAATGCTGCACTATAACAATTAATATAATTATACCAAATATTTCATGGGCAAATTTTACCGCAAAATGCAGAATGGTAGCAGCAAGCGCACAAGATCTGCTGGTAGCACACCACCTGATTCACCATCATCGCAGAGTAGTCGATCTGCTCGAAGATCACGTCGCAAAAAAGGAACAAATGGAGAAAACGAAGACCAATTAACCGCTCCACGAGATCAGCAAACACCGCAACAGACAATGGAAAACAACACAGAACAACAAACCAACCATCAGACTGAATCTTCCCAATTCTTTACTGCAAATCCATTCCAGCCTCTTCAGGCTCAGCAAACAGAGTCTATGGATGACCAGCCAGCTCCGAAACCCGTTAGACCTCCACCAATTTTCGTCAGAAAAATTCATAATTATCAGCTGCTATGCACACACCTGAATCAAAAACTCGGCTTAGGAACATACACATGTGTTAATCGGTCGACCGACACCAAAATAATGCCAAACACACCCGAAACATTCCGAAAGGCAATCAAATACCTAGAGGACACACAGGCGGAATTCCATACCTACCAGCTAAAGGAGAACCGCGCACTACGAGTTGTATTGAGAGGACTTCATGCAACGACGCCCCCACAAGTTATTAAGGAGGAATTGGAACTTCTCGGCTTCAAGGCTAGACAAGTGGTCAACGTTGTGAAAACCCAAAGAGAAGGCGACGCCTCTACAAAAATCCCTTTGCACCTCTTTTTTGTCGACCTTGAGCCAGAACCAGGAATAGAAAAAATATATAACCTCAAAGACATTTACCACACAAAAATAACAGTAGAAAAGCCTTATACCAAAAAGGATATTGCCCAGTGCAAAAACTGTCAAAGCTATGGCCACACTAAAAATTTCTGTAATTATAGAGCGAGATGTGTCAAGTGTGGCCAAGGACACAAAACAGAGGATTGCAATAAAAGCAGGCAAAGCCCCGCAGTTTGTGCCCTCTGTGCTCAGAACCATCCTGCGAGCTACAAAGGATGCCAGGCTTATCGAGATCTTCGAAGACGACTACAACCTCCACACAGACAACCGGACCGAAGTCAGGACGAGGCTCAACCACGGCCAGTGAGGGCATCGAGAGCTACGAGAACAGGCTTGTCCTACGCACGAGCAACCAATGCCCAACAGCCAACCCACCAAGTAGCACCTGCAGCTCGAAGACACTCTATATCCGGGGCCACAAATACCTCACGTCCTGTTACTTTTAATATTCCTCCTCCTCCATCCTCAAATGACCTTACATCCCTTCTAAACTCCTTTATAACGGAGTTTAGATCACTTATCACCCCTCTCATTACCCTCCTAAACACCGTCGTGACGAACCTACTTCCTCTCCTCACCTCAAAATGACATCCCCGCCAAAAGAATCCTTCCTCATCCTTCTTTGGAATGCTAACGGTGTTCGAAATCACACTTACGAACTGACAGCATTACTACAGGAAAAAGACTTTGACGCAGCACTTATAACAGAAACCAGACTTACCACCAGAGGACTCTTAAATATCCCCGGATATTATAAGTACCGGACTGATCACCCCGACGGAAAATCCCATGGTGGAACTGCTGTTTTGATACGCCGAACTCTAAGTCATCACCTCATTCCCCAGGAACCTACCCCGTCTCTTCAATCCACTGCTATTTCCTTGAACACATTGTCCTTCCCTTTCACCCTAACAGCTGTGTATTGCCCTCCTAATAAGCCTCTTCCTGAAGTTACCCTCCATCAATACTTCGACTCCATTGGTCCACACTTCCTTGCTGGTGGCGACTACAACGCGAAGCACCAACAATGGGGCTCAAGAATAACCAACTCCCGAGGTCGTTCTCTCCATGCTGTAATCTCCAGTAAACATTGCTCCACCATATCTCCTAATTCACCCACTTACTGGCCCACTGATCCCAACCGCCTTCCCGATCTCCTAGATTTTTTCATATATAAAAACCTTGGAGGGGCATACTATTCTGTCTCAAGTCTAACTGAACTCTCCTCTGATCACACACCTTTGGCTCTCACAATATCCCTCCGACCCATTCCAAAATCTCTACCACCCGCATTAATTAATGGCCCTATGGACTGGGAACTCTTCCGCTCAATCCTTCAAGAATCCATCGACCTTAATATCCCCCTAAAATCACCCGAAGATCTCGATGAAGCCGTGAATTCCTTCACCACCTCCATTCAACAAGCCGCCTGGAAAGCATCCATCCCGAAGAAACACATCCAAACCAGATCCAATAAATCCTTACCATCACATATCCATGACCTCATAATATCCAAACGCCATGCTAGATCCTTATGGCAGAGAACCAGACACCCCGATGACCGCAATTCCTACAATAGATTATGCAGGCTAGTAAAACAACATCTGAAATCCCATCACTCTGAATCCTATAAATCCTATCTTTCCTCTCTCTCGACACAGGATAACTCCCTGTGGACAGCAACCAAAAAAATCCTGAAATACCACCCTACATCCCCTCCTCTCCGCCGAGATGACGGATCATGGGCTTCATCCGACTCAGAAAAGGCAGAAATGTTTGGATCATTCCTCAAAAACACCTTCACCCCAAATCCAGAAGCACATGACATCCCATCACGTTCCTACATCACGGACTTCATCGATTCCCCTCTCCCCTTGTCATTACCCCCCAAACCTGTCAACCCATCTGAGGTAAAATACCTTATCTCCAAACTTCCTCGCCGCAAATCTCCAGGGTATGACCTAATCACCTCTCAGATCCTTCGACAACTTCCATCGAAAGCAATCCTCTTCCTAACATACTTATACAATTGCATATTCCGCACAACCCATTTTCCCACTCTATGGAAATTCTCAATAATTATCCTTTTCCCTAAGCCCGGAAAACCAGCACATCAAACATCTTCCTATCGCCCTATAAGCCTCCTCCCCATTTTCTCCAAAATGTTTGAAAAAATCCTCTTAAAGCGCCTCGTGCCTATTCTCAATAACCAGACCATACTTCCTTCCCACCAGTTTGGTTTTCGTCCTCTCCATTCCACTGTACAGCAAGGTCTTCGCGTTGTAGATCATATATCCTCCTCATTAGAGCAAAAAGAGTACTGCCCGAGTGTCTTCCTCGATGTGGCGCAAGCTTTTGACCGGGTCTGGCACATTGGCTTACTTTATAAACTCAAGAAACTCCTTCCTAGTACACTTTTTCTGATCCTCCGTTCCTATCTGAAAGACAGGTTTTTCAGAGTCCGGCAAGGGCAAGAATACTCAGACTACCACCCAGTGGAAGCGGGAGTTCCGCAGGGTAGTGTCTTAGGACCTGTCCTCTACACCATATACACAGCTGATATTCCTCTCCATCCTAATACTCTCCTAGCCACATACGCCGACGATACAGCAGTTCTTTCTTCCCATCCCAATCCGAACGTTGCTTCAAATAATCTCCAGAACCACTTAAATGAAATAGAAAAATGGTCCAAAATTTGGAGGATCAAGGTGAATGAAAGCAAAAGCCAGTTCATAACGTTCACCCTCCGTCGCCAATCCTGTCCCCCAGTATCCTTTAATAACCAACCCCTTGTTCCCGTCAACACAGTCCGTTACCTTGGCTTTTATTTAGACTGTAGACTCACTTGGAAAGACCATATCAGACTGAAAAGACAAGAACTCAACAGACGCTTTGGACAGCTTTACAGATTACTGAATAAAAACTCACCTCTCTCACTCGAAAACAAACTCATAACCTACAACACAATTATAAAACCCATTTGGACATACGGAATAGAGCTATGGGGAACTGCAAAACCATCGAACATCAGACGCTTCCAAACCTTCCAATCTAAAGTCCTCCGAACTATTGTCAATGCTCCTTTTTACATAACCAATAAGAATCTTCATAAAGACCTCAACATTCCTCTAATACAAGACCTTATCCCCATCCGTTTTGCAAATTTTCACCACAAATTATCACTAAACCCTAATCATGCTGTCCAGTCACTGTCCACTCCCAACCATCCCTATTCCCCACCACGACGGTTGAACAGGATGTGGCCCCGCGATCTGCTTTAAGCAATACCAGGGAGTGATAACGGTGGTTATCTTCTCCCCACAAGCCCCTAGAGTGTCTGCAGTTCTCTCGTCCCTTTTCCAGCTCCAGTACTCGTACCGCTGCTGGTTGAAGAATGGGGTACGGCTGTCCCTAGTCATCTCGTTACCCGAGGAGACAAGGGGGCAGCTGGTGCGGACCCTCGTGATTTTATTTTATTTTTCTTGTTTATGTGAGCACATTACAAAATGTATTATTATATTACAGAATGTAATTTCATTAAATTAATAAATAAAAAATATAAGAAACAAAAAAAAATAATTGAAAGCGTCATTTCATTACCTTTCAAAAGGTACAACCAGTCGATTAGGAAATCGACGCTGATATTTGCGAATCGCCTCACGACTTGAGCGACACCATACACGAAAAGCATGTCAGCATATTCAATGCTACTTTACTGAAACGGCATTGTATTCGTTTGGAGAACGGAACAGTACTGGTGAAAAAAAGAAATGAACCAACTTGGCGATTTTAATCCCACAAGAGATAACTAAAATAAACCGATAAAAAACTTCACAGGCAGCTTTACGTTTATTAGCGCGGTTCCTCCCTCCACCATAGGGAGGAACCCCGCTTATAAGGTTGATACAATGAAGCAATCCGGAAGTGCCGTCTAGAAAATTTCGCGTTTAAGAACCCCTAGAGACCGAAAATAACGGTGGTTCAAATTCTAATGGTCCGATTGTGATGAAATTTGGTACAAAAATCCGTCGTCCAATTTAAAAGGTCAAGTTCGTTAACCAGCAGAATCCGCCCATTGGAAGATGGCGTTTGGGGCGAAATTCGCGCAAAAAAAATCGTAACGCTTACGTTTTTGAGTTCATAAGCTTGTAAGTACTCGTTTTATAGGCTTCTTGGGCTAGGAAAACGAATGAAACCATTTTCAAGGCGATAGCTTTAACCGTTTTCGAGAAAATTGGAAAAATAGTTTTTGAATACCGTTTTTGGTTTGGGTACTTAGAATCATGGGATTCAGTTGAAACATTTTCTGCATGTTCTACTTTCATTAAAACTAATATGTTGAAATGTTGGTTACGTTTGGAGTTTAGGAAGGGTTAGAATAAAATATTTTATTAACAGACGTAAAACGTTTTGGTAACTTTGTATACTTTCCATATTTTTTTTTTTTTTTTAACGGCGCATCAACAAATCGTGGCTATTAGCGCCGACATCCAGGGTGCAACCAGGAATTTTCTCAGCGAGCCCTGAGATGAGAAAATTTCTGGCGCCGGTGGGTATTGAACCCACCATCTCCCGCTTATGAATCCAGCGCGCTTGCCACTAGACCACGGGAGACCCCACTTTCCTTAATATCTCGAAAAAGGTTGAGAATGTTGGGTAACGGAAGATGACCATTAGAAAGCTCAATAAATACTCTACAAAAATGGTTGTGATGAAAGTTTTGATTAGGCGATGTCAATCGGAGAAATAAGTGCTTAAAACTTTAAAGTAATTGATTTCGCTTATTCGAACTGTTGTTTTTGTCTTTGATTTTGGTACTTAGAATTATGGGATTCAGTTGAAACATTTTCTGCATGTTCGAATTTTATCAACACTAATATGTTGAAATTTTGGTTACGTTTGGAGTAAAGGAAGGGTTAGAATAAAATATTTTATTAACAGACAAGAAAAGTTTTGGTAACCTTTTATACTTTCGTTAGTTTTTTTTTTTTTTTTTTTTTTTTTTTTTTTTTTTTTTTTAACGGCGCATCTACATCTTGGCTATTAGCGCCGGGCTATCTACAGGTTTCCACCCTTTTCTAATGCCAACAGCACGTGGTCGGTCACCCATTCAGGTTCTGACCACGCCCGACGTTGCTTAACTTCGGTGATCTACGGGAACCGGTACCCTCAACGTGGCTATGGCCGTTGACTACTTTCGTTAGTATCTCGAAAACCGTTGACAATCTTGGGAAGCGAAAGGTTACCATTCGAAAGCTTACTAAATGGTCTACAAAAAAGGTTCTAAAGAAAGTTTTGAATAAGCGATGTCAATCGGATAAATAAGTGCTTAAACTTTGAAGTAATTGATTTCGTTTATTCGAACGGTTCTTTTTGCCTGTTTTTATTCCTTGTTTTGTTTTTTTTAATTGCTTATAGTTGAATAATGTATTTGACAATAAAACAGATTAAGTAAAATAAGAAAAACAATTCATTGTTAGAAATATAGCTTGCCAAGAGAAAGATATTTTTTTTTATCTCTGTTTACCTTTGTTCTTAATTGTTTTTTTTCTCGGTTTGCCTTAGTTTTTAATATCTTGCTGTTATTTTGATTGCATTTTTTTTTCAATAAAACATGACAAGTAATTGAGAAGTGTGTTTGAATTTGAATTGACTTTGAGAGTCTTGCTTTAGATTGAGGAATTTCCGCTTCTAACCTGTGGGTGTTAACAGTTTTCATGAAATAATAATAATAAAAAAAAAAGATTAGTTCTATTTTAAACTTTCGAAATGACAATATGGATGAGAATGGATACGTCTTAAAATGACGCAGTTCCTGCAGAAAGAGAATGTTTAGACTCTGTGTAGGGTCAGACATTTGCCCGGGTCGAGCTACTAGGCAGGCTTCAGGGAGGTTTTATTGCACTTCATAAATCAAGATACATCCTAGGAGAGATGACAGATATTATACCTGCAGGAAGTCATAAAGCCAAATGCTATAGTAGAAATATAATTATTTTTTGTGGTTGTATGTGGCAAAATACATTAAAAAATAACATAATAATACTTTCCCATTTTCTTGTACAATTTCTTTTTGTTTAATTGCATTTAACAGTAAAATGAGTAGATTAGTGTTTTTAATTGCATTTAACACTAAAATGGATATGTTAGTAAAGGAAGTTAAGTCAATTAGAAACAAATTCGTAGTAGATTCTTCGTAGAGAGAAACTTGGGACGGCGGAAAGAGTAATTTTCGCTTAGAATAGTTTCTTGTGCCTTGCCGACAATCATGCTTTTCTTTGGAATATGTGTTTACATTAAGAATGTTCTAAACAAAGTAATAACTGTTTCTATTCTAAGTATACAAAATGACACTAGGGATATGAATGGAACCGCGCTAAGATGATGCAGTTCCTGCGAGTCGGACTTTGACCTTTGACACTTACTACCCTATCAGTCATGTAAGTCTAAGATGTGGTTGAACCTTTTGAATGGTAATGAAATGACGCAACTTTTGTGAGAGCCCCAGCTACCTAACCAAAAAATGTTCGTTTGGTCCGTGGAACGCGAAAAATGAAAGACTTTTATTTCGTTTTTTGTTTGGGTGGCTACTGTGAATTTGGTTTGAGAACGTTTTGCACAAGGTACATGACATCTTATAGGAAATTTAAAGCATAATTTGAAAATGTCATCACAATTAAATTTTCGACAAAATAGCGCAAAAATGGTCAAACCCTGTATATTCACTTACCACCGATTTGAAAGCCTCAAGATATTTTGTAATATTTTCAAGTAATTTTTATAATAGATTCATTAATTTTTTTTTTACGCATTTGAATTAGCATCCGTGGTTTAGCAAGAAATTCGTTTGGAAATGTTATAGCTAAAACATTTTTTTTTTTATTTATTTATTTTAAGAGCTTCGCAACGAAGGTGACTTGCTCTTTTTAAATTACAAAACAAAATATACACTATACAAAAGTAGAAATTTATGGAACTAAATATTACAAAAGTGTTAAGAATAAGAAATAGGGGGTCTCCCGTGGTCTAATGGCTAGCGCCTTGGATTCATAAGCGGGAGATGGTGGGTTCGATTCCCAACCTCCGGCAGGAATTTTATCATCCCACGGCTCGCTGGTAAAATTCCTCGCTGCACCCTGGATGTCGGCGCTAATGACCTAGATGTAGATGCGCCGTAAAAAAAAAAAAAAAAAAAAAAAAAAATAAGAAATAGGAGCTAACATTATTTACAGTATTGCTTATTACAATATAGATATTATATTTATATACATATGACTTATATATACATACATATGACTAATACTACTAACATTAACTAATGCTAAAAAAAAAAAAAAAAAAAAAAAAAAATTAATTGAAATCAGATTATTATTATACCCTCGAAATATTATCTAAATTTTTTCCTGGAATCAAATTTTTGTGTGTAGGTTGTGTTGTTTTAAAAATGTAAATATATCGTTGATGAAGGGGCTACCCTCTGTCAGTAGTTCCTGTAAGTTGTAAGGTAGTTTTAGTTGTTCTAGTATTCTGCATTCCGTTAGTAAGTGTTTTATTGTCATTGGAACGTTACACTGTCTGCAAATGGGTTGTTCTTTATTTGTCATTAAATAAGAGTGAGTTAGTAAAGTGTGTCCTATGCGTAGTCTACATAGTATAACCTCTTCTCGTCTGTTTCTTCGGCTACTAGAGCTCCATTCGTATATAGTATTTTTGATTTCTCTGAGTTTGTTGTTTTGTATGTTTGTCCAGTATTCTTGCCATGTTTCTTGTATAGTATCAACTAGTTCTTTTTTTATGTCTTGTATAGTTGCGTTTTCTATGTCAATATTCTGTTTTCTTGTAGCCAATTTTGCTTGAATGTCGACTGTCGTACTTTCTGTGATATTTGTATGTCCAGGTAGCCAGATCATTGTGATGGATATGTTTTGTTCTTGTAGTCTGTAGAGTTAAATGTATATTTGTTTGACAATGGCATGTGTGCTGTACATATTGTTAAAAGAGAGCAATGAACTGAGTGAGTCTGAAAATAATTGGATCTTTGAGCAATTTATTGTATCAACGTTTGATAAAGCTAATAGGATTGCTTGCAATTCTGCCGTATAAATGCTTGCAGTGTTTGGGAGCTTTTGTTTAAATATTTGCGAACCTATTACTGCAGCAGATCCAGTACCAGATTTTGTTTTGGACCCGTCGGTGAATATGTTTAAATTGTCTGCGTTTTGTATTTTTATTGATGTGAATAATGTCTTGTAGAAAGTCGTTGACAGTGGATCAGTCTTTTTCATTTTTGATAGTGATAAATTTATACTAAAATTCTTAAGTTCCCAAGGAGGGAACGTGAAGATTTCATTTCTGTGAGTAGGAGCTTAAACATTTAACCCCCAGGCTAGCTTTTCTAGCCTCTAGACCGCAAGAGATCCGATATTTCACCATTTTTTCGGCGTGCTATTATCGCCAGGTTGCTATCAACAGTGTGATAACTAAACTTAAACATTTAACCCCCAGGCTAGCTTTTCTAGCCTCTAGACCGCAAGAGATCCGATATTTCACCATTTTTTCGGCGTGCTATTATCGCCAGGTTGCTATCAACAGTGTGATAACTAAACTTAAATATTTAACCCCCAGGCTAGCTTTTCTAGCCTCTAGACCGCAAGAGATCCGATATTTCACCATTTTTTCGGCGTGCTATTATCGCCAGGTTGCTATCAACAGTGTGATAACTAAACTTAAACATTCAACCCCCAGGCTAGCTTTTCTAGCCTCTAGACCACAAGAGATCCGATATTTCACCATTTTTTCGGCGTGCTATTATCGCCAGGTTGCTATCAACAGTGTGATAACTAAACTTAAACATTCAACCCCCAGGCTAGCTTTTCTAGCCTCTAGACCACAAGAGATCCGATATTTCACCATTTTTTCGGCGTGCTATTATCGCCAGGTTGCTATCAACAGTGTGATAACTAAACTTAAACATTCAACCCCCAGGCTAGCTTTTCTAGCTTCTAGACCACAAGAGATCCGATATTTCACCATTTTTTCGGCGTGCTATTATCGCCAGGTTGCTATCAACAGTGTGATAACTAAACTTAAACATTCAACCCCCAGGCTAGCTTTTCTAGCCTCTAGACCACAAGAGATCCGATATTTCACCATTTTTTCGGCGTGCTATTATCGCCAGGTTGCTATCAACAGTGTGATAACTAAACTTAAACATTCAACCCCCAGGCTAGCTTTTCTAGCCTCTAGACCACAAGAGATCCGATATTTCACCATTTTTTCGGCGTGCTATTATCGCCAGGTTGCTATCAACAGTGTGATAACTAAACTTAAACATTCAACCCCCAGGCTAGCTTTTCTAGCCTCTAGACCACAAGAGATCCGATATTTCACCATTTTTTCGGCGTGCTATTATCGCCAGGTTGCTATCAACAGTGTGATAACTAAACTTAAACATTCAACCCCCAGGCTAGCTTTTCTAGCCTCTAGACCACAAGAGATCCGATATTTCACCATTTTTTCGGCGTGCTATTATCGCCAGGTTGCTATCAACAGTGTGATAACTAAACTTTAACATTTAACCCACAGGCTAGCTTTTCTAGCTTCTAGACCACAAGAGATCCGATATTTCACCATTTTTTCGGCGTGCTATTATCGCCAGGTTGCTATCAACAGTGTGATAACTAAACTTAAACATTAACACATTAATTCCTAACTGTATATTCTATTGTATAGTACTTATTATCAGTAACTATTTTATTTTCAATTTATGAATTTTATATTCACTTTCATAATGTAATAGAGCAAGGAAATGAAAAAGATACATTCCTTGCATTAAATTAATTGTCAATAATATAATAGCTAATTTGTTTTAAATTGTAAATTTAACCTTGTGGTCCGTAGGTACACAATGCATATATAATTTTTTGTTTTTAATATCAAGTCAACAGTGAATTAAATAAAAATAAAAAATTATCGCCAGTCTACCTTCAGGTTTCTACCCTTTTATAATGCCAGCAGCACGTGGACGGTCAACCATTTATTACTTCACTAATATTTTTATTTAAAAGATAACATCCTCCTGGTGGTACTTTTTAATACCGGGTATTTTAAAATGAATATGGACCTTTTCTGGCTTTACAATATTTTGGTATTACTTTAAATTTAAAATTTTGTAAAAAGAAGGAGCAGCACAAACAGTTTTATCTAAAGTTCTAGTCTATAGACGAGTTCTTTCCAAACTTCGATCAGTGTCTCAGAAGTAATTGTTGCCACAGCTGCTTCATTCCAGTTTCTTTATTAGCTGATGTCAGCTGGTGGCGTAGGAACATGAATATGCTATACAATACTAGTACACTGATAACCTGCTCATGGCTCTCTAAGGCAAAAATCAACATTACCCCAATTATAAATCCTTATAGAATACTAGCTGACCCGGCAAACGTTTTTTTTTTTTTTTTTTGCCATATACATCGTTTCTAGTGAATATTTTGGTGGAGAAAAAAAACCGTACCTGTTGCGGGATCTCGTTGTTTAATATTTATGAAATGTCCGTCTTGTCCCTTCTAGAACATTAGCGAATATTGCATAGCGTCGAATAAATCAGCAATGGACTCAAGATTATTATTTCTTCTTCAAATCAGGATTTCTCGCGTAGCTGCACGGCCGCCACCCACGTCATCACCAACAGGTGCATTGGATGTACTCTCCAGATGGTTCTTTATCAGGATTGATGACAATGGCGTGATTATCACTTCGTAATTTGTGTATGCGTGTTTTAAATATTTTCAACAATTCATTCTGCTCATTCAATAGATCGTCCAGCGTACTGACGATGCTCCTGGCAAACCGTGAATTGAGGTTAATGCAGCCCCAACGTACATTCACGCGATTGGCGAGTGCGCTTTCGGAGTCCTCACCTCCCATAAAGTAAATTTGTAAAAATTGATGTGGTTCGTTTGGCATTGGCAGCAATGATCCCACTTTCTCATAAACTTGGCCTTTGATTTTGAATGATGGATTAAATTGTTGACCATTTGCAGCATTATGTTTTACTATTTCCGTTGCTCCGAATGATGAAACATGAATTGAATGTTGGAATTAACTCCTGGAACAAGTTAGAATCTGGAGCCATATTTCATTTTGTCAAAAGATCATATCTGAATAAAACTACATTTTATAATTAAAATGTATTTATTATAAGTAAAGTCCTAATATCGTTATTATAAGTTGGGGCTTGGTGATAGGAGGTTTGAAATTGAGGGTTGAATGTATTTTTAATGCTAAATCATAAAAAAATCAAAATCAAATATTTTATCTAAAAAATCAAAAAAAAAATTTTTTTGGGGCGGGCGCCCTTATCACTTAGGGGTTATAAACCTATTCTCAGACCTACTGAATATACCTATAAATAAATGATATGATAAATTTCATCAAAATCGGTTGAGCCGTTTCAGAGGAGTCTAAACACTAAAACTGTGACACGAGAAGTTTTTTTTTTTTTTTTTTTTGGTTAAATTTAAGGCGTGTCAACCGTTGGGGTCATTAACGCCAGTAGAGTTTAATGGTGTTTACATAATGATGTTAGCTGTAATTGTCTGTGTTGTAATTACTTTGAAGTAAGTCTGTAGATATAATCGGTAATGTGATGAAGGAAGGGGAGAGTGAGGGGCCCGGAGAGGCAACCAACGTGGGGAGGCAAAGCAGGCAGACACTAGAAGCCTTCTCATTCTATTGCTTGGCAGCTGTACTTCTGTGTTTGTACATCGGGTTCGCCTGTGAGAAAGTGGACGTGCTTGCTCCGTCCATGCTCTCGCGAATCCCGGGGTCTCATCGATGACCCGAGAGCCTTCCAGTGCCTAACCAACATCACCCCCATCACGCAGGGAACCACTCCATTCTCCTCACCCCTGCCACCCAACACCCACCACCGTCTTAAATTAACTTAAATTGAGTCGTAAATTCTGGCTTGTTTTAAGAAAGTTATTAATTTTTCAATGTTGTCGAGTCTGTCAGTCAGTATTTCGTCAAGTGTTCCGGTTACCCCGGATTGTCTTCTCGCCTCCTCATACATCCTACACTCTGTTAATATATGTTTGACAGTTATAAGAACACCACAGGTTCTACATATCGGCGGCTCATCTCGTGACATATAATAACCATGAGTGAGGCGAGTATGTCCTATCCGGAGTCTAGTGAGGATTACCTCTTCTCGTCTGATTGTTCTAGATGAGGTCTGCCAAGGTCTAGTGTCACCTTTCACTTCGCGTAACTTATTTGAAATGGTCTGCCGCCAAGTTATCTCCCAGTGAGCTTTGACCTTTTCTTTGATCCAAGACTTTAAATCATTTTGAGGCACCATTGCGAATTCAGTACCGTGAGTGGTTGCTTCTTTCGCGGCTTTGTCAGCTTGTTCGTTTCCAGCAATATCGCAATGACTTGGTACCCAAACAAGGTTAATAGTATTATTATTTGTGTTATATACATCTATAACCTCTCTTATTTTAATTATTAGAGGATGTCTGGGAAAGGTTTTTGAAATTGCAACTAGGGAGGAAAGCGAATCCGAAAATATAGTAATACCATCCTCAGTTGGCGTAACTATGCACAAGGCCTTGTAAATCGCAAGTAATTCCGCTGAGAAAACCGAACATATAGAATTTAGTTTGTACCTATATGATTGGCCACTGACAACAAATGCCGCACCAACCTCTCCCTGAAGTTTGGATCCGTCAGTGTAGACTTTTGTTGCCAAATCATGTATCTCAGCTATTGTTCTGTATTCTGTGCAAAATAGATTAGGGATTGTATGACTTTTTTTAAATTTTGTAAGGTTAAGGTTTATTTTAGGAGGAATCATTAACCAAGGTTCCTTTGCAGGAATTTCAACTTTGAGGATGGAGGGGACCGTTATATTATAAAAATGTAGGAGTTCGTTAGTTCTATATTTGAAAGGTTTCTTTTTTACATTTCTAAAGACAGGTGTTAACGGAGACTTTAGATAATTATATAAAGGATGATTTGGTAATGAAAGGACAGAACTGTAATAATTTAGCGTCAACAAATCCCTGCGATATCTGAGAGGTGGTTCTCCGCATTCAGCACAGATACTATCCACTGGGCTAGATCTAAAGGCCCCTGTGGCTATCCTTAAGCTTTGCTGGTGTACGCAATCTAGCATTTTCAGGGTACTCTCCGATGCCGAGCCATAGATCATACAACCATAATCAAGTTTAGAACGGACTAAGCTTCGATATAACCTCAACATACTCAGCCGATCTCCACCCCAAGCAGTGTTAGTTAACATTTTAAGTATATTTATAGTTTGTTGACAAGAACTTTTCAGCTGCTTAATATGTTGACGCCAATTTAGATTTCTATCGAAAAGGAGTCCAAGATACTTTACACAATCCGTGTATGTGATAGGATTACCGTTAAGATATAAAGGCGGGGGTTCATTTACTCGCCTAGTGGCAAACATAATACATTCTGTTTTTGTGGGAGAGATGGTAAAGCCTCGATCTCTTAACCAATTGCATAAAGTGTCTATGGCTTCCTGAATAGTGGATCTAAGGGTGTCAACGTTTTTATCAGTTGCAAAGAGTTTTAAATCGTCTGCAAACAAACTTGCTGAAATTCCCGGAGGTAATACCTGTATGACTCTACTGAAGGAGAGAATAAATAGCAAAGGGCTTAATACAGACCCCTGGGGGACACCGTTTGCCTGATTGTATGTGTCTGAAAACTGCCTTCCGATTCTAATTTTAAATTTTCGATTGTTGAGAAATGTTTGGATAAAATTAAAAACATGACCAGATATTCCCATTCCGAGCAGTGATTCCATTATTTCCCGCCTCCAAAGACAGTCGAATGCGTTTTGAATATCGACAAAAACTGCTAACAATTTTTCTTTCCGAGCGAAGGCCTCATATACTTTAGATTCAAGAAGAATTAGGTTGTCTCGAGTACTCCTACCTCTTCTAAAACCACTCTGCCATTCCTCAAGAAAGCCTTTACTTTCTATATACCAATACATTCGGTTAGAAATAAGCTTTTCCAGCAGTTTGCATAAGGAACATGTGAGAAATATTATTCGGTAACTAGATAGATCATTCTGGGGCCTGTTTTTCTTAGGTATTGGAACACCAATTGATTCCTTCCAAATACTCGGAATATATCCTGACATGAATATCTTATTCAAGAAAGATAAAATTTGGAATTTATTATTGCAAGACAGATGTTTTATAAAGCTAATGCATATATTGTCTGGTCCAGGGCTGGTATCTTTCCTGGAGTCAAGAGCATCTCGAAATTCAGAGAAATTGAAAGGGAAGTTCAAAGGATTTAAGGGGTCAAGTTCATTGAGTAGAGGTTCGGAATCTTTGTTTCTTTTTATGGTCTGGAATTCTTGTGAGTAATTTAGATCGGAATAAACTCTTTGAAAATATTCACCAAAACAGTTTGCTATTTCTAAAGGATCGGTAATAGGTATGTTATTGACTTTGATGAAATTTATACTATTATTTTGCCGGTTGCGACCTGTAATTTTTCTTACCGTGTCCCACACTTGAGCTGGCGGAGTGAGGGAGTTTATGTTTGATACAAATTCTTGCCACGACTTTCTTTTAGCACCATTTAAAATCTTTCTCTTATTGCGCCTTGCAGCAAAGAACTCATCCTCGTGTTGAGAGCAAGGGTGACGTAAAAACCTACGTAGTGATCTCTTACAAGCTCTCACAGCATCCCGGCATTCGTCACTCCACCACGGCACGACAACCCTTGTTCTTACGGCTTTAGTTACAGGTATGGAGCTAGCCGCCGCTGATAACAGCCTATCTGTAATCTGTGAATTAATATTATTAACATCAGGATTATCGAGGTCTATATCCGACAGGTCAGCCAACCTTTGGTATTTATCCCAGTCAGCATCCTTAAGTATCCATCTTGGGAAGTTTGGTTGTGACGGGATTCTTTCTAGAATGTTAATAATAATTGGGAAATGATCTGAAGAATATAGTTCCTCGGCTGTACTCCATGAGAGTTTTTCTAGGAGGGAGGGGGTAGCCAAAGAAAGATCGATGTGTGAAAAACTATGATTTTGAGTCGAGTAATGAGTTGGAGAATCATTATTAAGTATAACTAATTGTGAGGAATCGAGAAATGATTCAACAACCCTGCCACGAGAATCGAGAGAGGAAGAGAACCAAAGCGGATTATGACTATTATAGTCGCCAAGTAAGAGGAGAGGTGGAGGTAACTGATGGAGAAGATGTAGTAACTGGGCCTCAGTAAAGGCTACATTAGGAGGCAAGTACAGAGAACAGATAGTGACTTGTATAGGCTTATAGATACGGACAGCTATAGCTTGGAGATCACTGTCTATATCTATAGGAACTGCCGGAATATCATTCCTAGTCAGAATACAGACCCCACCGCTGGCAATGAGGCCACCTAGGTGATCATATCGGAACGTTCTGTAGCCATTTATGTTAAATGTATCAGATTCCTTAAGGCGACATTCTTGAATGCAGACAGCCAGAGGACATGTCTCTTGTAAAAGGGCAACCATATCAACCTTATGGAAAATAACACCATTCACATTCCACTGTATTATATTATTATCCATCATGATCAAAACAATTAAAAATAGTTCCTGTTATTTTGATAACTAAAATTTTACGACAGTTGCCTGAAAATTGAAAGAAATGTATAATGTTTAATTTTGTACCATATAATGGAGGATCAAAAGTCGGTAAAATAATATTTAAAAAAGAGTAAGAGGATGGCATGTGAGAAATAGGTGTATAAGGAACTATCATATTTTATTAATGTTTTTAATTTTGGGTGGTAACGGTTTGGAATCCGCCCCAGAACCAAAAGATGAGTTAGATCCTAGTGTGGAATTGTTCGAGCCCTGGGATGAAGGTCTCTCCCTTTTGGCACTAGTAGAGGATTTACCCCTACCTGTAGCAGTGCCTCCATCTGTCTGCTTATTAGGTGCTAAAGATTGTTTGGAAATTTTTGAATTTTCATATGAGTTTTGGGGTGGCAGGTGAGCCGATGAGATTTTAATTTCACTATTTTCCGTTTGATATTCGTTATTGGTTGAGATTTGATTAATTTTTTCTTCTAAATAATTGATTTTGTTTGTTAAGGTTTCCATGAGGGAAGCCATACGTTGAAATTGTTCCATTACTATCTCGTTCGAGGTAGATGGGGACGGAAAGGTATTAGCTATTTGGGCATATGATGTACAAGGCTCGGTAGGTTGCTGAGTAGGAGGTGCAGGGAAGGGAGAAAACCCAGGACCCAGGAGTCGCTCGGCTTGACTATAGGTCACCTTTTGTGTCACTCTTATTTCTTCTATTTTCGTCTCTTTTTTAAATACTGAGCAAGAAGTAGCCCACGCCGGATGAGGACCGGTACAGTGCTTACATTTAAAAGTTGCACAATTGTTCTTCTCGTCAACGGAAGGGTGATGAAGGCCGCATTTACCGCATATCTCGGTAGGACTACGACAGCTTTTTACACCATGGCGATATTCAAAACACTTATAACACATCAAAGGTCTAATATAAGGTATAACACGGATACTTAGAAAATCATTTTGTATTCTCCGGGGTAGCTCGGTCCTATCGAAGGTTATTATCAGAGAAGGGGTTGCCTTCTTCTCACCGTTCACCGTCTTATAGATTCTTCTTAGATGGACTACATTATGTGGTGCTAATTCTTCTAACAATTCCTCCTCAGAGCAGCTAAGGAGCTCCTCTGCAGTTATTATACCTTTAGAGTAGTTCAAAGACCGGTGTAAGGAAAAATTAATGGGATAGTTTTCATAACTTCGGATATTTTTAAGATTAATATAATCCTTCTCGAGAGAAACCTCCAAAAGAATTATACCAGATCTCAAGAATTTTATTTTTGTCTGGGGGGCATAACTTTTTATAAATCGGGATAATTTAAATGGGCTAAAGCTTTTAAAGTTTTTATTTTCACTGTTTGGGGCTATGCTCATGACAATAAATTTTTTACACCACTTCCCTCGTGGCAATTCAAAATTAAATCCTGGATCAGGCGGTTTGGGATCTGGAGAATTTGAAACCTCCATGAAACCGCTTGAAATTCAGGCAAAAGGGTAAAGTACAAGTTTAAATCAAAACTACTAGGGAAAATACCCAGTATAAGAGTAAATTAAATGAAAATATAACAAATAAGGCTTAAATTAGTTTGTACTCCCTGGTAAGGTAAGCAGGTAGAGCCAGTCTTAGGCAATTCTTCGGGAATTGGACCCTCACACCTCAACCTGGATATGTTCTCACATCTTGGAAGTCAAACCTAAGACTCTGTGATATTTTTGTTCCAAAAAGCTTTGAAAAATCTTCAAAAATCTTAAAAAACTTCAAGAGAATTTTTATAAAGGTTAACTAACACAAGCTTGAACAGCTGATCTGACACGAGAAGTTTATATATTAGATTTACTGTAGATAACTATTCTAATTAGCATTCATTAAATTGAACTATTCGGGAAACGAAGAAATAAATAAATGAATCCAAGTGCTAAAATGTTTTTGCCGAGACTACGTTGACGTTTGGTTTCAAGGACTATTTTACATAAACGTAAGCCTAGGCCAAAGTCAACTTGGAGTTCAGGGCAGATGTGGCCTCAACATGATTGATTTCGCCGGCCGTATACCAAGGAAGAGAAGATATTATACACCAAGGGAGCGATTATAAACGACCAACAATTCAGGCTTTAAATGTAAGCTTGTTCTGAACCCGCTAAGTTATGGCAGTATGGACAATGAGTATATTGGTGGCTTATGAACTACGAAAGATGGGAGTTTTTCGTCGTGGCCCTTTGGCTTACATAATACACAATATTTTATTTTAAAGTAATGGATGGTCATAGATATATTTTTTTTTAAATTCAGAAACAACTTAACTATATAACTATCATTTGAGACTGAACTAAGGAAGATCATACATAGGCAAAGCCACTTCTACATTATTAATATAAATATGGCCATTGTCAATCAGCTGTTCATAACCTATAGTTTTATTGTTTAATGATAACTTTATATAAAGCTTGAACTCCTAGACCTACTCGTTCAGGAAATGGCGGCTGGCCCTTAATTCGACCAAAACTGCGCCCGAAGTATTTTCACTTCGGAGGTTCTCGAACGAAGAAATTCGGGTCATTTTCGGTGTCTACTAGGTAGGATCGGTAAAGATCCGAAGACATTTTCAAAAATTTCGTCATGCATGCAACCTCAATAGCTACTTTCCTTCGAAGGATAGGGCTAAAATATTTGCAAGACGGGAACCAATAAAATAAATTATTGAGGACAAAGGGTCACAATCTTACAATATAATTCCCAGCAAACTATAGAGAAAATGATCCAAGTCGTAAACTCTATAAAATATGGTACTATAAATGACCACGTATAAGGCCGCTCGTCCACTGGAACCGAAAACCTGCGAAATGAATTCGTCCGAATTTGGACGCATTCGTCCGAACTGGTCCGAAGTGCGAACCGATCCCATCCTGCTGGGATTTTTAGTTGTGAAAAGGTGCGAATAGTCATGGACTGTGAGTACGAGCCATCAAGTCTACTGCGACTTCGGACGAACACGGAGGCAATGGACGAGAGGAATTCGTTGCTTCGCAGTTCGCAGCTTTTCGGTTCCAGTGGACGACCGGTTTAAATGGAAAAAAAATATAAATTGAAAAAATAATAAAATATGGCCAACGGTCATAGCCACGCTGAATGCACCGGTTCCCGTAGATCACTGAAGTTAAGCAACGTAGGCCGTGCCCACTACCTGAACGGGTGACTGCGTGCTGTTGGCATTATAAAAGGGGGGGGGGGTGTGAAAGAAGAATTAATAATTAAATAAGAAGCTATATATGTAAGCGGACTGCATTGAGTTGGGTTAAGTATACGACCCTAATAAACAATATATAAAAACAACAAAAATAGATAAATTCTAGAACGTAATTTCGCCCTACGGCTACCCCTTAAAGCTTAATGCGCAATGTTTCTGTCGTACAGGAAGACGGGAACACGCTGAAAAAGAAATATGGCAAGACAGCCAAGGACAAAATAGGTTTCTTATATATTCATTTTTACCGTGCTTCCTCCCTCCTTATAGCGAAGAAAAACACTAACCCTATGACACAGTCCGGAAGTACGCGAAAAAATCGCTCATAAGTTTCCTACTTTTTTTGTTGATATAAGCGCAAACCAATGTTTAGTAGTTACCGTTTTGCATTAATGGTATTCCATTAAAAAGTACACTTTTTACAGGTATATAGATGTGGGAGATTGAATAAAACTATTTTTTAGATGATACTATTAACTGTTTTTCGAGAAAAGTAGGAAATACTATAGTGTCTACTCCAAAAGGACTAATTGAGCTGAAACGTTTTTCGCACGTTTGAACTTCTTCCAAACTAAGACACATAAATTACTGTTACGTTTAGGTTAGAGAAAGCATTACAAAAAAAGATGTTATTTTCAGACATGATCAGTTTGAGCACGCTTCTTCCCTCCTTCAATAGGATGGAACCGCGCTCATGAGGTTATTTGAGGACTCTGAGATTGATATCCCACGAGCTCCAGTAACCAAGTTTCTAATGCCCGAATAAGTGGAATGGCGATTTCCGAGCGCTTACAATTTAATAGTCCGGTCGTCAATGGGATCGGTGACTTTTGGACGTCCTGAATTTGGTCACCTCGACTGACTTCCGGTATCTCTGTACCGTTTTATGGCCTTTGAAATTGAGGAGTAATGAAAATCGAGGCGATTAGCGATGTAACGCAAAAATTTCCCTTATTCGTGAAGAATAATTATCCTTAGTGAATTATTGCGACTTAAACAACTCATTATTATCAGGCTGTACCGTATGAAATGTCAGTTTTGTTTACTTTGCGATTTAATCCTTTCCCTTTTTTATTTCTTTATTTACAAACATCATTGTTATTCATATAGAATTAAAGCTCTTTTATTCCTATTATTTAATCAGTAACTTGCGTACTGTGTAGTGACTACGATCCTCTGAGAAAAAAATAAAACTTAAATTATGACCAACGGAAATCCGTATTATTTTTCGTTATGAATTTAAGCTCGGTCATAACGCTGCTGAGGCGTGTATGAACATTAACACGGCGTTCGGGGAGGGAACGGTGAATGAACGAACTGTTTACCGGTGGTCCAGGTTTCGAAGTGGAAATTTTGACCTTGACAACTAGGAGCGAGGAAGGCCAGAAACCAAGCATGACAATGACCACCTGAAAGAAAGGTTTGAAGCTTGTCCCTCAAAAAGCACTAGGGAATATGCCAAAGAACTCGGAGTAGGAGCCACGACAGTTTCAAGACGTTTGAAGGAAATCGGCAAGTCCAAAACTGACATTTCATACGGTACAGCCTGATACAAGAATTAACTAAATTATAACAAACTAAGCAAAACATTGATCTACGGGCCAACAAAAGGTAAAAGCAGACAAAAAGATGGACTCAAATCAGTCAAAAATATATTTAATCCTTCATTTTTTGGTAACAATGATTTGCCCCCAATCCCTAATTTTTTTTTTTTTTACGGCACTTCGACATCTAGGCCATTAGCACCTATAATCCCTAATATCTCTAATGTGACTAATCCCAGTGCTAGAAATAAAATAAAACATGGATTGGCCTGTTAAACTCAAAATATCTCGAGATATATAGGTGTTGCGATGGACGACGATATATATATATATATATATATATATATATGTACATATAATTTTGTTTACAATATAATAAATAATTCCTTCACATAAAAGTTACTCTCTAAAGCAGATAACATTTGCATAATAATAACATTTCCCTAAACGCATATATATTTCTATTACTCAAAATCATTGAATCAGCAACCTTCCAATATTTTAAAAATAATTCTTCCTATTTCCAATGGCTTCATCAAAAGAAGCTAAGAAATGCAGATGTAGAAAATTGCAAATATTCCTAAGCTTAGTACTTAATAATTTTCGAAGCTTGCAACAGCCGATGGCGGTGGGGACTCGGTATATAAGGTAAGAGGATCTTCGTCAAGGCACATACTTCTCCCGGCTTCGTGTTCATAAGGATTATCATGAAATTCGTAAGTATCTATGTTGCAAGATATCTTTAAGAATTCATGTATTCAGAATTGACATTCCCTGGGAACAGGTCTGTATAGGAATCAAAGTTTAGCTACAAACCAATTCGTTAAATGCTTATTTTCAACTTTAGAAGCTAAAGCGAATAGTTTTTTTTTACATTACAATTGAATTGGAGGGTTTATTACAAAAACCAGACAGGTCCATGAATAGATATTTTGTGATAAATACATCTTCTTCCTCTCTAAAGTCAGCTGTAAATATTCATATTATTGTTGTCCCCATAAATCAGTGAGTCACATTATATATGAGTATGAAGAATTAGCGATTCTACAAAAATAAGACAAGTCCAACGCCTTTCCACCAAATTCCAGACTAGTCCTTGAACCTGTGAGCTATTTTCAGAATGTTTATTATTCAAAAATAATTGGTAATTTAAAATGCTGATGCAGGAACTGACATAATACAGTAATAGTTTCACTAGTTTCATAATTTTAATTATTTATAAATACAAAAATCAACTGATGGTGAATAAAAGGTATTAATATATTCTTTAAAAAAACAAAATAAACAGATTAAATAATTCTAGCCTTAATATTTATTTTTTATTTGTATCCCCTGAGATTTTAATATTATTCTCAGTATTTGATAATTTTTTAGGTTATTAGCCTTCTATTCCTTGCTGGATCAGCAGTAGCACAAAGACAACCTCCTCCGGCCTACAACAGCCTGAATGATGTACCTATTCTATCATTTGTAGACGAGAACAACTACGATGGTTCATATAGATACAGGTGAGATTTGGAGTTGTAACAAATTTTATAATCTGCTTAGATATGTAACGTTGAATAATAAATTTAGGTTTCATATCAGTAAATAAATCTATTAAATTGGAATGGTATCCTACGTGAAAATCAAAGAAAATGGATTTCAGTAATAATTAAAAACAGTAAATACTCACTTAAGAAAATCTCCGTGACCATTAATATTGTTATTTTTTTTTATTTATTTATTTTTTTTTTTTTACATCACACCTATGATACTTTTTGAATGAATATTTTTCTAAGTTGTATACTGTACTATTCTAATAATCGGTAGGCTTTTGCCTTCTTAACAATTAACATACATTATGATATACCTCGTTTAGTTCAGTGTAATTTCAAAAGTTTATAAATTGGCCTGCATTGTTCGAAACACAAAAGTATTCTTCTGATAATCCGAAATATAAATTATGCCCATCCGAATTTTTCCTTTTTGTAAGCTCTTTTCCTCCCTCCCTTTAGAAGGGAAACCCGCTACTGAGATTGACCCAATGACTCTATCAAGGTTTAAGGTAAAGGTAAGACCCCAGCAGAATCCAATCACCGAAAGTGGGGTTTCCTTGAAATTCGTGTTTTTCTTTCTTTAATTTGTTGTCCAGTTGTCCATTAATACGAGGTCATAAAACACAGGATTATAGATGTATATTTGTATAAAATAATTTTATCGGTGTCGCGCGAAGTTAACAAGAGCAAGTGGGGGGGAGGAAAGGAGTTAATAATTTTATTTCGAAAGTTTTTATTTTTTTATTTATTTTTTTCTATTTTTTTAAATTAATTTATTTTTTTCTCTATGATATTTGGTGATTTTATTTAAATACTTATTCTATGATATTTACTAATGCTTCAAATATTTAGAGTTTTAAATATACAAGCATAATACATATATATATATATATATATATATATATATATATATATTATTTATTTATAAATTGTTAGATATTATTTATTAATTCAGTTGACGTTAAAAATTGGAACAGCTTTTCAATCTGGTGGAGATGATCCGCTCATATTTCGTCAGTTCTATCTGATAGCTGAGCTTCTCTTCTTTGTTTATCATAGATTTTGCAATTTATTAACAGGTGGTGAACGGTGAGTATTTGATTACATCTCCTTTTTTAGTTGGTCGAATTAATGTTTGCCAAGGTGTTTTTTTTATGATTCGTAAAGTAATTTTTGTTAAAATCTAATCGTCAGGAGAGTATATATAGGCTTTTATTTGACTAAATATTATAAACTATATTTTATTAGTATAACATACAATTTTCAGAATATAAAACCATCTTTAAACCCTAAAAGAAGGGAAGAAATATGCATGCTTTTTCAGCGGATTTTACAAGATCTTACAAGATAATATGATATAATATGATAATTACGCAATAGAAGCCCGAAGAAGGTTCGAAAAGTCACAATAAGAATTAAATATAATAAATTTTGAAGGTTCTACCCATATTTTTTTTAACCCTTTGCTTAGGACGGGTAGTGCGGGCTGACCGACCCTGTAGTACGGCGATCTCTCTACCTGGCCGGGCCCTAGTTACGAAGCTACTCTCGTCCTCATCTATACGTGTGTGAATACGTTCGTATAATTTCCTCCCTTAACATTTCTAATCGTAGGAAAACTTTATTTTATTATTAATTTACGTTTACTTTTAGCTCTAAACATTTACGTTGAATTATATAATTAGATGCTCCAATAAATATTTATTATAGTCTGTACTTTTTAGTACGAAAAATATTATTTTTTTATGATATAGGTACTAATCAATGAACCTAAATAAATAAATAGACTCGTGTTTAATTAAAACAAAGACAAATCCATCATCCTTTTTGATTAGGATCTGACACTGGCGATGTTAATTTTTACGAGCCCGACATGGGTATCCATAATCCGTAGCTCTCTCGACACAAATAGTTAATTTTCCCGACAACTAGTGGTAAAATAAATAGCTAAAGCTGTCCTCAGTCCTTGTTTAATGGCCCCAAAGTCAAACTCCAGGAAAATTCAGCCGTAGGGAGCTGGTAAACGAGAAAAGAGGGTCGGACTGCTGTACAAGTCCTTCGTTCCAGGGGCACGGCAGCTCTCGACTGCTGTACAAGTCCTTCGTTCCAGGGACACGAAAACTTCGACTTCTACAGAAGTCTTTAGTAAGGAAACGGTTAATTCTACCCCAAAATAATTAAGGTTGGTTGCTGAGACGTGTTCTACTTCCAGCGGTAGATCTCCTATCCATAGTGTTACATTTTGCTACATTTCTTGCCATCTTCCGGGGGAAAATTAACCAAATTTCTGTTTTATTGCCATTTCAAGTTTGTGTAGTTTTCTCAATATCTTGATACTGTTATTTAGTCCCTTTTTTCTTAACATGATTCGCATTACTTTCTTAATGAGTATATATTGTGATAGAGATTCGGGGGCTATGAATAAAAGGCAGCGTGTAAGTACTGTTGCGTCTACTAAAAGGACAACTAGCCTGGACGGGAAAGTGATAGAGAAGAGAGGAAGGCTAGGATTCTTGAAGCTTATATACCAAGATAGGAACAGGAGATGTTGGAGTTTCCACCCTTGTATAGTCCCTCCCTATACAACTTTGTGTCCCCCTAGATTAAGTATTTTAGACTAAGTAGGCTTATGTCCCCCAATTGTAAATACATCCCCCTTCTAGTACGTAAGCGTAGGATAAGGTGTAGCTTTAAGTCCAGCTCCAGGTTCCAATCCGGTGGGCCTGTAGCTCGCTATGTACATAATACATTTTTGGGAGGGTGGGAAAAAAAAAAAAAAAAAAAAAAAAGGAAATGTTGTGAATGGTAGAGCACGCTGCTTTTGCTGACATCTGCTGACGGCTGGTTTGCCAGTATCTAGCCTTTTTCTCACAATATATTAATTTGCTCTATGAAATTTAAAAGAAAATATGTTTATGTTCAGTTCAGACATTTCAGTGTCATTACACTTTTTTCACGGCTATTTTGATTACCTTACCATTTTTTCCCCACAGTTATGAAACAGGTAACGGTATCTCAGTCCAAGAAGATGGTTTCCTGAAGAACCCAGGGCAGCCAGAACTGGAAGCGCAGACAGCTAAAGGTAGATACTCCTATACAGCTCCTGATGGCCAGATCATCACAGTCACCTGGTATGCCGACGAGACAGGATTCCACGCTGAAGGAGCACATCTACCAACACCACCACCAGTTGCTGTTGGTCCTGCACAGCAAGCAGTTCCCGTGTCACGTCCACCAGGGGGAGGATTTCCTGCCGCCGGTTCATTTTTCAGGGGGAAGAAATAACTACAAATCACTACATTAATTTATTATGTTAAGGATTTCTTGAACGGTCTATAGCTCTGTTGTGCCGTTTCTCTAGTGGGAAAAAAGGCAAAAAAAAAAAATATTAAAGCATGAATAGCCTTGTTCAAGAAATTGTTAATAACTGAGACCAAGTGTTTGCCATATTTCTTGTGCAGTACTTACACCTGTAAATAAATACTTTTTGTAATGAATGATTTAATTATTATTTGGTTTAAATACAATTCCCGTCTCACGTCCAACAGGGGCAGGCTTTCCTACCGCCACGGTGCGCCGGTTCATTTTTCAGGGGGAAGAAATAACTACAAATCAAAATGAAGTCCATTAATTTATTATGTTAAGGATATTATGATAAGGACCACCTTCGCCAGGTCCTGTGGGTCCACCAAGACCAGCCCCTCCTGCACCAGTAACTGCCAGGCCGCCGCAACAAGGTTTTCCTGGACAGCCAGGGGCACCTGCTTTTTATAGGGGAAAGAAATGATCAGAAATAAAAATGAATCTCCAAAAACCTAATATTTTAAGGATTTCTTGAACGGTCTAAAGCTCTCTATTGCCTTTTCTCTAGACGAAAAAAGGCAAAAAGAATGAATCTGTTTGTTCAAGAAATACTTAATAACTGAGTACTTGTGTTGCCATATTTCGTATTTACTCCTGTAAATAAATAAATACTTTTATAACGAATGAGTAATTATTATTATAAGATGGTGACCCTATCTTATACAATGTATTTTATCTGGCAGAGGGGGCGAGGTTAACTCAGTGGTAGAGCACAGGACTAATAAGTTGGAGGACCTGAGTTCCAATCCCGAGCAAGCACTATTTTCCCCTTAGCAGCAGTCGAAGCAGCCAAGGGGGAAATCAGGCGGCCGGAGCATAGTACTGACCACACTTCTCCCTAGTGTGCCGTGTAGTCATGAATCAGATACCTCTTTAGTATCTGGCCCTCTTGACCTGTTACGGGACTGATTTTTTTTTTTTTTTTTTATCTTGCAGAAAGTCAAATTTCATTTACCACATTTTATCCTTTAAAAATTAGGCATTATCATTGTTTTATTCCATCTTTCAAGTATATACTAATTTTACTGGCAAATGCTATTTTCATCTGCATATTTAAATAACCAACAATGATCCATATAGTTACCCTAAGCCAAAAAAAAACAAAAAAAAACGAAAAAAAAAATAAAAATAAAATTAACAAAACCCTGAATTTCTTTATATAATATCTTTCCCCAATGGTTGTATACACCAGCCAAACTCGATGTACTCCATCCGCCTTGAACCCTGGGTTGTCGTTGGCCTAGGGTATCCGCGTTTATGGGAAACAGTCCTTGACACCAAACGTCCAGACATTCTTCCAACCCCGCAAGACATTTAGTCATTTGGATTCACCGGGTTAATTTAGTGTTTATTTATATTTTCCCCCCTGGCTAAAATAATCAATTTATTCATTCACTATTTCCTATTGAAAATTGATAATCGTTAAAATTACGTAATTTATATATATATATATATATATATATATATATATATATATATATATATATATATATATATATATATATATATATATATATATATTGATGAGCCATACCTATATTATCAGATATAAATAAAACATTATTTCCATATTTCTAAGAAAGAAAAATATTGATGTCATAAACGAACAAAAATTAATAATAAGTAATAGTGGGGTATCCGCGTGGTCTAGTGTCTAACGTCTTAGTTTCCCATGCGGGATTTGGAGGGTTCGATTCCCACCGGCTGCAGGAATTTTCTTATCACATGGCTAGTTGAGAAAATTCCTTGGTCCATCTTAGATGTCGGCGCTAGTGGCCGCGATATCGATGTCCTATAAAAAAACAAAAAAAAAAAAACAAAGAAAAAACAACTAATAGTAATAATATGCAATAATTCATATATATATATATATATATATATATATATATATATATATATATCACGTGTCTGTCTGTTTATCATTTTGTATGTTTGTTCCTTATACAAATCCACACCGTTTAACCAATTTTGACCAAACTTGGCACACAGGTAGGTCTTGATACGGGGAGTGTCATAGGCTAGGTCAAAAACGTCTACCAGCTGTCTGTCTGTATGTTTGTTCCTTATACAAATTCACACCGTTTAACCAATTTTGACCACACTTGGCACACAGGCAGGTCTTGATACGTGGAGTGTCACAGGCTAGGTCAAAAACGTCTACCAGCTGTCTATCTGTATGTTTGTTCCTTATAGAAATTCACACCTTAGGACCGAATTTTACCAATCTTGGCACACAGGTAGGTCTTGATACGGGGAGTTTGATAGGCTAGGTTAAAATCATCTAGGGCTCACAGTTCGGAGGTCATGGGTTCGAAACTGTGAATCCGAACAGTTACAGGTTTGTGTTATTAGATTTTAATATTACTTATTTGTATTCTAACTTACTTTCGCTTTTCTAGATGCAAGAAATAGTAGCATGGCACGCCGGTTAACAGCTAGTGTAATGTAAATTGTCACTTCCTTTAAAGACAAGAAAATTGTCATGAGCACTAAGCGCTTTATTAGTTCCTACAACTATCATCAGGCAGATCAAAAAACAGTAAACATCTTTGTTGAAAATGAATACCTAAATAAAATATTTTAAATTGACATGAAAACATGTAAAAATGTTTTTATTAAAATCGATAAATTAAAAAATAAATAAAAACTAAAATTTCTTTATTTAAGGAATAATATTTTTGTTTTTTCAACAATATTAACTTAGACCAATTAAAAAAATATTAAATAAAAAATTCAAATATTTATTGTTGTTGATACTCCGCATCGAAGACGAATAGCATTTAATTCCTTGTGCTCATGTAGGCGCTGCATTAAAAGATGCCACTGCAAAATATTAGCTATCACAAACAATTGGTGAGTATTTAGTTATTTAATGTATACATAGTAAAGAAAAAATCCATTTCCTTAAGTATTCCTCGTGTTAAAAAAAAATCTACTTCATTAGCGGGTTTCCTCCCTATGGAAGGAAAAACCGGAGAAAACCGGTTTAAAACAATAAATAAATGAAGGAACATTATTTTTGGCTTTTAGCAGATTATAGAGCGCTGTATTTACTCTTTAATATTTTTTTTTTTTTTAAACAATACTTTATTCTGGGACTTCGTCCCATAAGAATAGAAATAAATAAAAAACAAACAATAAACAAATTTATCCTAAAAATATGAATATAAATAAAGAAAAAACATAAAACATAAAGCATAAAAAAAAACTAATATAAATATAATAAGTAAAGTATTAAATAATAAAATAAAATATAAGTAAATATGTACATAAATTATAGTTGGATTGGGGCAATGATGATACAATGTTCAGAGGGGGATGGGAATATAATTAAATAGTTTTAATTAACAAATAAATATTAAAAAAATATTAAAGAAATGGGGGCTATAAAAGGATATGAATAAAAATAAATACATAAACACGAGAAGAAAACAACAATATAATTTACAAAGCTAAAATGGTCTTAGTGGTAATCAAATCTTAACTAGCGTCTTCCTGGGAGGTTAGGAGAAAAGCAAAGAGGCGGGATTTAAATACAGGTAAGGAAGGAGAGTGTCGAATGGAAAGAGGGATAGAGTTCCAGAAGGAGGAGGCTCGGGAGATGAAGGAACGGTCAAAGAAGGCTGTTTTATTATTAATATTGTTCTTACTACTTAATTTTATCGTTATAGAAGACCTGAAGATGCCTGTTGTATAAACGAGACCTCGTAGTAAATAAACATACTAACACATTTGCTGGTATGTTTAATCATTTTTTTATATTTTACCATAAAGAAATCCCGTTAAAAATGAATATTATATTTAAGTACATATTGGCATTTAAGTCTGCGACTAGTAACGGATTGTATTAAAAATGAATAGCACACACTTACAACTCAAATTTTCCTAAATGTACATATGTATGTATGTATATATATATATATATATATATATATATATATATATATATATATATATATATATATAAAACAGTCCCGTAACAGGCCACAAGGGCCCAGAGGGGCAGATACTGTAGAGGTATCTGATTCTTGACCATACGGCACACTAGGGAGATAGTGTGGTCAATACTATGCTCCGGCCGCCTGATTTTCCCCTTGGCTGCTTCGACTGCTAGAGTCATTAGAACCCAAGGTACCCATTATTAATTAAATTAATTAAAGGCTGGGTGAGCCTAGGGACGATCTGGGACCCGAAATCCAAACCTCGAACGGCAGCACTAGAACAAAAAATCTTTAGTGTGCGCTCGGGTTTTGAACCTGGTCCTCCAGTTCATTAGTCGAGTGCTCTACCACTGAGCTAACCTCGCCCCCATATATATATATATATATATATATATATATATATATATATATATATATATATATAGGGGGAGGTGTTGAACCTCTGACCATATTGTACCTTTGACCACCGAGGCTGTGGCGGCTTGTAGCAACATTTTATAAATTTTGGTGCAATTAGTGTTTAGCTCCTTCACTAGAGGTCTTGTGTTACCTACTTTAGATTATTCAAGTCAAAGAGGATTCTTGCAAAAAATACTTATCCATTTCTACCATAAAATGTAAGTTATTTATTGATGTCGTTTTGCCTCATAATATTTTTTGTATTATGTCTTATTAGATGGAAATCATTTGACAAAGTAGATATTACAATAAGAAACATGGTGTAGCTTCTGAAATTGATTTATCTTAACCCTAAAATTTTTAGCATGCTTTTTAATTTACAATACCAGGGTGTTGACCACGACTAGGTGTTGTTCCTATGACCAGTTCAACACCCCATGGTCAAAGGTACAACTACATGTTGTACCTTTGACCACTGTACGATTATTTTTAAAAAAATTAATAAAAAAATATTAAATGTAAAGCTAGAAACTTGAAAGAATTAAATATGATAGGCAATAAAATACTAATTACAATGAAATAAAAAAAAATGAATTTAGTTTTAATATTTAAGCTAAAAAAAAATTCAATTTTGCAAAGTGGTCAAAGGTACAACACCTTCCCCTATATATATATATATATATTGAAATTAATGTATTAAGTAATGAGAGCAATTATCTGATATTTTGTAAATTTGGTCATTTAATTACTTCTAATGGTTTCATTAAAAGAAGCTAATCCATCCATGTGTAGAAAAAAAAAACAAATATTCGGAAGTTGCGATTGATAATTTTCAAAGCTTGCAACAGCCGATGGCGGTGGGGACTCGGTATATAAGGAATGGAGGATCTTCATCAAGGCACATACTTCTCCCGGCTTCGTATTCATAAGGATTATCATGAAATTCGTAAGTATCTATGTTGTAAGAACTCATTATGTATTCATGTATTCAGAATGTATTTTCTATTGGAATAGCATTGTATAGCGGGCCCAACACGCTATACTAATCTAACTATTAAAGCTAGGTCAAAAACGTCTACCATCTGTCTGTCTATATGTTTTTTGCTTATACAAATCCACACCGTTTGACCGATTTTAACAAAACTTAGCACACAAATAGGTCTTGACACGGGGAGAGTCATAGGCTAGGTTAAAATCGTCTATGAGTCTTAGTTCGGAGATCACGAGTTCGAAAAATGAACCCAAATAGTTACAGATATGCGTTATTAGATTTTAATATTAATTATTTGGATTCTAATTTATATTTGCTTTTGTAGATGCAGTAAGTAGGTGTAGCACGGCACGCCGGGTAACAGCTAGTATAATATAAAATGAAACACATTTTTAATAACGTAGTAAATATACTAACATGATAAATTAGGCATTACTATTTTAGTAAGATTGGTACGTCATAGGGTATTTTGCATCATGGCTTTGTGATAATTTGAAAGTAAAGACTATGTCCTTTTTTCGTAAAAAAGAGACTACAGTAGAACCTCTCATATCCGACCATGATGGGACCGGGCCATGGTCGGAACGGCCAAAAGGTCGGATATCGGGAGTAGGAAAAAAAAAACGTCTTTCAAAGTTATAAAAACAGCTACATTGTACAGCACAAACTGTAATTCAACTTTATTGTAATTGTAGAACTGTTGCTATATACACTTAAAACATTTACTCTTTTGAAAATACGAACAAAATTTAAGCATACTTTATTTATAGAATTCAGTTTTAGATTGTTGTTTTAATTTTGTTAATCTTGACTTTGCGGAAGTTCCCTCCACTTTTTTGCCCACCATACATTCATTGAGCTTGCATTTGGATGTTGCTCGATTTATTTCACCGCTACGTCGAAGGCGTCCTTAGCAGCAGAATGACCCGCTACTCAGTACAGTTTGGACCAGGAAAACAAAGCACAGTGTAGATGACTTACTCTTTCAAGTCTGAACAGGCTCGCCAACGGGAGCAATAGGTCGGATATCGGGAGGAGTCGGATATGGGAAGGTCGGATATGTGAGGTTCGACTGTATGTCGTAATGGGCACGTCATGAAACTAGAGAAGAGAGATAATGGGATTTTTATTTAAAAAAAAGAAACAGTTTATTTGTAGATTAAATTAGAGATGCAGCATTAAACAAAAAATACTTTTCATTTTGTACTTGTAACTTCTTCTGATTTTCAAGATCGTTTATTATCTATTTGTTGAATTTAAACGATATTAGCGCGGTTCCTCCCTCCCTCATAGGGAGGAACCCCGCTTATAGGGTTGATACAATGAAACAATCCGGAAGTGCCGACTAGAAAATTTTGCGTTTCAGAACCTCTGGAAACCGAAAATGATGGTAGTTCAAATTTGTATATATATATATATATATATATATATATATATATATATATATATATATATATATATTTGTCTTTTCGCTCATTTCTGGCTTCCCTGATGGTCCGATTTTGATGAAAATTGGTACAAAAATCCGTCGTCCAATTTGAAAGGTCAAGTTCGTTAACCAGCAAAATCTGCCTACTGGAAGATGGCATTTGGGGCGAAATTCGCGCAAACAAAATCGTAACGCTTACGTTTTTGAGTTCATAAGCTTGTAAGTACTCTTTTTATAGGCTTCTTGGGCTAGGAAAACGAATGGAACCATTTTCAAAGCGATAGCTTTAACCGTTTTCGAGAAAATTGGAAAAATTATTTTTGAATACCGTTTTTGGTTTGGGTACTTAGAATTACGGGATTCAGTTGAAACATTATCTGCATGTTCTACCTTCATTAAAACTAATATGTTGAAAGTTTTGTTACGTTTGGAGTTAAGGAAAGGTTAGAATAAAATATTTTATGAACAGACAAGAAAAGTTTTGGGAACTTCGTATACTTACATTAATATCTCGAACACGGTTGGGAAATCGTGGTAAGTGGATAGAAACTATTTGAAAGCTTTCTAAATTCTCTAAAAAAAATATTCTAAAACTATTTTTGATTAGGTTATGTCAATCGGAGAAATAAGTGCTTAAAACTTCAAATACGTCTGTTTTGTTCTTAAGAACGGGTTTTTGTCGTTCTTTTTGTAATTTTTGTCTCTTTCCCTTTGTTTTTTATTGCTTTTTATTTTTGTAATTTCTTATGTTGGGAAAATTTTGTCTGTAAAACAGGATATGAAAAATGAGACCAATTTTCTGTTGCTAGAAATAATGTAAATTTTGGGAACTTTCATTAATATCTCGAAAACGGTTGAACATCTTGGTAAACGGAAGAATACCATTAGAAAGCTTATTAAATGCTCTACATAAAAGGTTCTAATGAAAGTTTTGATTAGGCGATGACAATCGGAGAAGTAAGAGCTTAAAGCTTTAAAGTAATTGATTTCGCTTATTCGAAGTGTTCTTTTTGTCTGTTTTTTATTCCTTGTTATTTTTTAATTGCTTATAGTTGGATAATGTATTCGAAAATAAAACAGGTTTAGTAAAATAACAACAACAATTTATTGTTAGAAATATAGAGTTCCAAGATTCCAAGACCTAGTAACTAGCGGGAATGTTTCTAGTGATGCTGACCCTTCCAGGTAAGATTGTAAATCCTACCTTTCAAGACTGTTGGAACCAAAACAATAACTGTCGGGGTTCGGTCACTGCTACTTTTATCGTAAAAATGG